>OW240919.1:80840548-81124941 GCA_933207985.1 Pelobates cultripes | reverse complement strand
GTACCCGCGGACCATCATGATGCAGGGCTCGGCCACGCTACAGGGAGGGAGTGACAGGAGGGAGCGCTGAGCACTGAGCGCTTCCCTCCTGTCAGCCCCTCTCCCCATGCTGCGCCCGGGCGGTGCGGTCCGCCCTCATGGACGCACCGCCCGGGCAAAGCTGCAGCCGCCTGAGGCTCTCTACAGGTAGCGCTGGCCCTGACTTTGTTAATCCGCTGCCAGCCCTGACTTCTGCTTCTTGTCTGACCCTGCCTTTGGATTACCCCTTTATCTGTTCTGTGTTTTGGGATTTTGCCTCCTCCTTGTGCCATCTCCTACAACTGGGCACCAACTCCTGGTAAACTGTTACATAAGTCCCGTGGTGACTGTTCCAATAACCCTATAAATAGTGGTATGTCAGATACATGGGTTCTCTCAATCAAAAAGACAGTCACTCCCACAGAGCCAGGGCAAACCAGAAAGCATGTAAAAAGTGGTCTATAAATTGGGAGGACTTCATTGTTTACTGCAACCCCTTCAAAAGTCTTGTCAGATGAAATACACTGTAAAGCCAGAATGAGTGCAGACTAATGGTGATTCATTTAGAAACCTTTTTTTTTTTTTTTCCTTAAAAGCAATTAAACCACTATTAACATTAAAGGAACACTATAGTGTTAGGAATACAAAATTATATTCCAAACACTTAAGTGTTGTCCCTCCCCATGGCAGTGAAAGGGTTACATTTAAATAACACTTTCTTTCACTCCCCTTATTCCAGCCCCTTGGTCCTCAGGGCTGGCTCAGTCTCATCAGACATCAGCATCGAGGGGAAACCTAACGTGCATGCGCTGCACGCATTAGTTTTTCCCCATTGCTTTGAGTGAATGCTTTCCTATGGGGAATTTGAGGACACTGGATGTCCTCATGATAAGAGCTAGGATGTCCAGTCAGATAAACTATGTAAAACAGGAAGCACCTCTAGCGGCTGCCACTAGAGACAGTCTTAGCACTGCACTGTAAACATTGCACTTTCTCTGAAACCGCAATGTTACATTGCAGGGCTAAGGGGGATAGGAACACCGCACCTAGACCAGGTCAATGAGATGAAGGGGTTTGGGTGCCTATAGTGTCCCTTTAAGTGTGAAACACTCATTTACCCAAGTCAACAAAATGTTTTAACCCATTTACACTAGATGTATATTTTGTTGTTTGCTTAGCACCTGAACCTCATCAGCTCTTGAATTTGTCTTACAACAATTGGTGCCTTTTAAGATATCTCACAAGAATATATCTTGCGAGTTGTTTTGCACTTTGGGGTATAAAAAGTCAGTAGCAACACTGTACTATGATAGCCTTTTCTCCCTTATATATATGCACCCCGGTATTTTCCATTTGTACTAAGCTAGGAATTGCACTGAAAGGAGGTATTTAAGTATGTGTGCATTGGAAATCATATTTATAATACCAGAAAAGTCAGTTTACCTTTAAAGGTGCCCCAGAAATAAACAAAAAAAGGCCTAAAATATATTGTAAGATCGGTTCCCATCTTCTATGTTTTGCTGAATCCAAAAGGAAGACACAGATGAGGAAATATTCAGAACTTTAAGGCTTGATTTGTTTCATGTACATAATAGGAAGCCTTATTGCAGTTAACCCATTTACTGCCACACAGAGCATACAACAGATCTGGCGGTGACAGCAAAATAATTAAGACATTAAAATAATCTGAACAATCTGCAGCACGATGACATTGTGATACATTCCTCCCAGCTGGTTATGGTCTTATTGGGTGTATGCAAAATTCACAGTCCTTTCAAAAAGCTAGCCCCCTATTTAACATTACATTTTTTTATTTATTTTTATCCGCCTGGGTGAAATTGAAATTTCAGGATATATGTGTCTGTTGTAATTGTTGCTAGATTAGGTGTCAGGCTGATAAGATGTAACTAATATGTCCCTTTTCGTCAGGGCCCTGCTTCCAACACATAATGAATAGGGGGAGCTTTTTACCCATACTGGCAATTTGGTTGTAAAAACTTCACTGTTGAGATGGATTTGATAATTGCAGAGGCGCAGGAGAATAACAAACACTGAAAAGGCTTCTCTCAATCTCCTCCTCCCCATCCGTTTTATTCACTTTGTACAGAATGGGTTGACGCTGGATGTACCAGGGTAAAAAATTTTTTTAAAAGTAGTTCTATCCATCATTTAATGCAAAACAGGCAAGAGATAGGAAGCCTGCAAGAAAAACAAAACAAGGTTTCTGAATATTACATATCACAAGTTTATGTTGAACTGGTACAATGGGATAGGTCAAATATTTTAACTGTGTGCATAATGAGATAAGAAAATATAGATATTACACTGCACCCCTCCCACCTCCCCCTTAACTTTTAAGCTAATCACCCATTGCATTAAATTATAGAACCTATAGAAAATATAGATTTAAGGTCTCTGAGATTGTGGAGCAACCAATCAGAACATTCCATTCAAACAGTTGGAGTTGTTTATCTCCCAGCATCCTACTGTTCATGAAAGAAGTGGTATTTCTCCAGCTCATTAATGCAAGGTTTTTTTTTTTTGTATCATAAGTATATGCAAATGAGCTACTAATACATTAATTAAAAACAAACTAATTTTAATATCGCCACCACAAAATATATGTAATTCTTCAAACATTACATAGAAATGTGAATACCGGACATGGAGTAAGCCGCACACACTCGAGGCTCTGCAACCCCAGCTCGTAAAACCCCTTGTTAATAGCCCTCCTGCAGCCAGTAATGGGGAAAACCCGGCCCCAGATGACCCTGGACCCTCGGGGACAGCCTCCCCGAGGCGACAGGCAGGTCCCATGAACGGATATCTGTCCACCCCCGACGGCTTCAAAACCATGCGGCTGGCGGACAAGATGGCGGCGGACTCACCGGGCGCCAGTAGCACAGCTGAATCCACGGCAGGATCTATGCACACAGACTTCCTATCAAAGATTTCGGCGGAGCTGGCAACAATAGCTTCCAACATGGTGACTAAGACTGAAAAGACAGCCATGGTGAAAGAAATGCGCTCAGCCATCAGGGAGGAGATCCAGGAGGTGCGGAGGGATATTACCGCCCTGGAGCAACAAGTTACAGACCTGGAGGCAGACTGCATACAGGCCTCCCAAGCAGCGGATAATGCCACTTCACGGCAAGGCACGGTCCTCCTGGACCTGAGAAGACAGGATGAAGACCTGGATAATCACGGCGCCGTAATATCATACGCGTCAGGGGCCTGACTGAACAGGTAGGGGAAGACCTCGTGGCCATACTGACCCAACTCTTCACACAGATACTGGGGGAGAATGCACCTGACACATACAACATTGAAAGGGCCCATAGAGCCCTCCGACCCCCGAGGAATGATGGTCTTCCCAGGGATATTGTATGCTGCCTGCTAGCCTTCCACCTGAAAGAGGCCATCATGCGAGCAGCCAGACCACAGGCCATTACTTTCATGGATGCACAGGTGTCTCTATTTCAAGACCTCTCACCCCTGATGCTGGAAGCTCGTCGTGCACTGAGCCCGCTCACCCGCTTGCTTCAAGACAGACGGATCCCATACAAGTGGGGCTACCCGTTCAGCCTGCAGGGACGTAAAGACAACACCTGGCGCATGCTACGATTGCCGACCGATGTGCCTGGGTTCCTGCGAGCCCTGGATCTGCCGGCGGTGGCAATCTCCAACTGGATCTTGATAGGTCCGCCGCAACAACCCGCAGACCCTGCCAGGCCACTCTCTCCAGGTAACAGAGGGGGTAGGCCCCTGAGGAGAGGGGGACCGGACGCACCGGAAGAATAATACCCCGCCTCACCCAGATCAGCTCACCCCAAGGACTTTGGGGCCCCCAACATGCTGAGGGTCAGCCCTCCAGACTCTGACTCCCCACCCTGCCTGACACCAGTGCCCCGGACTCTGCAGCAGAGCCGCCGTTGGGGGTATGTACATTACATTGCTAACACACCTGCACCCCTACAAACACAAAGATAAAGCACCGCGCTTACAGCAGCAGTGACTTAGTATCCAACAGCTTAAAATACATAGTAAAAACAAAGAAAAACGTTACCTGCTCAGGTAACGTTTTTCTTTGTTTTTACTATGTATTTTAAGCTGTTGGATACTAAGTCACTGCTGCTGTAAGCGCGGTGCTTTATCTTTGTGTTTGTATATGAATTTTGTATCACTAAACTATGTTTCATTGCTGCCAGCCTTCCCACGTTTGTCTTATTAAGACTTTATAAGTATGTAGGGGTAGCAACCCCTTCCTGTCTCATTAGAGAAATTTGCCTTTTAGCTGATACCAGCAAGGTGATTTGTATGTTATAGCCCTATTCAGGGTAAAGTATGTAGGGGTTTATAAAACACCCTTTCATGTCTCATTAGAGACGTCTATACTTTGTCTGATACCAGCAAAGTTTATTGAATGTGTAGAAGCCCTATAAAGGGTTAAATGTTAAAGGGTTTATAAAACACCCCTTTCTGTCTCACTTTGTCTGATATCAGCAAAGTTTATTGTATGTGCAGAAGCCCTATAAAGGGTTAAATGTTAAAGGGTTTATAAAATACCCCTTCCTGTCTCATTGGAGACTCTTGGCTGATATCAGCATATCTAATGGCTAGTGTAGGAACTCACCTATTGAGGCTTGCCTTGACGTGGCTGGTGAGCTTATATATTCAAATGGCCATTTAGAATAGAACTAAAGAGCCTCCATTTTTGTTCAAATGCACATGGGGATTTAGGCCAGAGCACACCTGCACCCCTAGCCCACACTCCCCCTGGGGACCCCAACATGGCTGCTGCACGAGGTAGCGCTCCTTCAACCCAGGCCCCCTTATAACGGGCCCTAACCTTCATCAAGACTCTGCCACTACAGACCCTAAGCCCATGACTCACAATGCCAGCCCGTCACACCCAGATGGGCAGGAAGCTACAACGGGAGGGCGAGGTTTGTTTGGGTGGGGGGACCCGGGCATGGCACTTATCTACTACTGCCCTGGGATGTGGCGGGGGACATATCTCCCAGGGAACACCAACAGCCCACAGACATGGACCACTGATGCCACCGGCAAACTGGACTCAAATTTGCCCCTACTCTGCTATACCCAGAGGTTCTCAAGCTTGGTCAAACCTAGGTTGGACCCCTCGGGGTACAGAGGTATTAAGACAAGCGGATGGGAAGGGGGGGGGATCCGGGCAGAGGAGGAGGGGGGGGCGGGCACCAGCCAGGTAAGGAGACTGGGACCACAAGGGAAGGGAACCAACAGAGGGGCCCCATGCAGCCTATGATGGCAGACCCCGTACCCCCAGACACCGCAGCCCATACCATACGGACTCCCCTACAGGACCAGAGATAGCCTTCAACCCACATCTGTCAATGCCTCAGGGGACCACGCTTGACGAGGTAGGCAGATACCAGACTGTCTATGGTAGGGACGCTCCGCATAGACAGAGGGGGTATGAGGTGGACGCATGGGAGAGGCCAGAGCGATCACTGTGGGTATTACAGGCGCTAGAACGGGACTCCCTCCACCCCTGACAGCTAGTGATGCACGAAGCACAACACCCCTGACAGTCCCCCCGCAATAGTAAGGTTGGCTAACTCGACAATCCGGTAGGGTGGAATAGGGACCGGAGATTGTCCAGAAATGGGAGACAAAACTGGAGACCCCCCCACGGGCCCTTGGAACGTAGCTGATCTGTTTAAAGTTGATATGTTATTCACTGGTTTAATTGCAATCTGTTAAATCACAACATGCAAAATTGTTATAGTTGAATATTGATCATATAATTACCTATACTGTACTAAATGCATGCCATTCACAAATGGGATAACATGTTACATGGCTCCTCCACCAGGCTCAGGAGCACTGAGCAGCTTTGAGCCGGACACAAGCAGTAGCTTCGCGACCTCTAACACCCTTTCACTCCACTGGTCACTACAACCCCGCGCAGCGGACCCAAACTGTACATTAGATCGAGCCCATGGTCCCCCGCTGACTCCAGACGTGCTACACATACCCTGGTGCGCTCGACCAATCTAGGGTCATTGTTGTCTACTTACACCCGACGTTTCCTACTCCCCTCGCCCCATTCCGACTTCAGTTGACCGACTCTAACTGACTGACATAAACCATCCTCCCCCGGTCTCCGCCCCCCCACGTGCCTACTCTTCCTATCTGTTTCTAGCTACCCCCCCTCCATCTCTCTTCCTATACGCCCCACTCCCCCTTTTTTCTTTTTTTCTTTCCCCCATCCCCCAATGGAGGCTAAACGAGGCTGTACTGTCTGACGCGGAATGTACGGCTCTGACCTCACAAGTGCTCACCCAATACTTCGCATCCAACGCTTCCCCCGAGGTATCTCCACTGATTACATGTGAGGCACATAAGTGCGTAGTAAGAGGGCCCTATATCAGCCTATGTACGCAACGCAAATGAGAGAACACCAGACAAGTCCTGTAACTGACCAAGCGGATATCGGACCTGGAAACCACACACAAACAGGAACTGAGGGAAGACATATATCTACAATTGATGGACGCGAGGAGACAACTCAGAGACATACTTTCCCAGAAGCTGCTCAATGTGATCCGGAGGTCCATCCGCTATTTCTACGAGTACTCCAACAAATGTGGTAGACTGCTGGCCCAGACCCTGCAACAGAGACGGAGGCAAAACCACATACACAAAATTAATACCCAAGGCCGGAAAGAAACGCGCCTTCCAGCGGAGATCCTACAGGCGTTCAGGGACTACTACACCGGCCTCTACAACCTGGCAGATACGACCAACGCGCTCGGCATAACACAGACGCGAACTAACGGATTATCTTACCAGGCATGTCACTCGCAAACTCATCCCTGAGAGGGCCGCAGACATGCTTCTCTGTCCCCCGAGGAGCTGTACGCGGGATCAAGCTAACTAAATCCAACAGGGCTCCGGGGCCGGACGGCCTCCCTGCAAGATATCTTCGCACCTTTAAAGATATCCTACTGCCACATATATTGACGGGTCTAAACTCTATATTAGAAGGCCGGCAGCTCCCAGTGGACTTGCTTCGAGCTGTAGTAACAGTCTTGCCGAAGGAGGGGAAGGACCCAGCCTGTTGTGCGAGCTACCGCCCCATCTCCCTCCTAAAAGCTGACCTTAAGCTATTTACAAAAGTCATGGCCCTCCGCCTTGCCAGGGTACTACCTGAACCAGGTGGGTTTTGTGCCGGGCAGGGAAGCCCAAGACAACACTATCCGAGCCCTTAATATCATTCACTCGGCCAGGGGACGGGGAGGAGGTTTTCGTCCTCCTCTCCACAGACG
The DNA here is from genome assembly GCA_933207985.1 of Pelobates cultripes. Classification (NCBI taxonomy): domain Eukaryota; kingdom Metazoa; phylum Chordata; class Amphibia; order Anura; family Pelobatidae; genus Pelobates; species Pelobates cultripes. The sequence continues at coordinate 81,117,610 of OW240919.1, read as the reverse complement.
CAGAAAAGGCCTTTGACCGAGTGAACTGGGCCTATCTTGGGGCCACATTGCAACACATGGGATTCGGTCCCAATATCAGGACCTGGATAGCAGCATTATACACGACCCCAACGGCCCAAATTCGAGTTAACGGTGCCCTCTCTGACCCATTTCCCATACGCAATGGTACATGCCCCCTGTCCCCCCTGTTGTTCGCCCTCTCCTTGGAACCATTCCTGGGGGCATACAATGGGGGGAGTGGGGCATACAATGGGGGGAGTGGAGCACCGGGTCGTGGCGTATGCCGACGATATGCTCTTCTTCATGAAGCAACCGCTGCTGATCTCCATACCGAACCTTCTGGGTCTTTTCCGTGACTTTGGGAAGATCTCAAACCTGAAACTTAACACGAAGAAGTCGGAGGCCATCAACATCTCAGTCCCCACCAAATCCGATACGCACTTACGATCCCAATTCAGATTCAAATGGTGTGACACTAAACTGAAATGCCTCGGTATCTGGTTGACTAAAGAGCTCACACACCTTTACCAGGCAAACTTTGCCCCCATCCTGACCCCCTACAGGCCGACATGCAAAAATGGACGGACCTCTACATCTCTTGGTTTGGATGCATAAATGTGATAAAAATGAATATTCTGGAGGGGGCGTGGCCGACAACAGAGCTGAACAGTCGCATATCTGTGGAGCTCTGCATCGCCCCCACAGACTAAGAGCCTTAACGCAGACAAATCCGCACCACACAGCTTACCTGCCACCCGACAGCCGACAACATGGGGCGCAAGCATAAAAAACAAATCCACACGGAGCGACCCGCGGCACCCGATATCAGGCTGGCATTCCAGAGGCCTACACAGGCGCGGCCCGCCAAGATGGCGCTGGATCCGCAGAGTGAGTTAGAGACCTCTGATGACTCCCAGGAAGAGAGGGACTTCCAAGCCTCTCTCCCAGGCCCCACTCCCAGGTCTGATTCGGAGGAGGACGACTCCCCATCCACAAAGGGGGACATCAGAAAGCTGCTGACAGACCTAAAGCAGGTCTGGAAGGCCGACTTAAAGGAGACCCATGCTGAAATAGGGGTCTTGCAGCAGAGAGTCCAGGAGGTGGAGAACAGTGCAAGATCCAGAGATCACCAACTCCAGGACACCAAGCAGCAACTAGACGGACTTGCTGAGCAGGTCCGACGCCTACAGGGAACGGTGGTAACACTTGAGACCAGACACCGCCGCCGCAACATACGCCTCAGAGGTATCCCTGAAACGGTGAGCGGTGGAGATTTACTGCCCTTTGTCCGGAAACTCATCTCCTCCATGGGCCTCAGGTGTAACTCAGACACCCCACTGATATTGTCCACATTCAGGGTGCGCAAATCGCCAGCAGCACCCGCTAGTGCCCCCAGAGACACAATAGCTACCACCAGACACATAGCAGCGAGAGCTGCCATCATGGCCGGATCCAGACCATTGGGGTCCGTGAAATTTGAGGGATGCGAGGTGGCCATGTACAGTGACCTCCCTTTTGCAGTGCTTGCCGCAAGGAGACAACTAGCACCTGTCACTAAGAGACTGACAGAACAATCGGTCCAGTACCGATGGGGCACAGAAGGATCGCTGATGGTACAAAAGGGCACCGACGTACTCACCCTGACCTCGGGAGAAGACCCAGAGACATTCCTCAAAAAACTAGGCATATTAGCCAATGGACACAGAAAGCAGAATGAGAAACGCAATATTTAGCCATTATAATAATGTTTTTCATATGTATATAAGTTTATATGGTCAGTGGTAGTTCTTATTACTCCCAACCCATTACTCCATGCTAATGCCCTAATCACCTGACTTCACATACATAGGATAAGCCAGCAAGATTGCTAAAATCAAGCAACCTCTTTAAGTAGAGATCTCCGTAGAGAGGTAGAAATGTGCAAATTGCTTCCTCACCATGCTTTAGTACATGATTCTCTGACATCGTGATTGTTGCTATGTTTGTAGCCCAACGAAACGCTTTTTGAACCTGTTATAACTCATACAATAACCCATATAATGGAAAAGTGTATACTGTGTGTATAAAACCAAATAAAATACAACTTTAATAAAAAAAAAAAAAAAAAATGAATATTCTACCTCGCCTTCTATCTTTTCCAGACGATTCCGATCTCCCTGCCACGGGCGTTCTTCCGCTCCATCTCTGTAGCAATACAGGGATTCGTGTGGAGGAGGGGTGCTCCAAGGATCAGTAAACACCAACTGGAACAACCTAAACAGCGGGGGGCACAGGGCTCCCCTTGATCCTGGGATACTATCGAGCAACCCATCTGCTTAGGGTCACCGACTGGCATGTCCAACCGCCAGAAAAACTCTGGGTGAGCGCCGAGGTAACACAAGCAGAGGGGGAAAATCCCCTCGCAGCTATGGAGGATGGGAACTCCATTTAGTGCCCTCAAGACGGGTAACCCCCTGATCGACGCAACCCTGAAGACTTGGTGCACCCTCCGATACCCGCAACAGCTGATTACCCATACCAGCCCGCTAATGCCCCTCACCTGTAACCCAGACATAGGGGGAGGACTGGTACCAGCGGACGTATAAAACTTCACTCGATCAGACTTGATCTACATATGCCAATGGTGCGACAATGGCACCCTCAAATCCCTGACAGACCTGCTCCCAGACACCACCCCAACGACCCTCGATCGGTTCCGATACCTACAGGTCAAGTCCTACTACTCCAGATTCGCAACCAAACGACAATTCCACCGAGATCTCACGCCCTTTGAGAAACTCTGCACGACCAGGCGACACCTGGAACGGGGGATCTCGATGCTGTACGCAATGCTTATGGAAGGAGAAAACAGACCGCCGCCGAAATTCATTGACAAATGGGAGAGAGAGAGATCGGGGATACCCTGACTGCCCAAGAATGGGATCAAATATTCCTGCTCACTCATAAAAGCTCCATTAGCTCAAAATACCAGGAGATGAGCTACAAGGTGCTGACGACCTGGTACAGAACCCCGGCTGTGTTGCACCGCATGAACCCGGACATCGAAAAGACATGTTGGCGATGCGGGGAGGAGAGAGGCACTATGCTTCATATCTGGTGGTCATGCACGGCCATCACATGGGAGATGGTTAACACCAAAATCCGTGACATATCGGATCCAGAGCTCCTGCTCCAACCCCTCCCTATGTTGCTACACCACACGAGCATGTCTTTAAAAACATATAAGAAATCCTTGACGAAACACCTGCTGACAGCAGCAAAGTCCCTGATACCCACTCTATGGAAAGATTGTTGCCCCCACCTTCCATAAATATCCCCACACACCAATGGGTGGAAATTATGACGGCATCCCTTTAAGGCCGCACAGAGAAATGCAACCTGACGTGGACCCCCGGCTTCTGTACATTGCCGCAGACAGAATAACCCCTTGAAATCTATACTCATGCCATGGCCCTCATCTCCTTCCACCCCCTCCCACCCCCCATCACTACACCACCTCTTCCACCTTTTTCTCAGATATATCCCCCCCTTTCCTTCTCTTCTCTCCCTCCTCCTCTCCCCCACCCCAGACTCAAGCCTGACATGACTGCCCCACACCCTGAACTAGACCAGAACATGCATTAAGCAAATAATTGTGCACAGACAAAGGAGCGGCCAGCGGACGGAGCCCCACACAGACGGGAAGCGGTGCCGCTAACTCCCAAGACACTTTAGATACCCCACAGCACATGACCACACATATACCAGACGCTACAATAGGCCCAAGCACATGGGCGCCTCTGCCCGGCCAACCTACACACGAGCAACACCACGACATAATGGGCACACCCAAAGGGCGACATGGTGACCTAAGCACTATCGCCTAAGGTAGAGGGAACACTACACATATAGCGGCCAACCAACCGTGAATGGGTCGAGACTGACGGCCCGGATAACACGCCTGTCCCCGATACGAGGGTACACAAACGTGGCCGGTTCCCACCCCATGCGCGACCGTGGCCCGCTGCCCACTCGACCCACCTAAGGTCTCACACCTGACATGTACACCCTCACTGTCAAATGCAACAGAACCACAAAAAAAACAAAAAAAAACATGGGTGAGATGTACAATGATAAGACGCAAAAGACCTACGAAACACTGTAACAAACAATAAATGCTACTCTGGTCATCCAACCTCATGAAGTCAAAAAGCTACTGGATATCTTTGCATGTTCATGTATCTGTCAATCATAGCTAATGTGTGTCCTGAATACCAATTTGACCCCCGCCCTTTACTCTTTTCTGTACCCCCACCTGATCTTGGAAACAAGAAAACATAGCACAGTCACAACCAAAGGCAGGTGGCATTTTGTATTCACAAGTCACACATCCAAAACACCTATAACAGCCTGGATTTATTGGAACCAGATCTTTCAAATAAGTGTATGGGATCCGTATTGACCAGTAAATCCTTAAGGCTCTTATTCCTCTTATAGCACATCATGGGTAGTTTGCGGAATTGTTCTGGTAATGTGATGTCATTCGTCAGAATCCTCCAATTGTTGTCAACGATTTGTTGAAACTGTAAAGAGGCTGTTGTAGGGAAGACAGTTCTTTCTATCAATGGTTCCTCTGGTACACTATTTACTTGGTAGCATTTGTCCAATGCCTTCTGCAATGTAAAAACACTAAATCCTCGTTGTTGAAATTTACCCCACATGTTCTGTAGCTGTTCTTCTGCATTATTCTTATCAGTTATTCCTCAGAACCCTGAGAAATTGTGAATATGGTTATGAGCGCTTCAAAGCATTGGGATGGAAACTGTAATAAAGTATTTCTGTCTGTGGGTTTCGAATATAACGTATATGCAAACTTTCTCCCTTCTCTGTATATTCGTACATCCAAGAATTCCACTGAAAATAGATCTGCCGTCATAGTTTATTCGATGTTTGTAGTACATGTATTGATGCTCTGTAGCATAGCTTCTGCAACACTAATATCGCCTTTGATGATCATAAAAATGTCATTGATGTAGGGTGCATATGTTAGGATAGTATCCTTTAATGGCTCCAGTGTATGTATATGTATATATATCTCCTTTTAGCCCCCAGAGAATCCAACACACCTATACATGGGGGCTATCACTGTACTCAGATGTTCCTGAACACATATTAGGGTGTTCTTTGGCAGTAATCCTTAAAGTTCTCTGTACATGTATTTTTAAATTGCTATTTGTGTAAAAAAAAATAAAAAATGTATTTTTTTTAAAACTTGGCATAGATTGGTAGTAAAATAGTTGCATGAAAAGAGTCAAAATACCTCAAGTTTAATACCTTAGGTTGTCTTCTTTTAAAAAAAATATATACATGTGAAGGGTTATTCAGGGATTCCTTACAGACATCAGTGTTACAATGTAACTAATCTTATTGATTTTTTTTTTTTTTTTGATTGGGTAACAAATTATGGATCAGGGTGGTGCAGTAGACATTGCTTACCTAGATTTCAGTAAGGCTTTTGACACTGTTGCACATAGGCTTATCAATAAACTGCAATCTTTAAGTTTGGATTCCAATATTGTTGAATGGGTAAGGCAGTGGCTGAGTGACAGTCAACAGAGGGTTGTAGTTAATGGAATATATTCGAAGCATGGACTTGTCACCAGTGGGGTGCCTCAGGGATCTGTACTTGGACCCATTCTCTTTAATATTTTTATTAGTGATATTGCAGAAGGTCTTGATGGTAAGGTATGTCTTTTTGCTGATGATACGAAGATATGTAACAGGGTTGATGTTCCAGGAGGGATAAGGCAAATGATTTAGGTAAACTAGAAAAATGGTCAGAATTGTGGCAACTGACATTTAATGTGGATAATGGCAAGATAATGCAACTTGGACGTAAAAACCCAAGGGCAGAGTACAAAATATTTGATAGAGTCCTAACCTCAACATCTGAGGAAAGGGATTTAGGGGTAAATGCGTCTAGTGGAGCGTGCTTTGATTACAGAAATCAGGAATTCGCAACCGTTACATTTTCAAACTTGGCTTCATAGTTTTGCTATCTCCCATGCATATTCCCAATTGAGCTGGAAGATCGCTTTTAAACACATCACAACCTGTGCATGCGTTAATACCCACATAAGCTTCCTTCTCAAATATGGTAAAGTAAGCTTTGTGGGACCAGCACACGGAACTCACCCTATGCACTTTCAAAAGAGCATTGAAATTTTTTTTTAAGTACAGGCAGGCCCAGACTGGCCATCTGGCAAATGCCCAGTGAGCCACGACGACCATGGTAGGAGGCTGGATCTCCCCTGTTGACCCCTGCAGGGACAGCGCTATCCAAAAGCTGCCCCTGATGAGTGCCACAACTGATTAAATATCGTACTCACCGATCTGCGACCCTTCAATCCACCAGAGGAGGGAGAGAAACACCCTGGAACTCTTGCCTGCAGCCCCACCAGGTCCTATAGGTTCCTTTTAAAAGGTTGGCGCATTGCTGCAGTTACCATGGCAACACAACAACCAGAAGTTGCAAGAGTGAACTCTAGCCCAATGCACTGCAGGCTACAGTTCACTCACCACCAGAGCTTGCAATGGAGCCTCCCAGGCCAAAGGTAAGAAGTGAGAGGGGATATAAAGGTTATCTTTTATTGATTTTAATAATTTATTTCTTTGCTCCTATCTGCACCCCTCAAAGAATATGCGCAAGCTCTTTAGAAGGGCTCTGTGCATGGTCTACCCTGGAAGAGCATTGTACCAACACGCTCACTTTGAGAGAGGAGAGAGCTTGTCATTGGGGATGACAAAACATCCCACCTTCTCATCGGGTGAGTGGCTGTAGTGGTCATGATGCTTGGAGTAACTTTTACCTAAACATAGTGAAAGCGAAATCCTCATATATTAAATGTTACTTACCAATGGCTATACAAATACGCTTGCTGCAAAGGAAAGTCCTGCAGCAAGCTTTGCCCCTGCAAAACACATCTCAAGTAGATACCTAAGCATCTTTGAGTAATATTGCCGTCCAATCATGTGTGTATACTTGCCTCTGCTGCACTCCTCACACCAGTGAATGCTGCAACTGCATTTACTGTAATGAAGGTTTGAGTAACTGTCACTTTACAGATTATAGGATTGTTACTGCAAAAGTAAATAAATCAAAAGGCATATGCTACAAAAGGCAACAAATGGACAAGGATGCAAATATGAATGTGCCCCAGAACTATTGTCAATTAACTTCAACAAGTCTTACATGCACACATGAATAGAGTGAGAGAGAAACACCACACGTTCATTTTTTTAATATTTAATTTACATTTCATTTTAAGAAAAATATTAAAGTCCACTTTATCGCAATCCGAACAGGTGGTACATGAACTGCTTCAGTCAGGAGTCAAAGTCTTCAGCCCCCATAAATCTCACTACAATGACGATATGAACAAAGTATATTCAACCGATTCGGCAAACCAGTCTCTGAGATTATAAGCCACCTCTGGCTCTGGTCAAGAGGTCCCACCTTATTCTTCATTTCATGTACTTTTCTTGCTGCTCAGCAAGGATTTTAGCAGATGATTTGGCGTCGTAAAACAACTCACCGATTTCTTCCACGTGCTCCTTTTCGATGCCGTCTTTGCCATTGATTTTAGCGAGAAGGTTGGCTGGCGTTAGCAGCTGCACCGAGTATCTGCCAAGGCAAATGGAGATTAAAAATAAAAAAACTTCAGGTGGAAATAGAGACTGAGACTGTTGTAACACTTATAAATACTAGAAGTGGATAGCAAGGCTTACATCAAACTATGTAACCTAAACGTACTAATGCAGGGGTAGGCAAGCTTTGGCACTCCAGCCAAAGGTTACCTACCCCTGTACTAATGATGATGATATTATTAATAATTAGGAAAGGACTAGACTAATGGTAAACACACATGGAGTCCTAGCTTATGCTGTTGGTCCATCTGTATGCTTCCATAATGCCAAGCAGGAATCCCACAATTTTTTTATGTCTCCCCACAAGACATGGTGGGATGCAGTTCTCAGATTGTGGGAACAGATTACGGACTTTACATTTCGTATTAGAATGATCTTATCTAAAGTATTTCAAAGTCCTATTATCAATATGGTAGTTAATAAGTAGAGCTTATAGAAGTAGTATTTTCTTTGTTTAGGCAATATATAAATAGAAAGCAACCAACTAGGATAGTTTTAGAAATGACTATTGTGGTCTTCAAAAATTTCCCTTTGAAGAATGTGGAGTATGAAAAATACCTATATACATTAAAGTAACACTTAAATATGGAGAGGGGGTGTAACAACATCCAGCTTCTAAATTGCACATGACTGTATTGGGGGTGCCTACTGTGTAGATCAGCACATCCAGACAGTAATATCAAGGATGATCTTAGCCTAATGCACCTGAGCTGTTCACAAACCAGACACCTACCATCCATCTGCCTGAGGAGTTTCTCAGACGGTGGTAATGTTAAAAGGCCTGGCTGGGATGGGAAGATTGACAAGCCGCCATGCTCATCACTTACCTTAACGTTGTCTTGGTGCCCATGTCTCCAAGATGATTCAAGGCTTCTTCACTAATGTTTATCCCCTCCGTCTGTGCTCGGATCTTTATGATCTAGAAACAAAATTAAAGAGTCCTCAGTGAAATACCTGTGTTCTCATGGCAGCAATTTTGGAAATGGCGCTGTTAACCCTTTCACTCTAGAGACATATCGCTGATACAAGAGAAATTAGTAAGCTGTCACCCCATTTATTTAATAGGCAACGGCAATGTGTCTGCTAAATAAATGGAGAACGCCTACATCTTGACAAACTGCACTCCTAGGGTACCACTGTAAGTGCAGAATCTAAATTGTACAACAAGTGGATGATCGTTGCTGTACTCCACATTTTCAGGAACACAATTCAGATGTTAGTCTGGTAAAAAGTACACTGACAAGTGGTAACAATTAAGATCCTATTTTAATGTGTTAATGATACACACACAATGAGTGTTAAAATGGCAGTAAATACCATTTTATAATGAGGTCAGTGAACAAATTAACTAATTCACTGTTTAATATTTAAATACTAGTCCAGTGAAGTACTAGTATTCAAGTTATTTGCAGGGCACTGGAGTGAGTAGTTTTGGGGGACCATTTATGAAAAGCAATTCACACAGCAAATACTAGTTACAGACTTCAGCCACAATACCTAATTAAGAAGGTAAAATAATCCAGAAACACTAATGGAGCCAGTTACTAGGATTTGTTAAAATTGGTTTTAAAATTAAAGAATGGAAATTAATAAAATAAATTTTGATCATGATTACTATAGCAATTTTTAATTTTAGACCATGGATAATCCAAACTAATTAATACAGCAAACAAGCCACATTTGTTGGAAATTTAGAATTTAATGCATATCCCAGCACAGCCAATAAACAGCTTTGGAAGGATCAAACTTTACCCATAGATTGGGAGGTTGTGCGCATGTTGTACAGCTAGCTGAACAGAACATATTAAACTATCAAATGCTTTAGTACACCATCAGTACATGGCACATTCTCCGTCTCTGAACTATCCAGTTAATAGTGAAATGTTTGGCACCAGTCTTCACTTTATGAAGCCATGTGCAACAAGCTCCCTCTGTTAACTATATGGAAAGAGCCTCAGAATGTTGGGGAGTATGCTAAACGAGGGAGGGCGTTAAACTCTCCTTGATGTCAGTGCTCCGTACTGAGTGATAAGGAGAAGTTGGGATAACTATGTTGTCTATTGTACTGCTGAGATAGCAAGTCTCTCATAATACAGGTATTTTTCACACTGGCAGTTCTGTAAACAAGATAAGGATGTGCCCACTTAGATTAAACCCTGGACTAGTGTTGACTATGTGAAAACGACAGATGCAGCTATTCTAAAAAAAAAAACAAAAAAAACCCAGTACATCAACCCCTTTCACAGAGCACGACTTGTAGGGATCAAAGAACATTCTTATTGGCAAGTAATGGGTTAACCCCCAAAAAGTTGAAATAAAAAAAAAAACATAAAAAAAAAAAAACCACACACCGTAGGCCACAAAATGCCTACTCGCCTTTGAAAACAGCTCTGGTGAGTAGAAATTCCCCCATTGTGAGCATGTTATGTATTGCACTGATGGATCATTTTTTTTTACCCTTTATTTTTGCTGTACATAGTAGTACACACAGGCTTGCCTGACAGCTAGAGCAAGCAGTCATAAGATATAGCAGCACTGGTGAGTAATTTAACACTATAGTGTAGGAATCAATATTTAGGAGCTCAGCTCTCCCTCTCCTTGGAGATCAAAGGGTAAAAACGTACCTTTTTTCCCCATCCTGTGCTGGTTACACCACAGCTGGCCCTGGCTCCATGGCTGAGATCATTATGATCTCTGCCAATTGATTGCTTTCACATAGGAAAGCAATGGGAGGCTATTGCGCGTGCGCAGCAAAACGTTGCGCTGTGCCACTCAAAATCTCCTCATAGACACGCACTGAATCAATACATATATATGGAGAACGTTCAGCATCTCAATGCAAAGCATAATTGCAACTAGAGGTGTTCCTAAGCAGCAATGAAAACACAGATGTTTCTCTGAAGAAGCAGTGTACCGTACTAAGACTGCAGGGACATGCTATAGAAGCCAGAACCACTACATTAAGTTATAGTGGTTCTGTTGACTATAGTGCCCCTTTAAGGCTTTTCTAGCAACATAATAAGTCTAATTTTGAGCCCTGACATAGAGAATCGCCATTATATAAATCACAGTGTGTGAACATTGCTGCGGAACAAGTATCAGCAGAATGACTACACTACACGAGCAATTTTGCATATATAATAAACATGTGTAGAACAGAGAGCCCCAGCTTTTTGAGATTTATAACTTTTGAGCACCGCTTGTGTAGACTGATCACTTTTTTTTGTCCTATAGGGCAAAATGTTATGACAGTGCTTCGCATGCCTTCACTTTACTGAACATAATTCTATCTCTTATCATGCATGCAAAAAAGAATGCTAACGGTCTATTGTTACAAAACAAAACATGGTATAATTTATTATTTTCATTTTGCACCATGCTTACCTGCTTCATTTCTAATGGAGTGTAGAGCATGGTCCGTATAATCATGACTCGGTCTAGAAGATCCAGGGGAATTCCGTGTGGTGACAGTACATCTTCTGTGCCTCTATAATACAAACAGAGAGAATTTAAAGGTGAATAGTGGAATACAGAACAGCTGAGTTCAAAAAAACTTGTATTCAACAAAGTGGGTACACACGACAATCCTCTGCTAAATACATAATGTACTTGCAGGGTCCTCTCCAACCTATCGTTCCTGTAAGTTTTTTGTAGTTGTCCTATTTATAGTTAAATCCCCTCTCATAATATTGTAAAGCGCTACGGAATCTGTTGGCGCTATATAAATGTCAATAATAATAATAGTAATTGTAAATGCTTCTGCCCAAAGCATATACAACTACAGCTAAACAGTAATACGCACACATTTTAAAGCTGTACCAGCCAGTTTCCACTAGATGGCATTAAATCCATGAGCAGGAATCAACAATGCTTGCTTTTAAATAAGTATAAACCTGCAGGGGAGACACCAGCTATGTACAATTGCTGAAATAAATTCCATAATTGATGAGGCAACAAGTTTGTCATATTAAACTAGGAGATCTCACTTGCTGCCTTTAAGAAGAGCTCAAACACGTGTTCTTTACCTGCAATAAATAAAGGGGCACTCCAAGCACCAAGATCATTTGGCACAGAGTCACTGGCTACACTCTCAATTAATGAATAATGTTCATACTTGGTTTGAGTGGATATGATAATGCGGAAGTATAAATCTACACTTTAGCATATTAGCTTAGACACGAAACAATGTGGGACCCGGATAAAGGTCAAAAAGGTTTTTAAATAGTTTGGACAGTTTACTGTCAACATTACCAGGGGACTCCTGGCAACATAACCACTACAACGGTAATGATAATGTAATTGGTCGCAGCTATTTAAAAAAAAAAAAAAAAAAAATTTCAATAAGTATTTTTCATTATGAATTCATATTGCCATTTAGTGGAAAACCAAGCACATTCAAATAGGGGAGAATACTTATAAACAAGTTGACGCTCAGAGATAAAAATTGTCTAATAACCTGCAACCACAAACTAATATTCTAATAAATAAATCCACCATGCTGGAAATTGTGACAAAGTGAAAAGGGAATTGCAAATTTAGACCAAACTAGCAAACTGGAGGTTTCCTCATTTGGCATATAATTTACCAGCAATGTAAATATTCGAGATCCTGAACACTGTACCTGATGACACAATTTCCACGGTTTGTAGCAAAGATGACGATAGGAGCGAGGGAGGACTCCAGGGCCCGGTGCAAATAGGTAAAACATTCAATGTCCAGCATGTGCACCTCATCTATGAATAGCACACCGGGTACCAGTTCTGCGATCCCTTGATCAATGTACTTGTTCACTACTTTATTGATCTCCCCTCTCAGTTTGTCTAAAATATGAAGGAGAAAAGTTAAAAACAGAATTCATGAACTTATTAAGAATTGTCTAGCTCATAACTTGCCATCTGCATTTTGGATATTGACTGCACTTATGGGTGGGATTAGTCTGATATGCAAATTATATAAATACATTCTGTAATGGCACTAGTTTGAGACCTGAGTGGGGATTTACCGAAGGGCAAACTACAGAGTTTTTCTAGCTTTTGCCCGATCTCAGAGTTCCTATGTTTTCGGTTGCCACCTGCATAAACCTCATCAATAATAATGGTTTCCAAATTTACATATTGGCTCACAAAAGCTGTGAATGGAAATATCAACTCCAGGTAGGAACATGGGTTACTCCACTCTACATCACATCTGCTTTTTGAAGTGATCGTGGATCAAGGAATCTGTATGTGCAGTGTGGGGCTAGTTACACACCAAACACATGACCCAAGCTGCCTGAAATGCTTTTCTGGGGTACCCAATTTAATTTTGTGCAAACATTTATCATCACTGCACACTGGCACAGGTATAATTAGCTTCTAATCTTGCAGGCAGTGTGCCTGCAAGAGGAACCTCCCTCTCCCCTCTCTCCATATTCCATAATTTTTCAAACAGCAGTAACATAATGTGGTACACACCTGTAATTTCAGTTTTTTTTGGCTTCATCAGTTGTCCCATCATAGAAAGGATGTCTTGTCCTCCCTAGATGTTTAAATAAAACATGCATGAGTAGAAAATAAGGACATGGTGTGTACAGAATACATGACAGCCAAAACATTGCTCATAAGAAAGACTTTCTGGGCGAATTCAAGTTAAAAAAACCAAAAAAAACAAAAACCAAAAACTTATCTCCCATGCTATCTAATAACAATATAATCTAATAAAAAAAAGCTTATTGTCATTATATAACAGATCATATCCATCGTCCAACACAGTAAAGGAGTTTAAGCATGCGTGGGATAGGCATAAGGCTATCCTAACTATAAAGATCAGGCTAGGGACGAATAAAAGTATTTAGAAAATTGGGCAGACTAGATGGGCCGAATTGTTCTTATCTGCCGTCAAATTCTATGTTTCTATGTCCCAGGTATAAAATAATTAAAAACAAGTACTGCACGTTCACAATGTTACTTACCTATAGCGTCTTCAGTTATTTACGTACATTTATTAATAATACTGACAAGATACCTTTATGTCTCTTGTGTACAACATTATGCCACAATCTACTCTGACAGAGATCTTGTATTGTATCATGGTTTTAATGTTACTAGTGACTAGTGATGTCCCAGCAGCCAATCAGCAGCAGACCCTCCCTCCCACCTCCTGTACAGCATCCATTTTGAAGCTGCATTCTTAGTGAGCTGTCCAGGAGGTGGGAGGGTCTGCTGCTGATTGGCTGGAATGTGTCTGCTGACTGTAAGGTACAAGGTCAAAGTTTACTCAATGATGAGTCCGCGGCGAACCGTTCGGAACATCACTACTCGTGACGTATCACTTGTATTTTAATTTGCTTTTCGTTTTTGTTATACATGGTGGACAGTGATCGTCTATTGTATATCATGACTATGTTTGACAAGTGCAAATCAAACAAATAAACAAGCTTTACTTGTATAGTGGGTAAAAAAATAAAAAAAATAAAACATGCAGCACTCTGTATACCAGAATACTATACTGTAAACAGACTTTTCCCATACAATCCATTATGTGGTCTGTGTTGCTACCTGCGGCCTTGCATTGGCAACATCCAGGTCGTGCAGTGTGACATCCTGAATCACTTCTTTCTTCTTGTGAACATCTCCCTTCGGCAAAGGGACATACTCCTCAGCTTCAAGGTCAAATTCCGTAGCATAGGTATCGCATCGTCCCTGCCTCTGTGTGGTGGAAGAGAGAGAGGGAGGAGGTATAAGTAACAGGTGCACTGTTCGTATGACTGCCAAATGCCTGACAAGCTGCAGACAACAGGTATAAAAAGAGCAAACTTGCTTACAGATCATAGCCTCTCTGACAGTTGTGAAAAGAACCTTTCCAAGTGTCTCCATATCACCATGTAATATTAAAAAAAAACAAAAAAAAAAAACACTCATGTAACAGTCTTAAAAATAAATATTATATAACTATCACCAAAGCTCAGCTCTGATAAACAGAATACATGTGTCAAATAGCAATGTCTCAAAATCAACTAAAAAAAATAAATAAAAAATTATAAATAAATGCCATCCATTGTAGTGCTCCAAATTACTAAGGCTTTATCTGTGTACATATCTCTGGGAGAAATGAGTGAATGACTGTTCTAGAACCTTCAGGTAAAGGTCATATTATGGTTTGTAAAGTCACACCAAACACTACAGGATTTAATAAAAAAAAAATATATATATTAAAAAAAACAGGGAACCCAGGCACCAAAATAACTTCAAGTAGTTATGATTCCTGTAGTGTCCTTTAAATCCATGCCGTGATCCTAGGCAGCCCTCTACAAGCCAAGTCCCCAATTACGCTTAGGGCAGCCACCCATCTGCTTCTAACTTGTAGACAAAGACAAAAATATCATTGTGTGTCTAGTAGTATGATAAGCAGTGTACTTGTGCATATAGTGGCTTTGCCACACAGAAATATTACCAGTCACTACACACTGCCAATGTGTAGGTGTGCCTGGCAGTGTGTATATGTGTATCTCTGGCAGGGTCTGTGTGTGTATACCATGAAGGTGTTTGGAATGCACATCTGAAAGCATTTCTCTAAGTGTGTCTCTGGTAGCAACTATCTGCTGGAGGGGTTCTGTGATACTTTCAGACAGACTACACATTGTTTTATTAATGCTGTGGAATTCTGTGATACACTCTTACACACTGTACAGGGATAAGGAATTCCTGTTGCCCGACAACCAGGAAAAAACTTTCTGGGCACTATGCATTTCAAGGGGTGGGTGGTTGGCACTCACTGAGTCAAAGCACAGCCACTGGGATTCCCAACCCGAGCTCTGTATAATGGAGTGTTGGCACACTGAGGAAGAGCCAGCTGTGGCCTGCACCAACCAGATGTGCAGAACATATACACTCCATCCAACCATGAGGGATCTGGGTCTCTAGCTGGACCACAAGGGATTACTTCCACCTGTGGCAAACCTAGCCACTTTTAGGTTACTGGACTGTATCTGCAAAGATTGTCTGTAATAGCCGCTGGACTGTTATATTTTAATATATGTATGTACTGCTATGTTCTGAAGCATTCGTACGCTAGCAGCCGAAAGCCGCTAGCATTCATGTGTTCGTTTCACGAACAGGGACTTTACCGGCTGTTCGTGAAACGAATGAGATACCACCCAGGAGCCCACACACAGAGGGTCGGGTGGCACCCATTAACCGATTGCAATCGGTAGGTAATTGCGTTCCAAGGTGGCAGTCGTTCAGCTACCAACCACGTGGTGGGCGGCCATCTTGGATCCTTTGTTTCCCCAGCGGTGTTTGGTCGTCGAGCGCGTGGAACTGAAATCAGCTACTTGACGGCGCGAACACCGCTGGGCTTCCAGGCCGTTCGGGAGCTCTGTTCTTTCACTATTTTGGTTCCCCATCGGTGTTCGGTACTTTTAGGCGAACATAATGTTAAAGTGTATTTCGTAGGGCGTTCGGTTATTTATGCTGGGATCTGAGCGGTATTCTCACGAAATGTGCACTCAGACCCCAGCTATCTACAGAACGTCCATTCGTTTAAATAACGTGAATGATGGAAAAGTTATCTATTTTAATGTAAAATGTTGGTTCTGCTGCACGGACGGATAATCCACTTAACGGTATATTCCAGTGGGAGTATCCCTCTCGTCCAGCAGTGCCTGATGGGAGAAATGTCCAGATTGTTAGGTACCCCATGTAGTCCCCTACTGTATAACCCCTGCAATGTCAGTAGGGAAACACCTTGCATGGGGACTTGCATAAATACTGTGACTTGTGAATAAAAGCTCAGTTGACTCCCAGAACTGTGTTTCGTCCGGTTACTGGGGGGATTTGGGATATTGCCTTACTTTGGATTACTTTCTGTACCAGCGGAGATCGTGGAATTTAATATTGCAGCTCTGCTACACCACCAATCCTTCTTACTGGAGAAAGCCACCCAGGAGGAGGGCAAAAACACAAATACATACATTCAGCCAGTGCGTATGCCCACAAACATTACAGGGGGCAGAGGATGAGAAAAACAGGGTTGTTCATTAAAGTCATAATTTGCGCAAATGAAAAAAAAAACTGAAATTCTGTTGATGTCCAGAGCCCCAATCTGAAACAAATGCGTGTCAGGACAAGTAGATTGGGCTACCATAAGTAGATTTTTCTTCACATGCACACACTGTGTATATTGGACAATTGTGGGATGAGGAATCTAGAACTGGAGAAGTCAACATGGTAAAAATAAAAATAAAAAAAATAACTGTACCCCCCCCCCGATCAATAATAAAACAAACGTGAAGGCAAGCTTCGGCACAACAGATGATGTATTGGCAGCACTATGGCTGTAAGAGCATTATGGGAGATGTAGACAACAGTTGAAAGTCTATGAAAAAACAAAACACCACAGCATAAATGAGAGGTATTCACTACAAAATGTGTGGAGATTTAAGGTTGCAAGATAAGAAACTCCAATCGGGCCAATATAGCACATTATTCCTTTTGCACTTCTTTACCTTCACTGCTCCACTGTTTGCTTCAATGTAAATAACATCACCAATTTCCACACGTTCTTTTTGCAGGCTCTCATAGATGCTGGGATCCAGCTGTAAAACAATACAAATCAGTGGGAATAAAGGGAGATCAATTTGAGATTTCAGACCATTGGTATTTCCTGCTGCTCATTGATAATTCTGATAAGTTTTTTCTTTTAAGGTTAGTATAATTGTTATAGTTTGGAACTAAAAAAAATTGTATTATTATAAAGTATAATTGTTATAGTTTGGAACTAAAAATTTTTTTATTATTATTAAAGTTAAAATAACTTGCAAAAACAAATGAGCTTGCTCCTCGACTAAGCATGTAGAAAGATCCAAAACACACTGATCTATTTAGTATTATAAATGTATAAAAAGTTACATAAGGCTTATACATGTAATAGTACAGAAACAAATTCAGATATTTTTGCAGAAGGCAATGGGACCTGGTTTATGTAGATCACTGCAACTACATTTAAGAAAAGAACAAGAATAGCTGGATGGATAAAAAGAACATCCCTACCCTTCAACAACAACAAAAAAAATCTAGCAAAATACAAAATTCCACAAATCAAAAAATAGTAATATATTTTCTGCAGGAACAGATTTGGAATGCAAATGAAAGTAACATCAAGTCTACCCACTTTGGGAATAAGAAGGGATCTGAATAGCGATTGTGCATCTCCAAGGTGTTACTCAAAGGATTAATAGTGTACAGGAGAAACAAAAAATGCAATGTTTAGGCCAAAATAACCAGTTTGAAAACCTTATATTGAATATATTTTGAACCTACCTTAAGCTGTTTGGTTCCTTTTGCAGTTTTTAAGCCAATAATAACATGACTGATGGTCTTGCCGTATCCGCCCATTGGATTTTCTGTTTCACAAGGCGTTAATTCCGTCACCTCACCTTCATAAACCTCTTTAGTTTCACGTATTCGGAGACCTGATGGCAAATCAACATAGAGAAAACTTAACGCATTGTATTTGAAGCACCAGAATAGCGTTAACGTGAGAATTCAAATTTAAGGCCAGAGTAGCTGAACTGAAAGCATAGTTGACTTAAAAACTTGTTCTACTTTGAGCAAAAAAGTTGAATTCTCACTTTGGTAAATAACCGTGGTAGAGTTCTCTTGCTTCCAAGCATAAGGAGGAGAAAATGTATTGCATCTGGTTGAGCAACCAACTTTATAGTAGCTGCCTGAATGTTAATTTAATAATTGTAAAGGCGTAAGAATTTCTTTTTAGATTTTTATATAAAATGTATACATTTTCTAGCAGCAAGAGTAATGCGTAGATCAAACTGTTTTCTAAATGTTTTGCACAACGAGTACACTATAAGTAAGTCAGGTTCTCCTTTTCTCAACCCATATGCCGCGTGGGATTTGCATCCAGAAAGTACCACTTGTTTGGTAATCTTAAGTAAATCCTAAGTATGTGTACCAACATTTAGATGCTTACAATTAAAAGCTCATTTCTTTTAATCTCCATAAACCATTCTTCACTACTTCCAAACTTCAAGACACACCACCTAGCACACTTCTATACTTTAGGCTGCGTTGAACAAATCAAATGTCTGTTAATCTATAACCCGCCTCAAAGAAATCAATTCATTTGTCTATAGATTGACAGGCATTTCATTTGTTCAAAGCAACTGAAAGGGATTTGTGCACAAGTCTAAAAGTAATAGGGACATTTTCACATGGTAGTGTGCTTCGATTAGTAAAACACAAATCTTCCCATAATCCTCAAATGCAATATACACCAACTTAAATGGGTTGTGCTTGTACCAAACCACCAGTCCTGCAGAGCAGTTAGCTTATTCCAATTTGGCTATTTTAAATGCAATACCTGCAATTATGTTGTCAATGTCCAACACGATACACAGTTTAACAAACCCCAAGGGGTTAATTTACATGCTATCTGTATAATCAAATTCACGTATGCCCCCCACATTACAACTGTGTCAAGACAAGTTATGCACATGAATTAGTATTCGTTACATGTCATCACTAAAATTTCTGTACTGTAAACTGGACCAGTCCTTTAGGAGTTTATATGGTTATTTTATGTTGCAATCCAAGTGTGAACTTATTCAAAGTGTTTAGACAAATGGGAGAACAAGTAAGCAACAGCAAGCCCTCTGAATTACGACTGCTGTAAAATTTGAGTTTAAATAAGATCACGGGCTGGCCTCTAATACACAATTTATTACTAGTACATGAAAGCAGCTTAAATCATTGGCAGAAACAATTTTCTGTTGCCCTTGCGGAGGAGAAAAATAACTTCAAATTCAGCTAAAAAGAATAATCCATGCATGAAGTAGAAAAATTTTGATTTGTTCAACATTAAAAGAGACATTTTCCTTTGTGCCCCCCCACCCCTTTTCCTCCCACCCAACATTGCTGAAATAGCACAAGTGCCCATTTTGCTTTCCCTTTTTATTATGCAACCTCCAGGGCAATCTGTTGGGAGAGTACACGATGCAGCGTTAGATCAGATTAGGTAAAATTGTCAAATAGCGAAAATGAACATTAATGGGCAGTCATAAAAGAGAGCATATGGAGCAATAATCGGGATGAATAAAGAGTGAGCATGCAAACTGGGAGAAAGAATAAAGAGTGAAAATGCATCTTCAGCCAATCACAATGCAGAAATGGGGGGGGGGGGACTAAAATAATGACAAGCTGTCCATAAATTTGAGAACCCATTCAAAATATAAACCGTAAACTATCACACGACTAGGAAACAACTAAACGTTATTACGAAAAAAAATAAAAGGTTTATCAATGAAGTGATATTTGGCAAATGTTTATTTTATATATTTAAAAATATACATTTTATTCCTTTGAATACTTGAAAATGTAACTATGTATCTTGCACACTATTAACATGTCCAATGGTGGGGAAAAACAAACAAAAAAAGGCCCTCATACAATATTTGTAAGCCATGGCTTACCATATCACAAAACACTTGCTTTGTCTGCAATTAAAAGGTGCTATGGATTCTGCAGGGGTTCAATTTGGTAGATTATGATTTTCACTTAGAGAGAACGAAGGAATCCTATTAGGAGTGCTTACTTTTAATCCCATTCCTTGCACAAAATTTGAAATTCCACTAAAGAATCCCCCAGTCTTTCACTAAATCTAATATTTGTTTAGAACCTTTCCTTGTGCTGACATTTAGAGAATGTTCGGGGTAACAATAGAAGCAGTTCTCAGTGATGATTTCACTCTGAGTCTTATCTCTGCGAGTGACAACACAGAGGACACGAGTTTCATCTGTTGGTTCAAATTTCCAAATCCCTGACAGGCAACTTCATCACACTGAGGAAATATTGTAGACTGCTCTCTTTTCATTTCTACTACAAGAGTTTCCCCACCCCTCCCCTTCCACTGACTTGACAGGAATTTAAACACTACATAATGCAGACTGGTCCCTTTCTTTGTAGAAAAATCAATAAAGGGTCAAGCTTTATTGGACTCTGGGATTAAAAAAGAAGATTTGTCTGGATGGCGGACGCAGGGTTTTAGAAGACCATTGCTGGCTATTTCAATAAAGACACTTTGGTGATCCTCTTCGATCGCTGTATTGACACACCGCCTCTGTCACAGTCCATTTAATTTGGGGTTTTTAAATGATGCACTGCCAGGATTCAATACGCAGCACATTTGTTCTCTCTGGATTTTGATATATACTTTTCATGTAAAGTCGGTAATAAAATCAGTTACAATCTTTAATATTCTTTAGAGGAAAAGTAGTCAATTGTACAGATTTTTCTCTTCACAAATTGTACAATAGTTTTGAAAAATGTTAAAGGAGCACTCGTGTATGAGATGCCCTCTCTCATGCATGGAAGAGATAAATAAATTTGCTACATCTCCAATGATTTATGCAAAAACCAGAGGAACGACTAAAGTCTCTTAAGGCAGCACTCCCACGCGCATTAGACCTCCCCATAGGAAAGCATTGAAAATGCTTTCCTATGGGGATTTCAGCGACGCTGGAGGTCCTCACATAGCGGGAGGACGTCCAGCGACGCTATAGCACACAAAATGTGTGCTATAAACCCGGAAGTGACAGCCACTAGAGGAGGAGGTAACCCAGCAAGGTAAATATTGCAGCTTATGAAAACTGCAATATTTACAGTTGCAGGGTTAAGGGTAGTGTGAGTTGGCACCCGGACCACTCCAATGGGCAGAAGTGGTCTGGGTGTCTGGAGTGTCCCTTTAAAGGGACACTCCAGATCCCCAAAGCACTCCATCTTCCTAAAGTGCTTTATGTGTAAAAAGTGTGTCTACTATTCCATTTACATAAGTGCAGATTTCAATAGAAATCTGCACTTTTAGTTTAAGGCACCTGCCTTGCAAAGACTTCTCACTGAGCAGAGATTGTTTAGAAGGCGAGGGATTTTAAAGGCTGCAGACAGGAGATCTGAAGCTTTTGCAAGCTGTTTTTAGATCACTCCATTAGGGACATATATGCTAAACAATGAGCTTTATTCTTTATGTATTTGGCCAGTGGAGTGGGTCTTTAATTTATTTTTTAAATGCAAATGGATGGGTGTTATTTTGAAGACTATAGATTCACTTTGATAATGTGTTATATCTCCTCGTGGGCAACCTGAAGGTAGACAAAGGTTGGAGCTATAGCCAAGAACCATGTCCTTTGTCTATCTTGTCATTGGCTGGCTACTTAGTACTCACTTCCCTTCAGCGTCATATCACCATTTTCTGTGTTGACTAGCAGGATCCTGAGAGTCAACACAGTGCTGTAAACTGCTTGAGTTCCTCTCTATGCATGATTGTGCATGATTTGACACGGTTAGGAAGGACACAGGGAGGAAAAACAGAAATTTAACTACAACTTCCAGAATTTTTCTGTACAGGCCCCCTCCTGGAAGGTCAGATCACAAATAGGGACATTTGAACACCTACTAAAGCTAATGATCAGGGGGATGACCCAAAAGGAGCCACGAACAAGTGCTGCAGCTGCAATCCAGCCGATTACCACAGACAACAAGAGACAGCTCGTAGTTCCTTCACACAACATTTTATGATAGGGGCCCCAGGAATGGGATGACGGATGGATTGGAGCCGGAGTGGAAGTGAGGCGGCGATGGGCATGGGGGGGGTAGACTGGGGATGTTGATGTGTGTACAGAGATAGTATGTATGACATTGCAGAGCACAGGTGGGCATGCCTATAAATCACTTCGCATTTCTGCCCTATTGCATGTGCTTCCACGTGTTTCATATGACTTTCTTACATCAGTTGTGTGAATATAATGCATCCTATACTTTAACAGCAAAGTGCTGGAAGTTAACCTCCACTGCGAGGGATGGCTATGAACATTTCAACAAAAATTATTTAAAATAAAAGCAATAAAATGCATTAAAGCGGTGTTGGCGCCTTGAATGCAGTTTCATTTCACGCACACTCTATTGAAAGAGGAGGGAATCAATGCATGCCAATAGACGATAACCAAGTGTCATGATGGAAGAGAGAAAGAAAAAAAAACAAAAACACAGTTTAAAAATCAAACTACTTTTTCAAGTAATAGTAAATTAAAATGTTTCTACCACTTACCAATGGCTCTGCGGAAATTCTCCATCAAAACTTCTGTTTTCTTGATTTCAGTGGAATAGACTTCGCTACCAACCATGGGACAGAAAGGGACTTTGCTACCTAATTCCTGAGCAATTGCAAGAGCCAGTGCAGTCTATAATTGTGAAAAACAAAGCAAATATATTTTAGAGCATAAATGTTTCCTGGAAAAGGACAAAATTTTAGCAGAAAAAAAAAATACCATAATAAGTTTAAAGTTAAAGGACCACTCTAGGCACCCAGACCACTTCAGCTTAATGAAGTGGTCTGGGTGCCAGGTCCCTCTAGGATTAACCCTTTTTTAAATAAACATAGCAGCTCATTGACAGCCGCTAGAGGCATTTGCGTGCTCCTCACTGTGAAAATCACAGTGAGAAGACACCAGCGTCCATAGGAAAGCACTGTAAATGCTTTCCTATGAGACTGGCAGAATGCGTGCCCAGCTCCTGCCGCGCATGCGCATTCAGCCGAAGAGAAGTGCTCGCCGCCCGGTAAGTTTAACCCCTTTCCTTGCCATCCAGCCCGGCGGGAGTGGGACCCTGAGGGTGGGTGCACCCTCAGGGCACTATAGTGCCAGGAAAACGAGTATGTTTTCCTGGCACTATAGTGGTCCTTTAATGTTTAAATTACATGCAATGTAAATAAAAACAGTCAGCCATAACTTAAGAAAGCACACCGATTAAAGTTCTTCTTGAAGTGAAAATATTTTAATTTTATTTTTTTAAATTATGCATTGTATGTATTCTACTATGAAGTGCTGTACTGTCCATATCCCTCTAGTGTAAAATATATTATGTTCGTTATCCTCCCTCACTGTTAATAGAGAATATGGAGTAGGCTAAAAAAACATCAACATTAAAGGAACACTAAAGTTAGACATACAAATCTGCATTTTGAAAGTTAGTGTTTTCCTACCTACTGTAGGCTCCCACAGCTCGTAAAAAACAACAAAAACAAAACAAACAAACAAAAAAAAAAAAAAACCCCCACACTTTACTTCGTTCCCTTAACCCTTGGCGTGCTGGTCTCTGTGCTGCCATTGCTACTTCTCTGGCAGAGTGGTTCTGGTGCTTAGAGTGTCCCATTAAAAAGAACACCAGGCGTGCTTTGGCACCAACCCCATAGTAAAGAGTCTAACCATTTTAAAAGAACTTGACTTCTTATCTGGAAACTTCCAGGTGATGATCTCAGTCATATATCCGGAAACTCCTAGTTATTGGCGATCCTGAGTTAAGCTATGCAGTGCAGGGCTACCTCATTGGCTAAAAAAAAAGAGTCAGATGATTGCTCTCGGCCAACAAGCTAACCCTATCATGGCATGGTTTAGCTCTCTGTTTTGTTGGTGAAAAAGCAAAATAAAAAGTATTTTTACTTGCATAAGAAAAGCAAAAAAAAAAAAAAAAAAAGGAAACTCCCTTTGGGTGAAACGCGTCAGTGTTTTAGGTCATTGGTTTTATTTTTGTTTTAAATAAAAACTAGTTTTACCTTACCTGGACTTTTTTAATTATATCCCTGAAGATTTTATCCGGAGGAGCCACACTTTTTACCTGCTTGGTGGGGAGTAAACCACCTACGCTACACAGGATAATTAAGCAAAAAAAAAAAAAAAATTTCTTTCCTTATGTGAATATACCTCCTTTTATTATGCATTTACACCAACAAAACAGAGCACAATTTTCTGGTTTTATTCTCATTTTATGTAGTTGATGAATATCTGTAAAACTGCAATTTGGAGGGAAAATGCCCGTAAATGCTCGACATTTCAACTGGCCCTTGACCCTGACCAATCATCTACAAGGAACCAAGCTGAGCGACATATTCACATGCGGGGATCATACCACCCAGGCACATACCTGCAGCTGAACATTACCTCCAGAAAATTGTAAGTGGCATTTCTCTTATTTTACCTCACCACCAATAGAATATAGTACACTATATTCTGTCTTCATATTTTTCATATTGACTCACACTATATGAATTTGAGGACACCCAGAGTCGCTGCTTCCCTGTACCTTTCCTGACCTATACCTAGTTATGGCCAGAGAGATGAGACTGTTTTGGGAAGTACCAGCTTCCACACCCGAATCTCAAGGAACCTCACCATTGCACGCATGTTAAATTAAACAAATCCTTATAGGGTCAACCACATGGTAGATAGGTAAATTTCAGATTAAACCAGGATCAGTGAGAACTTTATCCTACCTGACATAAGTTTTGAAAAAGCTAAAAAAACACTCAAAAGTCAGTGAGTTTAGATTTCTATGTAATGGGATTTTCAGAGTTATAAATATTTTAACACAAGGGGGCATTACTGGGAATTACTGTGGGTCTCTCTCAACTCCCCAAAATAAATAAATAAATAAAAATAAAATTCCAAGTTTCATGCTTTGCATTAACCACTGCTAAATAGGATGCAGGTGAAAAACATGTTGAAAAATAAGATACCTTGCCAGTTCCAGGAGGTCCTGCCAGAAGCACAGCTCTCCCAGCCATTTTCTTGCTTTTAATTAGCTCCACTATTACGCCACATGCCTGCAATTTAAATGGGAAAAACAGAGGTTTTACATCAACCATATATGGGTTGGGATAAAAAAAAAAAAAAAATTATATATATATATATATATATATATATATATATATATATATATATATATTTTCACTGTACTAAAGGGTTCACAATTGTATTAGAAAAAGGAGGGAAATTGTAGTAAACTAGATGCTACAATATGCCAATCATGCCAAAAGAATACCATATATACCAGGATAATGCCTTTGAGGAGGGTTAGTAGAACCAGTTTTGTTTTCAATTTAAACGTTATATCAAACGTTCATTGATATAAAGTTGTAATAGTGCCAAGAGGTCTCAGACACTGGCTTACCGTCCAAATGGCTTAACCTCAAAGTCTCCTCTCCAGTGCCGGACCACTCAGCCCCCATCAACTTGCTGAAAAGCTTAAAAAAAACCAAAAAAAAAACCCACACAAGCCATGGTCATGGCGCAGGCTGGGGTGCTGCTGATTGGCTTAGATCGGTGGCTACTCAAGCCATTTTTCTGAATGAGGAGCCACTAACTGGCTAAGAGCACCAGCTGAATGCTCTAAGCCAATTTATGGTGCCCCTGCCTGCAGCTCTCCTAGCTTCCTTTTACAAGTTTTCCAGCAAATTGATGTTGGAGGCAAGGGGAGGCACAGCGATCCAGTACTGAAGTAGAGACTTTGGGGTTAAACCATTTGTGTTAGTTTAACTCCTAAAGAGGAAGTCCACGCCAGGGACATCCTGGCACCATTACAACTTCATATCAATGAAGTTATAATGGTGCCCACAGGGACTCTAAAGAAATTATTCTTTGAAATTGGGAAAAGCAGCTTTATTTATAGCAGGGGTCAGGTTGCTCATATATGACCATGTAAAATTTATGTAAATGTGTAGAACATTCTGTGTGCTCTTATAAATTTCTTCTCTCTTTCAGTTATAATTATTACCATTTCTATAAACACCAACATATTTCACAGCACTTTACAATTCTAAAATTAGGATATTTGACAACATGTAAACAACATACAAAATAATAGAGAAGATGGCTTTGCTCATTAAAAGACCAATTGACAGAACACAAATGCCAAAATATATTTCCTGGCTCTCCTGATTACATACATAGAGTGTGGTCTGCATGGAGTAAAATGTTTTTTTTATATAGCGCCAGCAAATTTCGTAGTGCTGTACAAATCTGGGTGAAACGTTTTTGCATACCTTATACCAGAATGACATTGCATTTTTTTTTTTTTTAAATCGATCAAGGGCTGTCTAATGATCAATTGCGGTGTTTGGTTTAAGAGATAGGTCAAGATTAAACAAATACTTCTATATAATTTGCTTCTTTGCTCCTTATTTATTGCTTGGTTGTCACTATCGAAAGAAATGTGTTTAGATAGTTATACATTGTAGCTTTTAACATAACTGACACCTTATGTTACTGTATGAGAACAGGTTTGAAACCATTCTTCATCAGGCTATATAACATGCAATTTAATTTGGGTATATTTTAAGATATGATGATTGATTAAAAGAACACTATAGAGTCAGGAATACAAGTGTTAAAGGATCAAGATAGTGTCAGGAACACAAACATGTATTCCTGACCCTATAGTGCTAAACCCACCGTTTAGGTGGCTTGCCCCCCTTTAGCTCCCCTATAAAAGATTAAAACTCACCTTATTTCCAGCGCTGTACGGGTCTGCCGCCGCGGGCCCTACCCCCTTTGTG
This sequence comes from Pelobates cultripes, assembly GCA_933207985.1. Lineage (NCBI taxonomy): Eukaryota > Metazoa > Chordata > Amphibia > Anura > Pelobatidae > Pelobates > Pelobates cultripes. The sequence goes on along the minus strand of OW240919.1, from coordinate 81,090,550 downwards.
ACACCAAACTGGCCGATTTTTAGCCAATCCAATGCTTTCCCATAAGGAAAGCATTGGATTGGCTAAAATGGCACAGGGCAGGGCCAAATGCATTTTGGCCAATCAGGACTTCCTCATAGAGATGCATTAAATCAATGCAATTCTATGAGAAAAATTCAGCGTTTCCATGCAGAGTGTGGGGACGCTGAATGGCAGAGCTGCTTACTGTGCAGCCCTGAGCCAGTAAGCCCCTCCAGTGGCCATCTGAGGAGTTGCCACTTGGAGGTGCCCCTGAAAAGGCAGTGCTTACATGAAAATGCCTGAAGGGAGCTATTATACTTACCAGAACAACTACATTAAGCTGTAGTTCTGGTGACTATAGGGTCCTTTAAAAAAAATAAAATAAAAAAAATAAATAAAACACACACACACACACACACACACAAAAAAACAACAACACACATGTAAGCCGCCCCCCCCCAGCATCTCCTCACAGAGATGCATTGAATGCATCTCTATGAGAAATGTTCAGCATCTCTGCGCTATGCGTCGAGAAGCTGAACGTCAGTGCTGCACTCTATCAAGTACTGACCCAAGAAACACCTCTAGAGACTGCCAGACGAAGCTCCCAACACGGATTATTGCACCCCCCACCTACATCTCACAGGGGCCGTTTGCAGACTGATTAATCAGTTTCGCCAGTTCAAAGAGCAGGAGCTGCCTTTTGAAATATTTTTATTCTGAGGGCAATGGCGGTAGACTGTAGGAAGTGCTTTTGGGTGCAAAGGAGGTAGAGGATTGCAATCTTTCCCTTGTAGATGCTCTGCCTGCAAGAAGAAAATCACGTCTGCCGCTAGTGAGTAGTGTGCGCTGACATATTTTATGCACAGAATTGACACTGGAAGCACGGAGTTCTTGGCTGCCTAAGTCACGTATCCTGTGGGTACAACCAGCCCCCAGCACACATTTACATAATATAATAGAATATATACAAAAAAAAAACGTTATAAGGATGTTTTAAATGTCACTTAATGAAATCGAGTAATATTAAATATTTATGCAATCTGGTTGAGGACTGAGTTTAATTTACAGAAATGTTTGGTTTTTACCTAAAAACACTCAAGTTGCTGTCAGATTTATTGTTCCCCATTGAACACCTTTTATTTTCAAGATCTTCACACAAAGCATGATGAAGTCACGTCCAATGCTTCTCTCAAAGAGGCAAGTGATGCATGCGCTCTATGTCCCCGAAGCACTGGACTTGACTTGAAGTCAATACAACTGCAAACATAGTAAGAAACACCAATGCCAAAAATAAATTGGTTTCTAATGTTAAGATAGCTTTTTCCATACCCCACAGACAGAGTGGACAAGCAAATAAAGTAATAACAATCATTGTCAGTGGCAGATCTCCTTTAAAGAAGAATCAACACATTTCTCGTGACAGTTTATTGACCCCACAGTAACACCACTAAAATATGTAGTGTGCAGTATTCAGAGTACACAAGCAAAAAATAAAATAAAAAATGTCATTGATCTTAAAGTTAGTTGACACAAAATGTGGATTCTGGAAAATTCTCAAGCACCTGTCTGCTTACTATGGCCAAATGCAATCAAACTGATTTCACCTTGATTGACCCTGTATTATACCGTTTGAGGAGGAAAGAGCTGAACTGAGCATACTAATGAATAGTATCCATACACCTTTGATCATTTGCTTTTGCACAAACATTCCTTTTTGCGGTTCACAACAAGTGCCTGCTGCCTTCAATTAACTGCACTTAAGTCCATAAGAATGAGCTTGTCAGAGGACGTTCCAAATGTGTACTGCACCACTGCCAAGGTTTCCAATGTGTTAGGGACTTCCAAATTTAGTACTGCTTCATTGCCAGTACCCTAACCTATAGCACTGGAAGATCAAAAGGCACATGAAATGAAAACCAATCAACAAATACTGCCAATTACGCACTAGAGCAGATTTTTATTTTTTTAAATAATGTTGGCTAATCCTCCATGATTTGGATTACATTTCATGAGAATCTCTCAGCTCATAAACATATGGATGGCAGGTAGATTTTTCAATGTGATCTATATATGACACTCTGAAAATGTTTTCAGAATTTGTCAGGTTCTGGTTATCTGCAAATATATCTGCGAATTCCCAAAATGCCAAACATGGCCGGTCACAAGTCCCAGCATGCATTGTGGAGGAAACGAAGTTCAAGTATGAAGAGAGGTTATATTTTTCTACAATACAGCAAATGCTTATTCTTAGAAAGTGCCATTGTGTCATATGTGCACGACAAGAACATCTCATTATGAGCAATACATGCAAATCTGCATGTGATAGCTACGTTGAAGGAAAAGGTACACAACTTCAGGTATGTATAAGTTTAAGGCTGCATTGGTTATGGTACCAAGAGTGTTCTGCCCCCTACCCACCATTGTAAATAGTGTTATAATCCACTACATCCCCATTTCAGACAGACAGCTTCCAGCTCTCTGTCTGAGTTAAGCCTGGTGGTGCAGGGCTCAAGTCACTGGCTGACAGCGATCAGCTGATGCACACTGGTAAGGAGCGCTAACAAATGCTCCTGCTTAGGAGCTTTTACCTCTCCCCTCTGCATGAGGACATCCGGCATCAGTTGAATCTCCATAGGAAAGCATTGAAGCAATGCTTTCTTATGGGGAGGGCCCAACGCGGAGATGGATCGCAGACCCAGCAGCGAGGGAAATTGATGCTGGAATTGGGTGTGAAAATAAAGGTTTTTTTTAAAAAAAACAAAAACTTTTCTGAGTACCCTAAGCACTGCTTCAGTCCTGCTTCTGTGACATCCCTCCCCTTGAAGTGCAGAAGAGCAATGTCTTGAAAGCAGAATGTCATGTTTTACGGCTGCAGTGAGAATTTGGTGAATGCTTGAAGGCGTGTTTATGCTTTTATTTTGGGGGTATAAACTCTCTTCAGTACAGTTTTAGGCAACCTGCAGCACTCCAGACCTTGTGGACTACATCTCCAATGATGCTTTGCCAGCATTATGGCTGAAATAACATTATGGGAAATGTAGTTCACAACATCTGCAGTGCAAAAGATTGCCTACCCTTGCTTTAGAACCTTATGTAACTGCGTAATTTTTGTCCAACTTGGATGAGTTAATAGCTAGGTGTGCTGGGTTAACCCACCCCCAGCACCAGTCACCAATAAATATCTCCTCCGCACTAGGTACAGCCTCATTTTAAATCTAAAGATTGTAATAATTGTAAATAAAAAAAATAAAAAAAACACACACATGGGGAACCACAGGCAACTCATAAGCATTATACCAAGCTTTCGTTGTTAGGTTGATTATAAAAGACTTTTAAATTCCAGAACTGAACTCACTACTGTAACAAGTTTGTGCCAGTGCCAATTGTTGCTATAAACATATGTCTCAGCTTGGCACCATGTTTCACTAGACACATCACTTCTCCCTCCAACTTGAAAGTACATTAAAATGTGCTTCAATGCAGTATCTAGCACATTCTCGGGGGCTGCACCGTTCCTGTGGAACTCACTTCCCTCCTCCGTTAGATGCTCACCCAGTCTTCATTACTTCAAAACAAATCATTAAAAACCCACTTCTTCATAAAAGCAAATTAAACTGTTAATAGCTCCTGACTGATTCATCTCTTGCAACTGTCATTAGTCTAATACTATCCTTACCTTTTGTGTCACTTTACCCCACTCCCTCTAGCATGTAAGCTCATTGAGCAGGGCCCTCAACCCCTCTGTTCCTGTGTGTCCAACTTGTCTGGTTACAATTACATGTTTGTTCGACCACCCATTGTAAAGCGCTGCGGAATTTGTTGGCGCTCTATAAATATTAACATTATAATAACAACTCAAACTCTTACTACTCCTGGGCAGCAGCAATGACTATAGTATGCATCTGCACCAATACATAAACTAAAAACCAAAGAAAAAAGCGTGAGTTGCTCACTATCCCAGATTCCTATGAACATTTTAATTGACTGGAGGTTTAATGAATGTGCACAGGGATTTGGCATAGTGGGCAAGTAATTGTTTTCTTTATTGCACATTTCATGCACTGACCATCAATCACGATAAAGCGATGGGTGTTTCAGTAACTAGAACACAACACATGCTCCAGGTGCTCTCCACCAGTGTGTCCCGAAGAGCTTGCACTCGTTTCTGGGCTGACATGTCACAGTTATTGGTTTCTATGGTTTGTACACCCTCCCCTCTCCCTCCCTCACCTCCCGGGCGTTCTCCTGGCCCACCAGCCCGGCGGCCGCCTGCTTGGCCAGCCCGTTCTCATCCAGTCCCAGGCCCTTCACGTGGCTGTGGGTTGCGATGCGCTGGGTCTTCGTGGTGCTCTTCACCTCCTCGATCTTCATGGCGCCGGATCTTCTTCTGCGAGAGGAGAGAGTAAAGCGGGGCTGGCGGTGAGCTACCGGCGCGGACTAACTGACGGCTCCCCGAGGCCCTGGGTGACTCTTGTAAACGTGAGCGGGAATTCGGGGCTTCCAGGCGCGTTACCATGCGGTTACTAAGGCCGCAGGAAGTCCCGCCCACACCAACAAGCTCATTGGAAGACGGTTTTCTTTCCCGCTTCCTGATTCGCTGATGGATTTACCAGTCTGTAGCTGAGACATAACTTCCGCTTGCTGTGCTCCATAGGTTTCCTGTTCCCTTGGCAACCAGCCTGAGGGGCAAACGGCCATTTAAAGGGACACAGTCTCTTTTATGGAGATTACATGTTTTAGGGAAAAACAAAACAAAAACCTTTCAGGGTTATTTACTAAAATGTTAATTGTAGTAAATTCAAAATGTAAACATTGACTGAATAATTTAAAATAGAATAGACTTAAGCTATTTTGTCCTAAATTCTGAATGACTTTATTAGATTTATTTTTTCCTTCTATTAAAGCTTTAGCATTTGATATCGCAGTCAGTTGTACTATCTAACAATAAGATAAGCCAATGCCTGCCCTGGGTATCTTGAGACGTTAACACCAAAACTGCTGGAGGCTTTAAAAATGTATTTAAAGCAGCACTGTCACAGCCCTCCCCTTAAAAAATGAGTATTTCATAAAGACAGAATCTTTATGAAATACTCATTATGACTGTGTTGGAGTAGACTTGATAAAGGCTCATAGAGGAGCCGAAACATCTCCACTTCCTTGTTTCAAATAAAGACGGCCTTTTAGAAGAAACCTCAGGTGTGCCTGGATATTTTTTTTTTTTTTCCATTTGTTGGAATTTCATTGAAATTTTCATTCCAGTCAAGAGATATAAAAGGACAAAGTAGGGACTAGGAGGACCACGCAAGATGGCAGCGGCTGCAGGGGACAGGTTTAGGCACGTAAGCTCACCTTTACCTGTCCCCCTTGCTCACCGGACTACCAGCGGCGATGTCACAGTTTGGAACTTTGAAAATTCTGCAATGCTTCCAAAATGTCACAGTGCCTCTTAAATATTTGGAATAGGTTGGATATAGATATTGAATAAATTTCATAGATTGGTTTTCAGATCCTTTTTTTTAAATGAATATGTTCTTGCTCTTTTTCATTTTTTTTCTTCCCAGGAGGGAAATTAAATAATCAAAGTAATATCTTAGCAGCAATATGTTTTTTAGTTTACTGATTCACCTCCACCAGTGTATTTTTTTTACTATTACAGGGCAGCACTTTTTGTGCACTATCCCAATGAGAGAAAGCTTAATATACCACTTGTAAAACATTTGCTATTAATATTATTATTATAATTATTAGTATTTTTATAGTAATAATATATTCCCTAGAGCTTAACTTCATACAGAGAGAATATACGGTATAAAAGTAAGTAATCGACAGACAAAATAATGGTGAGAGATACATGAGGTGAGGAAGGCTGTGGTTGAACAAGTTTTGACTCGCCTTGAGAAATACATATTTCGAAAAAGATGTAAAGGTCCAAAAGTAACCTAAAATACAAATAGGTAAAATGCAAAACAATACAAAACCTTTAAGACTCAAAGTCATTTTAATGTTAGCTTATGTAATAGATAGCAAAATTGATCACAGGAACAGCACTCACTCCCAGCGGCCACAGGTGCTCCGGAACAGGACCAGCAATCCCAACACGTTAAGGCAGCAAAAAAGATTCCCAGGCACTCAGTGTCAGAATCTTTTCTGCTAGCTTATGTAATAGAGGCAAAAGTGATTTCCTGGTTTAATGTAAAAATGAAAAATAGTACTGTTTAACAGCTTATGAAGGAAAATACATTTATTGGGCGCACGAGTGTGCACCACAGACAGTAAGTAATGTCTTTCAACTACGTAGCGGTTGTCATGGTATTAACCTCAAATGGCTGCCACAGTGAAATGCTTAAGCTACTTGAAAACAAATTAGTACATGCGACAGAGTTTGGGTTAGAAACAATTAAATCCATATAAAAATAGACTTTGGTGTTCTTTGGGGGGGGGCAACACCAGTTGGAGCAACAAGCAGAGTTCTGAAAATTAAATCATTTGGAACAGTGGCTCTTTAATTCACTATTTTTGTAATAATTACAGTGTCAGCACAGTATCAGGGTATTGCTGTAGATGAAAGTTTAATGCTACATATTTACGATTGATGTTGAAGGAGCAAGGTTAAAGAAAATCTATAGTCCCGAAAACAAAATTTTATCACATGACAGGAGGCTTCGTATTTTGCATAATCTTTCTTTACTATCTCCATAGCAGCAAAGAAATGAGTGACAAAACTTTTAACCAATCACAACGTAGAATAGGGTATAAGAGGTGAGACCTATGACATCATTTCCTCTTTCTTTGCTGCTCCATCACAAGCTAAGTACCAAATTTTGTATTATCTATTCAACATACACTTTTCATTTACATGACCTTTTGTTTCACTGTACCTTTATATATTTACCCTATTAATGCTCTTAACCCCTGTATACCAGGGGACCCTGTCTGGCTCCCTAACTGTCTTTCACGGCTTTCCCGCCGTCTGTACTTTTCCTCCATTTTCTCTGTTTCTCTTTAACAGTTTTCTGTTCTTTCTACCGAGCGCGTTATTCGGTAGTTTTGCGCATTCGCCTGTTTTACTCGAATGCCCGCGCGACCGCACATTGACTATTCGTTTCTAACTACCGAACGCTTCGTTCGGCAGTTTGACGCGATCGCCTTTTTAAACGTTCGCATCTATTTCTATTCGCACGTTCGGCAGTTCGCATAGATTTTCTATTCACGTTCGGCAGTTTTATGCGAATGGCTAGCTTACAGTTTGCCGCCCAAACTGGGGGAGGTACTATTCTCCACACACTGAGCCTGTCAGTCCGGCGGCCATCTTAAAGAGATAGACACTGCCTGATTTTTCTGCTCCTGCTATTCCAACAAGCAATTGAAAGCCTTACCCTTTTTTCACTCAGTGGGACCAGGTTAGTGCCTTACACTTGGGGTTGGTTTAGCCAGTTGGTCTGCACCTTATTCTGGCCGGGGTGAGCCCCCATTTTACGCTGCTAAACGGTCCTGTTTATGCAGGTTCCGATCACCTGGGTGAGCCCCAGTGAATCAGCCCTCTCCTCTACGACCTACCGGTCTCTAACCACAGGTTATTTAGTCCTGATACCATACCACCCCGGTCCCAGGCCTCTCCATTAATCGTGCCTAGTGCCCTCACGCAATTTACCGGGTGAGCCCCGAATCCTCACTCCTCATAATGGAGGAATCACAAACCCCAGACCTCCAGGCCATGATAACAGCAGCCGTGGCTGCAGCCATGGAACAAGCCGCTTCCAAGTCGCTCCAAACAAACCCTGAGGTTCCCAGGCCCACCTCTAAACGGGTTCATTATAAGGCGGACTCCGAAGACTCTGACTCTTCCAGGGAACACTCCCAACGGCGAAAACGCCATTGGAAGGGCAATGTAACCCCACGCAAGGCTAAAGGGAAAGCCCCTGCTGATCGCAGGAAAGCCACGGTTCGTGCTACCCACGATGCCACACAACTTTCCTCAGGTGAGGAAGATGTAGAACCCACTCAGGCACTAGCTGTGCTGGATGAATGGCAGGCGGCAGCCTCTGACCAGGGGGACTCCGACAGGGATTCCACGGCCAACTCTGACCCTTACTTCATAAGGGAACAGGGTCTGGGTGAGCCCCAGAACTCCATGGCAACATCCATTGATAACCCACAGGAGGGCTCGGAGATTTTCCTCGACAATTCGGGCCTCCAAATGTTTGACCCAAGAAACATCCGGCACCCCCGTTCGGAAGAATGGTCTCCACCTGAGCATTTGGCAAGGTTTATGCACTTCTGGCTCAGAAAACCGCTAGACAAGGAGGTTAGAAACCGGATGAGATCCGAATGCCCTCGCCCTAGTCTACCGGACAAAGTGACGCACACCCCCGAGTTTGACCCGCTCATGACTACGTTCATGTCCCGAGGGGGTCGGGATCCGCGCAAGGGCATAGAGCGCGGCTTTAAAGGAGCGCAAGATAAGCTGCTAGATGCCATTGGGCCACTAGCCAGAATCATGGATATGGCGGATGAAGCCTATGAGAGGGCTGACACTTTTACCCCAGATACGGTGCGTGAATGGGCACGAGATACCCGTGAATGGGCACAAAGGTGTTTCTGTTTCTTAGGGAACACCAACGTAGCCCTCTCTTCGGAGAGGCGCCGAGCAGCACTTTACCGTATCGACGAAAAACTGGTCGAACTGGGGGATAAGGAATTAGGACCCTTAGCACAGGGTAAACTATTTGGAGAGGCCTTCCTTAAGGAATTAAATAAAAGGGTCAACATATTCACGTCCCTTAACAAGGCACAATCTTCAATGCGGAAAGTCTTCCGCGGTTCCCACACCCGTGGTGTTTTTGGAAGGGCTGGACGGCAGAGGGGCCGTGCCGCCAGCCGTTTTTGGCCATCCGGCCCCCGTACAACAAGGACTCAGATGTTCTACCCAGACTCATCTAGTCGAAATAGATTCAACCACTTCAGGGGATCTGATCGTGGCCGAGGCACCCGAGGACGCTCACGAGCAAGATTCTCCAACGGTAAGTCGGAATCTTACTCTTCCTCTAACCCCCTGTCATATCGCAGGTCGTGTCTCTCTTTTTTTCCAGAACTGGAAAGAACTATCTTCAGATGCGTGGATAATCCAAACGGTGCAGGGCTATCGAATAGAGTTCGACTCGACCCCGCTCCAGCTGACCCCTCCACGTCCAATCCAGACTACACGAGCAGATGCCCGCCTTATAGACGCGGAACTCCGAGAACTCCGCTCCAAGGGTGCCATTCAACCGTCTCCGGATGCCACCGGTTTCTACAGCAGTATCTTCCTGGTCAGGAAGAAAACAGGCGAATTTCGCCCCGTTATCAATCTCAGGGAGCTCAATTCGCATGTAGTATATCGACACTTCAAAATGGAAGGTATACACCTCCTCCGGGACTTGCTTCGACGCGACGACTGGTTCACTCGTCTGGACCTCAAAGATGCGTACCTTACCATTCCGGTACACAGAAGCAGCCGTCCCTACCTCCGCTTCTTCTGGCACGGGATTCCTTGGCAGTTCACCTGTCTCCCGTTTGGCCTCAGCTCGGCCCCGTGGTGTTTTACCAAGATCATGAAGCCGGTAGTGGCAAAAATCAGATCCCAAGGTATAAGATGCATCATCTACCTCGACGATATCCTGATCTTCGACGAGGATGCAGACACTCTGCGGAGACATACGGAATACGCACTACACCTTTTGGACTCTCTGGGTTTCGTCGTCAACCGTCCCAAGTCCGCATTGACTCCGGCTCAATCTGTTCAATTCCTCGGATTCGTAATAGACTCCACATCATGCACTCTTCACCTCCCGGCTACCAAAATTACGGCAATCCGCAGGGAAATCCGGAAAGTCCTTCGTCGGACTACCATACCCCTACGATTACTGGCACGGATCGTAGGCCTTCTCTCCGCGTCCATCCAGGCCATTTTTCCCGGGCCCCTGCACTACAGGGCCATGCAACGCCTCAAGGCAAGTTTCCTTCGCAGACAACCGACATACGACCAACCGGTTCCAATGTCGGTCGAAGTTCGGGAAGAACTACACTGGTGGCTGAATTGCATGCAGGCTTGGAACGGCAGGGCCATATTCGGGAACCAGCCAGACTTCGTGCTGGAATCGGATGCCAGCCGTTCAGGCTGGGGGGCAACAGACGGAACCACGTCCACAGGAGGAGTCTGGACTTCCGAAGAGCTCTCGATGCACATAAATTGCCTGGAACTCTTGGCCGGGTCCTTCGCCATCCGCAGCCTGGCAAAGGACCGATCCAACTGCTGCATCCTACTCCGCATGGACAACGTCTCAGCGGTCAGATACATCAACCGCCTTGGAGGCACTCGTTCTCGAACACTGGCGGATCTCACGAAAGAGATCTTCGACTACTGCCTACCACGCAACATCACCTTGCTGGCAGAGCACTTACCAGGAGACTCCAATACGACGGCGGATTGGTACTCACGCCACTGGCGGGACGCCAGCGATTGGCAGCTAGACCCTCACATTTTCGCGCTACTGGATGCACAGAGGGGACCTCTCTACCTAGACCTTTTCGCGTCCCGCAACAATCGACAGACAGAAGTTTTCTTCAGCTGGCTCCCAGACCCGGAGAGCCTCGCAACGGACGCTTTTCTCCAACAATGGCCAAGGGACGGCGCCTACGCATTCCCTCCTTTCGCAATGATAACGAGGGTCCTTCACCGGATCCGTCTACAGGGAGTGAGAATAATTCTCATCACGCCGCTCTGGCAGAGCCAGCCATGGTTTCCGGACCTTCTGGAACTCTCAATCAACGACCCCCTCCTCCTTCCAGATGCCCCAACCATCCTCAGGAATCCATTGGGCCTTCCTCACCCACTAGTCCTGCAGGAACGCTTGCCCCTTGTGGCCTGGACTCTTTCCGGGGTTCCTGGAGAACCGAAGAATTATCGCAGGAAACTAAGGACCTGCTATGGGATTCATGGGCACCAGGAACTAGGAGGTGCTACTTATCAGCATGGCACTCCTGGACAAGTTGGTGTGTGGGACGGGACCTCAATCCCTTTACTGCACCTACTCACTCCATCATGAATTTCTTAACTTCACTTTTCACCGCAGGAAAGTCATACCGTTCCATCAATGTGGTACGGTCAGCCATCTCAGCGGCTCACACTCCGATACAGGGGATTCCTGTTGGTAAGGACCCGCTCATCTGCAGACTTCTCCGCGGTATGCGCCTACGGCGCCCCCCGGAACCTAAATACTCTAGTCTCTGGGACGTTGGCGTGGTCCTTCAATTTTTACGTAATTGGCCTCCCAACGAAAAACTATCACTCCGCCAACTTACCGCAAAATTCACCCTCCTGCTCTGTCTGGTTTCCTTTCGACGGGTAGCGGACGTACGCGCCTTTGATGCCAACGCGTTTACTTTCTGTCCGGCGGGTGTCACCTTTCAGATCTCACGTCGCACTAAGTCCAACTCTCTCTCGGTCTTCTACCCTTTCTTCCCTTCTGACCCTCAACTCTGCGTGGTCTCAACCCTCCGTCACTACGTGGAAGCCACCGCGACGTTGCGGCAACCTTCCACTCATCAACTTCTCATCTCTTACGTCCGCCCTTATGGTCCGGTCTCGGTTACTACACTGGCCAGATGGGTCAGGTGGCTACTATCCCTTGCCGGTATTGACCAAACTTTTGGAGCACACTCCGTTCGTGGGGCAGCGGCCTCTTCCGCTTATGCGGCAGGCGCGTCCCTCTCGGACATTTTACGAGCAGCGGACTGGACCAGAGAATCTACCTTTAGGACATTCTACTTTCGTCCTCTTGATAATCCGGCATTTGCTTTTCTTTCTCAGCGTTGAAATTGCAAAATACGAAGCCTCCTGTCATGTGATAAAATTGAAGATTATGCTAGCTTTAGTGTACAGATAATCTTAATTTTAATAATGACAGGAGGCGAGTATTTTCCCTCCCTGTTCTCTTTCGTTCTTCCCTCCCTTTATTTTCACTTCTACCTACTACACTTTGCTCTCTCATATGTTGGTATAATACCTGACACGATAGCTCTTGTTTAACTGCCTTATTTACATCATAGAGATTTATATATTTATATTGTTTGGGTGGGATACTTATTTAACACCGCTAGGGAGGACGTTTAGTTTATTTTATTCTCATGTTACTAGACGATATTAAAGTTGAATTACGGGACAGACATCCTTTGTTTTATACAATCACTTCTGGACTCTAACGCACCTTATACTCTCGTTTCAGCTTAACCAGGAGCTACACGGAATCATTAAAGTCTCCTTGCAAGATGTCGTCATCATCGCATCAGGAGATTCATCATCAGGTCTTCGTAGACCATCGTTTGACAAGGACACGTCTTCATCTGCATTCTACCTGTTCCGATTCAGTTTATTCTGATTAAGTTTCCAGTTTCTTGTTCTATGGACTTCTCAGCTGTTCGGTTAATTTTTTCTACTTTTATGGTCTTGTGATGTCGCAAGTTTAAAAGAGGAAATGATGTCATAGGTCTCACCTCTTATACCCTATTCTACGTTGTGATTGGTTAAAAGTTTTGTCACTCATTTCTTTGCTGCTATGGAGATAGTAAAGAAAGATTATGCAAAATACTCGCCTCCTGTCATTATTAAAATTAAGATTATCTGTACACTAAAGCTAGCATAATCTTCAATTCTATGGGGTTCTCTCTGTTGTTTGACCTCTGCTCCCCCCTCCCCCCTTAAATTACATATAGTTTACTTACCTCATATTTCATATGACACCTCTGCTGCAGTTTAATTGAGATGGAGAGGACTGCGTGATTTTAGTGTACGTTAATAGTGCCTCTTCTATTAGCTTGCATACTTGTTTTATTTATGTATTTTTATGAATTAAACTATTTACTTGTGCTAAACCTCAAACATATCAGTGCACGGGTTTCTAGTAAATCGATAATACTTTAACTAAGAACAAAAATGACCATGACCGATTGAAATTTTTTATGGAGTCTAAATAGGCGGTTTGGAATAACTTTAAAAAACTTACCTATTTTTCCATAATTTGTTTGATGGTCATATTTAAAACGTCACAGTCAATACAACACAGATTACTCAGGGTTAATCACTAAAGCATTACTTATTGGGAATTCACCAGGAAATTGCAAATTGTGATCTAATACAATACAATCTTATATTTCCTGGTCAGTTCTCAACCATTCGCAGTTTAGTAGATAGCCCTGACAGTTTAGTGAATTAAACCAATTAAACTGACAACTGTAAACATTGTCCAACTGACTAAACTGCAGTAGCAGGTGGTTGTTTTATTGGAAAGGCCCTCATAATTAGGTATATGGAATATAAATTGAAAGAAAAAAAACAAGAAACATTTCTCCTTGATAAGTGGGTTAATACTTGTGGGCACAGATCACAAATATATCTTTGTGTCAAGGTCTAAGGTTTATTCACTAAACTATGAATTGTAGCAGAATAGTTATGAATGACAAAACCCAGTTAATTCAGATTAAAGGGAACATCTGGTCATCCTACTATGATTGCATATATGACAATTTTCATATAAAGCACCACAAATACACAGATCGCAGAGGAGATAACCCTACCCATATAAGGATTTTTGTTTCTCCAAATGGTTTATTACTTTGTCCTTAAAACCACATAACTACCGAGCTCCATGCACCGTCATGTGATATCCAAGTAGGGATTAGGGGCCTACTTGTTTTTATAGTTGAAATAGTTGGATTTACAGGGTATGCTCAAGTTCCACTCAACAATTTAAATATTGCTGAAGCAAGTTGGATTTAAACTGTCAAGAATTATGTTATTTTTGGAATCAGTTCTTGTGAATATAAATATAAAAGTATATGTGTGAGACGTGAACATTTAACCCCGATTTTTCCTAGCATTATTACTTCCTACTCCCAATGTGAGTTCTATAAACAATTGCTATTGGAATGAAAACAGAGTTTGGATGATAAAGGAAAATGTATTATGCAGGTCAGTGTTATGTTTCTCTTGGGCAAGTGTTTAATGCATTCAACTTTAAAATGTATTTGTGTCGCTCAAGTATCACATTTCCATGAAGCAAAAAGTACATTTTATGAACATGAACCAAGGACTTTGCACAGCACTCCAGAGTAATGAATAGCTTATTTATTTCAGGAAAATGATTTAACTTGGAAATCACTAATACACAGGGAAGCCTCTGGTTTAAATATCCACTGGCTTTACCTTAAACACAAATGGATGTGACAGTTTCCAATTTTCTTGCTTTTAGTGTGATATGTTTCATTGACTATTAATCAACATGTTTCATTTGCTTATTGTGTAGCTTGTGTAAATGCGAAACTCAACCTCTCAACAAAGACTCATATGAAGCATAGCCAGCATAAGAATCATCATCCCTGGCCCAAATTACAAATCCCTGTTTAATGAAATGCTCCGGTGAAATAGTTAAAGATATATTCAGTAGACAGTGAGTTGTGTCAAATCATATGGATGTTTTTTTTTTACAAAATGCTGGGAACAAACATAAACAGGGCACATGGTGTGTATTCACTATACTTGTGAATATACCTAAACCTAAAATAGAAATGTGAATTTAGGGTCAAAACTAGAGAAAAAAAAACAAAAACTCTAGCTTGGCTTTTTTTTTTTTCTCTTCATCTTAAATAGTTAGGCCTCAAGTGTGCAATCTGTTCAGTTCTTCACTCTACCCAATTTAGAATTAAAAATCAAATAAAAACAACAATAACCCCATAATGATTCCTTGCCAGAGATTACATTTTTTTAAAATAATAATTTTTTTTTATAGTTGGGAGAGAGCCAGGAAAGGGGGTACTTTCCAAGGGAAGTACTGGGAAAGACCGGAAAATAAAATAAATACATCTATTCCACGCAAAAGACTTAATAATCTAAATAATAATGTGCAAATATAATTAAATAACTTATATATATTATATATGTGTATACATTATGCAGAATAATCATCGATAAGTACAACTAATGGACTATTTCCATAAGTTTCATGCTTCTTTACTCTCCTATCTGCTTTTACAGCAGTTCTAATTCAACATTTATACTTGATTAAAAACTATGTAATAAATTAAAAACTAAAATTAGCGAAATTTATCTTGAAGCGGAACAAAAGATTCCTTGCTCTGCGTTCCTCCCCGGTGCTGAACTGCAGCTACCTGTACCCGGAAGTTGTGCATTCCAGGCTGGAACGCACCGCTGTACTCATGGCTACTGTGGGGGAAATACTGAATTTTAATGTGGGTGTTCTGGGTCATATTGACAGCGGGAAGACTTCGCTGGCAAAAGCACTGAGCACCACGGCCTCCACGGCGGCCTTTGACAAGAATCCTCAGAGCAGGGAGAGGGGGATCACCCTGGACCTAGGGTTTTCCTCCTTCTCACTGCCCATGCCAGATCATTTAGCTGGCACCGGATACAAGCAGCTGCAGTTTACATTGGTGGACTGTCCAGGACATGCATCTCTCATTAGGACCATCATTGGGGGTAAGTGTAAGGACCTGTTTGTGAAATCTGAGCGTCTGCACCCCTAGCAGAAAGCGCCCACGTTTTTATATCAAGAAGAATATTGTTTGTTACAATAATTCATGTTGACTGTTTGCAAAATGATTAATGTTCTGTCTGCATTCTTATTTTTATATTAGTTGTAGTGCCCACTTAACAGTTTGTCATGCCACTTGTTTCTCCCACTTATTAAGTTGCCATACTGTTTTGTCAATCATATGAAAATCTTACTTTTGGACCCATGTACATACATCAGTTTGTGGTGACAGTGTGATGTATCAAAGCTTCAGAACTATAAAAATAACACTCTGTAAACCAGTATTCCATACCAGCTTCTGACAGGGGTGAATGAAGTGAGTGTAATTTAAAGGAATGTTCCAACTACAGCCATTGAGGTGGTTATGGTGCCAGGAGTGCACTGCTGCCTTGTCAGACTAAGTAGTCTGACTGTTTAAGAATGGTTTGACAATTTACCCGAGTCACCGCCTACCCTGCTGCTAGAATCTTCGCCACTGAGGTAAACCAGGCTGTGAATCGCTACGCTTATTTCCTGGGAGTGCTCAGTTGGCTGTCTCAGCCAATGATCCGGCCGTCTGTGACAGGGCTTAAATGGCAACTATCACCTCAATTCTCTTTTTAATACAATATTTTTAATTTATGTAAAAAAAAAAATCTAAAAAAAAATCATCCCTACCTTTAGTTTATGATAGGTTTCTTCAGCCATATACATGCACCTTGGGTCCGACAGTGTTTGAAAACATTTAGTTAAGCTCTACCATCTTGCCTGATTCTATTCAGGGAGTGAAGCGGGGAAGACCAGAGAGAATGTCAGTTTTCAGGCACTATTTTGTGCATATGTATAGAATTTTTTTTTTTATATTTTTGTTTATACATATACTTCAGGTTCTTGAGGCAGTGTAAACACCCATCAGGATCCAGATGAATTGGCAAACTGTTCATCAACCGGATGGCACTGGCCAGCTGCCGGTCACCTCCTCCTCACTTCTGACGGTGTAGGACTTTGTTCATTGACTTAAAGCATTTAGCTGATGATCTTAGCTAATGAGCCAACCTTGCATGGCCAGGGCTAGTTCACTGGAGATAACGGAAGCTCTTTGCAAGTGCTTCTGGCTCCATAGGAGGAGTTGACAGGCTCATGCTTTGTAATTACAGTGATGTTCCTCCAACAAATGCATCTTGCTTTTGGTGATGGGGGGTGAGGCGTACATGTCATTCTGTTCTGAAGCTGATGTACTAGCTTTAAAATAAAGTTTATATTCGTACTTTAGAAGCTATTACTTGTTTAGGTGAAACTGCCATTACAGGCTTGCTTTAACTTTGTCTGATTACTCATCCTCCCACCAGTTATTTCATTCTCTGTTAATTTAATCCACTATCTATTGTTTCCATTTAAAGGACCACTATAGTGCAAGGAAAACATACTCGTTTCCCTGGCACTATAGTGCCCTGAGGGTGCCCCCACTCTCAGGGACCCCCTCCCGCCCGGCTCTGGAAAGGGGAAAGGGGATTAAACTTACCTTTTTCCAGCGCTGGGCGGAGAGCTCTCCTCCTCCGTTCCGCCCCATCGGCTGAATGCGCACGCGCGGCAAGAGCTGCGCGCGCATTCAGCCGGTCACATAGGAAAGCATTCATAATGCTTTCCTATGGACGCTGGCGTACTCTCACTGTGAAAATCACAGTGAGAAGCACGCAAGCGCCTCTAGTGGCTGTCAATGAGACAGCCACTAGAGGAATAGGGGGAAGGCTTAACCCATTAATAAACATAGCAGTTTCTCTGAAACTGCTATGTTTATTAAAAAATGGGTTAACCCTAGCTGGACCTGGCACCCAGACCACTTCATTAAGCTGAAGTGGTCTGGGTGCCTAGAGTGGTCCTTTAACTTCACATCCATCACTTTTCCTTCCTTTGCCTTTAACATGTTACCCCTTCTTGCAGTCTGTTATAACTCTATATGCTGTGTTACTCTCTCCCCCTTGTGTTCCCTTCCATCTCTTATTTTTTCTATTCTCTATCTAGCTTGATCTTATTCCCCCCTTTCATTCTTCAATCATATGTCACAATATTTGGAAATGTGAAATTGGGGTGGGGGTGTTATATTGAGAGGGCATGCAAATGGCTTTTTGTTGAATTCTCCTTACATATGCAATCACCAGATTAAATCACATTATATTAAATTATATTTTAATTAATTAAATAGAAGTATGCGTTGGTGGAACTAGAGTCTCAAAGCTGTCAAACCAAATTAGGAACTGATTTAGAATTTTTTTTTTTATCAGACTTGTTCAGACACTATGACCTTTTTTCTACTCCATTCTAGCTCAGCTCAATAATACACATTGTGAGGGAGCAGTGTTAAAGAAATGTGGCTGTAACGGACTGTTTTGCACACAAGAGGTTAAAAACTGTTTAGGTGATATTCCCCTTTCAGATGCACAGGCAGCTACTGCAATCTCCAATCTCCCGAACTGCAAACACACAAATTCTCCAACTCCCGAACTGGAACCATACGAATCCTCCAACTCACGAACAGGAAACACATGAATACTGTTAAACAGCCAAACAGGAAAAACCATACGAACAGTTTACACTTCTGGCAGTCGAACTGTAACAGTATACAATCCAATTTCCCCCCCCCCCAAGAACGAGACGACACTTCGTTTGAGGGTCAAGTAGAACTGATTTACTGGGGCTACCTGCCCGGCTTTTATGCAGGTCTCCTACACACCCTAGGGGATCAGATGGGAAACTGGGACACAAAGGGTAAAAGGACCAATCACAAGTTACACATTTAAACAGATCCCACAATGCATTGCAATCCCTCCTCTCTGTCCTGGAGATAATTGGGAAGTAATCCAATTATCTCCAAGGACAGAGGCAAAACTCCATTAGCCACATGTAAGTAAAAAGACATAAAATTACAGTGTTACAGTTACTACATAAAACATATACATTCAACATATCCCCAGATAGCTTAGATCTGAGCGCACATTATTACCGAATGGCGCTCAGATCACATACATACTGTTCAATCGCCATGGAGCCAAAGTCTTTCCCATAGTCTTTCGGTATACGAATGGGCTCCATGGCTTAGCTATCTGGGGTAACACTGCTCACATAGGGAAAATAAAAGGTTTTTAATGCAGTCCAGCGGCAAAAGGTGGGCAACCAGGCTCCTCCAGTGGCGAGGTTGTTTTCACCACAGTGGCTTTGATGGCGTTGATCTAGAAAATGGTGGAATTTTAAATTCCTCTGACCTTGGCAATTCATATCACTCCTGCTGGGAATGGGTGCACTGCCCTGGCAGTATAACTGATATCTTCTTGACTGGCACATGCATATGTTCACTTTTCTTTTGTTTGGTGTTTATTAAAATGGCTTCTGCTCTGCCTTCAGTGGGTCCACTTTCCCACAGAACATGAAGACAATGGGCAATTCTCAGCAGGAGTAGGCCTCTACTGAGTGGGTGCAGGTCACAGTGACAAATCAATGGCTCCTTCTTGGCAACTTGTTGTCTTCTTTGTTTTCTTTGCATGTTCTTGATGTAATCAGTTTCAGCCATCAAGTAATTTGTAATTATTTTCAGTTTGTACTTTCTGCCAAAAACCAATTCAATGGGTGATGATTTAAAATTAATAGACAAAAGACAGCACTATGCCCTATCTTGGCTCTTTATTTATTTATTTATTTATTTATTTATTTTTTCTTTCATCATTTTTAATTTTGGGGGGGAAACTGAAAAAATGTACGACTGCTTAAAACACAAGGAACGAGACATTCCCCACCTGTTCACAATCTGCCTGTTGTGTAATAAAGATATATTTGTACATGGATCACTAAAACTACAAGTCTGAGCTGTTGCTTTATCCGTTTACATTACTGATTCCTCCCTTTTTTTTTAATTTAAAAAGCCATTAAACTTTCCTGTAATCCAGTGCCAAGACAGTCTTGTCACTGCATCCCAATATACCTTTGGTGAGGTCATCAGTTATGAAGATCTATGTTAAGGCATATGCTCTTCATAGGGAAACATTTAGGACACATAGTGCATGCACGTCAGTCACTGCAATTTACCAGTCCAGTTCTTTGAGAAGTTCTGAATCCCGTGCGTTAGTTGCTTTTGACGTTATGCTGTATGTAATGATGAAGACTGTGATGACCATCAAAACTCAAAGAATCTTATATGAACACTTTTACCCCCAGCCAGAGTACCTTAAAAAGTTACAACCCCATTTTTTAACGTATAATGCCCTATTAGGCACTATTCTTTAGATCCCCCATTCTAAACACTAAAAATAAGAAATAAAATAAGGTATAATTTACCTGATGCTGCTAGCATTACTAAGCATGCCTTCTACTGGCATCACGCCTGCAATTGCGAGTCCTATCAAAGACTTCAACCAGCTCAGAGAGAATGTGGATTGTCTAAGCTGGCAAGGGGAAGGGGAGAGAGGAACGGAGGATATAGGCAGGCTGGAGTTCTGCCGTACGGGAGGGAGGGGAGAAGCAGAGAACGCGTTGATGACAGATGTAAAATATGTACAGAATTGACATTTGGCAGTCCAGAATGAGTTCCAGGCTGCAAAAGTCACATGTGCTGGCATAAACGTGGAAAAAAATAATAATTCTGGATGTACAGTGTTTCAAGCTGAAACAGCACATACGGATTCATTCCTCCATGACCTCCAAAACAGAAGTGGTTCATGGACGTTGGAGTAACCCTTTAAGCACATGAAGTTGCTATTTAGGCAGGAAGTAGGCCCTCCGGCACACAAATTTGCCTGGATTCCTTCATCGAGAAGAATATATATTTTAGGAGCCCCATAATAACTTCATTGAGATTAATGTGTGGGGGCTTGAATGCTCTTTAAAAAAAAAAAAGTGCAACATCATTGGACCATTTGCGCCTCTTAAAGGACAACAATCACCTCAAAACCTGTCTTTAGTATATAACATGATCCTTCAGCCATATACATGCACCTTGGGTTGGACAGTGTTTGAAAATAGACAGTCACTTCCTGCACAGAAGCTGAGAAGACAATAGAGACCATCTCTAGCTGTCAGACCCAGTTTTTCTAATTTATTTTTACATAAACAATGCTGCATTAAGTTTTTATTCTTTTCCTTTCAAAACTTGGTGAAAATATTTTAATACTAAAAATAGTTTTAAGGTGAACAGTTATCATTTAGTGCTTTCATTTTCTAATTTATATAGATCATCAGCAGTAGCTAAATTCACTTGTAGAATTGCAATTTTATGTTGAAAATATTTATCTTTTAAGACACTGCAGTTACCTTTTGGTATTGTTTTTATGGTAAAATATCTTGTTTTGATTGATTCCCAAGCAGGGACCCCAGGCGGCACTTTAACAGGGGCAGCATTTTGCCTCAACAGGTCGCCTCTGCTGCATATATTTGCAAAAGAGGCGGCTCTCTAAACCTTGAGGCAGACTGATTCGTCGGATCCTCTGTCAATGACCGAGGGCCGACACCAGGAGGGGGCCCGACGGCATGCCCTTTATGCCCCTCCATCAGTCTCCCCAGGGGGAGCCTCTGGGCTGCAGATCCAATCGTGTGTAGAGCTGTAGACCATATGATGGAGGGTTTGCGAGCTCCCAGAGCGTTGCCGTGGTAACCTCTAATTGGAGCTCGCAAGAACTTGGTCTGCAGCTCACACCTGGCGGAGCTTCAGACCTGTAGAGCCAGCCCACTGGACCACCAGGGAATAAATCAATGAAAAAGAAAAAGGTATGTAACCGACCTCCCCACAGCATGTCACCCTCACACCTTGCCCCCCAATGTCACACTGTCACTCTCACACCCTTCCACCCCCACAATGTCACCCTCACACCCTGCCCCCCCCAGTGTCACACAGTCATCCTCACACCCTACCCCCCTACAATGTCACCCTCACACCCTGTCCCCAATGTCACACAGTCACCCTCACACCTTGCCCCCAATGTCACACTGTCACTCTCACACCCTGCCACCCCACAATGTCACCCTCACACCCCTGCCCCCCAATGTCACACAGTCATCCTCACACCCTACCCCCTACAATGTCACCCTCACACCCTGTCCCCCAATGTCACCCCTCACACCATGCCCCCCCAATGTCACACAGTCACCCTCACACCCTGCCCCCCAATGTCACACTGTCACTGTCACACCCTGCCACCCCCACATTGTCACCCTCACACTCTGCCCGCCAATGTCATACTGTCACCCTCACACATTACCACACACTGTCACCCTTACACCCTGCCCACCTCTGTCAACCTCACACCCTGCCCCCCACTGTCACTCACACCCTTCCTCACGCCAGGCCCCCCAATGTCACACTGCCACCCCCACAATGTCATTCTCACACCCTTCCCCCCAATGTCACACTGTCACCCTCACACGCGGCCACCCCCACAATGTCACACTGTCATTGTCACCCTCACATACTGCCATCCACCACTGTTACTCACATCCTGCCTCAACAGCCTTCCTATACACTACCCCCCCACACGGCCCCTTTCCTACACACTGCCCCCCTATACTGTCACCTTTCTACTCACTGTTCCCCCTATACTGTCACCTTTCTACTCACTGTTCCCCCTATACTGTCACCTTCCTACTCACTGTTCCCCCGATACTGTCACCCTCCTACACACAGTTCCCCCATTCCAGCCCACAGGTAAGAGGCTGGTTAACCCAATTTAATTTAAACTGCTCACCCCCACCAGCATTTATCCAACTTAACAGACACTACTACATACACAGACACTACATCCACTACACAGACACCGCATCCACTAGACACAATGCATCCACCACACACACTGCCTCCATTATACACACTAAACACACAGACAATATATTCTAAACACTAGGGATCGACCGATATTGATTTTTTTTTTTGAGCCGATACCGATAATCTGTGAACTTTCAGGCCAATAGACGATAATTTACAGATACCGATATTCTGTGCATTTACAGTTTTGAAAAAAGAAACTATTTCTACACAAGTCTACATGTTTATTATTTTATTTTTTTTTGCAAAACTTTTTTTATTAAGGTAAATGCACAAAATATACATGCCAGTCAGAATTGTTTATATTTTCAAGAATATATGTGTGTGTGTGTGTAGTGGATGCAGTGAGAGTATTTTATTAGTGAATGCAGTGTGTGTGTGTATATATATGTGGGGTAGGTATCTGTGGATTTTATTTATTTATTTTATAAATAAAATTTTTATATAATTTATTACATTTAAAAATAAATTTCATCCTTGACCCAGGCAGCACAATGTCTTGGGCCGGCCCTGCTCTCAAGTATACAAGCACAGCTTCTAGTTTGCTTACTGTTACGCGGCATTTGAGTGTGATAGAAATCTCACACTCCAGGTTGTACTCTTTCATGTGTAGGCAATACAAGTAAATGTGTGAGGAATATGCATATTTATACTGGTTCACACAGAGGTGTACATACCAAGGAAATATTTTCTTGCAGGTTTTTCATAAATCCTGATTTTTATTTTTTTAAGGTAGGATTCTAAGCACAGCCTGTTCTTTGCAATATTTTATTATATTTTGTGATAAATGCATCTTTTACTGCACTCCAGGGCAGGCATATCTTGTTTATACATCTCCTGTTTTTCTGAGTATGATACATGGAAATGTAACTATCTGGCACAATCTTAGTGGAGCGTGAATTGGTAGGATGTGTGCTCAGTGGATAAGGGTCACTGGCATTTCTCAGACTCCTGGAAAGAATTGGAATGGCAGTAATAACACAACTGTACCTTAAAAAAACAAACCTCTAAAGCCTTTGGAAAGTATTTCATGAAATAGAAAGGGTTGGTAAGTATAAGTTAGGACATCTTTATAGCAAGACAAATATTTCATTTCACATAATGCTAAATTATAAAGCTGCTGAGTTTTCATAATGACTGCCGTTTTGTTTACATTTTTCATTAGTATGTTTTTGAATTAACTATTGGGCATTCCTAACTACCCCCTCACTTTACCCCCCCCAACCCCCCATTATAAAGCAGAAATATAAATCATACATTGTCATGTAATAGAGAACTGGGCAAAGTTCCCCTGCTGGATTCCACACCACCTCTGTCATCATAATTGCAACTAAAAGGAAATGCAAGGAGTTAGGGAGGACTGAAAGAAAGATGGGAAGGAGGAGACAGCAAGCTTCCCTTTGCAGACAGCTCATTACCTTTGTAGCTAACGTGCGCAAATGGCGACAAACTTATTTTTTTTTGCACAGAACTCACATTAGGTAGCCCAGAACAATGTTAAAGGAATGTATTCCTGACATTATAGTGTTTAACTAGGTGATCAGCCGTAAGTTTTTCGAACACTGTGCCGTAGGGATCAACCGATATTGATTTTTTTTTTAGAGCTGATACCGATAATCTGTGAACTTTCAGGACGATAGCCGATAACTTACCTATACCGATATTCTGTACATTTACCATTTTGAAAAAATAAACTATTTCTACACATATATACTGTTAACTGAACATGTTTATTATTCATTTATTTGGAAAAAAAATTTATTAAGGTAAATGCACAAAATATACATGCTAGTCAGAATTTATTATGTTTTCAAGAATAATTGTGTGTGTAGTGGATGCAGTGAGAGTATTTGATTAGTGAATGCAGTGTGTGTGTCTTTGTATAGTGTGTTTGTGTGTATAATGAATTCAGTGTGTGTGTATTTGTGTACTGTGTGTGTATTTGTGTAGTGTGTGTGTGTGTGTGTGTGTGTGTGTGAGAAGTGAGTAAGAGTGTGCTGCGGTAATGTGTGCATATAGTAGTTAATTCGTTTGGGACCTAAAGTTCACCCATTTAATATTAATTACATTTCACTTTCTCATTATCAATAATCTAGTTTTATACAATGAAAGGTCCAGAACCTTGTGTGCCTCATTATACTGTCTTACGTTAAGGATGTTTGCTTTAGGTGCTGGGGATTCCTCTGTTTTTTTTCCCTCAACTAATCGAAAACTGTTTTCAAATAAACTGATGGTCTGCTCCATAACCTCAATAATAAACTGTAGTGGTTATGGTGCTTGTAGTGTTCCTGCCTGATATGTGTGCTTGTATTCCAGCAATGTCTGTTAGAATCTGATAACATTTGCGTTAAGCTAGCTTTAAGAATGTAACCTTGCATGCTGAGATATTACTGCGTGGGCGAGTGTATCAATACATGGCTCCATTCCTTTGGTGGGATTAGCTATATAACTATTGTTGGACTTGATAACGATATTTGCTCCCTAAGAAAAAAGGATAATCTTGGAGTTGGATGGGGAAGGTTTAAAAAAAAAAATAAAAAAAAAAAATACAGCAAAATGTTTCTACTAAAATAAGCAAAACACATTTTATGTAAAATTTAAAGGTGTGTTTTGTTTAATATGCCGTCGGCTTTCCTTTTGGATTTTCGTAGCGCTTGCTGATTCCATTCCCCTCTTTTTCTGTTACGGTTATACTGATTCTACACAAACCAAAAATGTAGTTGCATTGAACAAGGCAATCTTGTACAGGTAGCAGAAGCAAAACATGACCAACGCAGACCCATTGCAGTCGACACAATGACTCTCTAACCTTAGTCTTGGTGTGTTGATGGACCTTTGGCAAAAATTTACCAGCGAACACTGGTGATGTCTCTTACCTGCCATAAAGACACACAGAGCATTTATTCTGCCGTTCATGTTTAGTTTAAATCTAAATTAAATGCTGCTCATACTTAATGCTTCTGACCCTAGGATTGGAGCAGTGCAGTGGGACTTGTGTAATGTAAGCACTAAAAATATTAATAGATGCAGTTTTGGGTAAAGGCGTCCCGTGGTCTAAGATAATGTTGTTTGTAAAGAAATATCAGCCTTCAGGCTGGTTGAGTATCATGAGATTTGTAGTTCTTAAACATTTGGGGTGCCTAGATTAGCCTACACTGGTTTAGTATGTGTAAGAGAAAGAAATGATTGTCCCTTAGTCTAAATGCCAGCCAGCTCCTGCTGCGATCTGACATTCAAATAAGTTATTCTCTTGGCTCCTTTCTGCGTCTCCATGATTTCTTTTTAAATTCCACAGTGACTCTTGAACGACTGCCTGTAACAAATTAAGATTTAAATGGAATAAAAGGAGCCTGAATCAATGCTCTTAGTGATCTAATCTATCGTATCTCTGCTGTTATCCAGAGCTCGCCGTCTGTCTGCTCACCGGTACAGCTACTTCTTGGCCCTAGATCACAGAAGGCTTCTGATTAGGGCAAATGTTTTTGGGTAACTCAATTTATATGAACATTTGTTATGCATAGGTCATGTTAGCCTATAGGCCGGATTTCTGTCTGTCTGTCTTTATTAATTTTTTTATATATATAATAAACTATAATAAACATTTCTTATTTAAAACATTTCTTACTTTCTTTTTTTTTTAAATGATGGAGAGTTTGCAAGTCTATAGCAGAAGAAAATAATTATCATTCATGAATATTACAAGTATGAGACACAAGATAGAACATTTATCAATAAAGATTTAAAAAACTAATTATAACATGAGATTTCCTTCACAAAAGAGAAAATGTTGCTGAAGATACTGCTGTCTTTAATGCCAAACTCTGAAAATCTTTATTGATCCTTGGGCGCCAGAGGGCTTTTTGCAGAACCCCCATGAGAAATCTTGGGGCCCCTTACAAGCTCATTGGTTTGGACCCCCATGCACACACTTCCAGACATATGCAGGCATCCAGACAGAGACATGCAGCCAGCGGCATATGCACAGTCAAGAGAGACACACACACTCACTCCAGAAACTCACTGCAAACAATTAAAACACTGTGAGATTCCCCAATATACACAGTCAGGCACACACTCAATACTAAACACGTGTCTGCTAAACATACAAACACAATCACACTGGCAAACACATGCACACTGCTACACACACCCACATACATACATACATACATACATGTATACATACATGCAAAGTCTGATAGACACACGCAATGTTAAACACATACACTACTACACATGCAGATAAACACACACACACGTTTCTATATGCACACCTAAAGCCCGCTGTACACAATCCTGGAACTACACTATTAACACATTTAGATTATATGACATTAAGCCACCCTCTTTTTAAGTTACTTTTTTTACAGCTACTGGGAGACTTCCCTAGGGTCTAGTGATGGCTCCTGGCTCCTCTCCTAACCTCCCACACAGCTTCCACGAGTGCTGGGAGAAAGAAATCTGAAATTTCTCTATGTTTACATTGCAGGGTTAATCCAACCTCTAGTGGCTGTCTTCCTGATAGCCGCTAGAGGCGCTTCTGCGACGCTTGATGCGAAATTCGCATCCAGCATGCAGAACGTCCATAGAAAAGCATTGAGAAATGCTTTCCTATGGACTGTTTGAATTCGCACTCGGCTCTTGCCGCGCATGCGCATTCTGCTCCACTCAGGAGCGGACGTCGACGGGGGAGGTTAGGAGTCCCCAGCGCTGGATAAAGGTAAGTGGCTGAAGGGGTTTTAACCCCTTCAGTGTCAAGAGAGGAGTACCCTGACGGTGGGGGGGTCCTAAAGATGCTATAGTGTCAGGAAAACAAGTTTGTTTTCCTGGCACTATAGTGGTCCTTTACACTGCCATTTCAATACATGATTAAATAATTTTTTCTTAAAGTGTTGCTCCAAGAATCAAAAACACTACAGCATGCTGTAGTGATAATGATGTTAGGAGTACCCTGGTGTAATTCCCTGGAAATGGGGCAAACTGTTTTGCAACGGTCTGCCTCTTATTTGGGACACACTCCATTTTATTTCCCAAATGATCGCGTCTGAACTGCATCCGGGTTCTGCAGAGTTGCAGAATTTCAGATGTTGATTAGGCCACTCATTTATTGGTTTAGATTCAGCGTCAACTGAGCTCTCTCAGCCAGTGAAGGACCGTCTTTGCATAGAAATATGAACAGAATTACATACTTCTCAAGTGTGGCGAAACCAATCTCGCCACTGTGAACTGGAGAAGCCTGGTTGCTCGCCTGCTCCCTTTGGACTATGGCCCTGCAGGTTAAACCGTTTATTTCCCCTGCAGAAAGGCTTATTTGTGTGATCTGAGTGCCATTCATCTAATAATGTGCACTCAGATCCCAGCTATCTGGGGATATGTGAAATGTCTGTGTGTTATGTGTAAATGTGACTTTATGTATTTTAAAGTGTTTTGTGTCTTTTTGCAACCATGTGCTTAATGGAGTCTTGTGTCTATCCTGGGAGATAATTGAATTACTCTCCAGGATAGAAGACTCTGAAACTGGTTTGGGCCAGAAAGCCATGCTTCATTTAGTCACAAAGGACTTTCCCTTAACTTTTGAACCCCTGGTCTGATTCGTGCCATTTTTGAATATGTTGTTCCCCTGAATGGATTGATTATGAAAATGTATGTTTTGTGTTTGTGACATGTATATTTTAGAAGTTATAAATATTGTGTAAAAACTGTATTCCTCTGCTGGTGATAATGAGATTACCCATTGTGTTCAGTAATCATATCACCTGCAGAGGGGAGGATTTTGTGTGGGAGTGTCTGGGTGTATTGTACGGATTGATTGGCTGTTTTGTAACACCCTGTGGGCTGTACTATGTTTGTGGATTGGGAATAAAAGAGACTGTATGTGACAGTACAGGGAGTTTCTGTTTTAACCCTCAAAGTGAAGTGTCGTCTCATTATTGGGGTAAGGATTTATTGTATGCTGTTCCAGTTTGACTGCTAGGAGAGTAAACCTATTCGTATGGTTCCTATTCAACTGTCTACAGCATTCAAATGCTTGAGAGCATTCATATGCTCCTATGGTTCGGTGGTTTTGGTGTCTGCTGCAGTGCTTGGAGTCCTCAGGAAGTGCTAGGAGCATCCTTCAACGGAGGTACCCAGTCGGGGTGCCAGGCGATCCGTTACATCAAGTATCCCCATTTAGGAGGGACAGTCCCTATTTCAGGCCCTGTTCATTTCTATCCTAATGTCCCTCTGTTGTAAGAGCTCAGTATTCTTGGTGTGTCTGAATTGTTCTTGTTCTAAATATCATTTTAGTTGCATAAATTGTTATTAGTAAGTCACCTAAAATGTCTTAGAACAGCTCCACTCCTGGCCACACCCATAAAATGAAAGTGTCATTGATCACTCTCAGCCAGTGAGTCAAGCTCTACACTGCAGGACTTAGCTGAGACAGAGAGCCTCTGGTTATTTCGGGCAGCTCCCAACCTGACAACGATATCTGCCAAAATCCTGATACTCACCAGATCCATCCAGCTCCATAAACGGCAGGCACGGATCGCGGACCTTCTGCAGCATCAATAGATGCCTTTCTTATACACCCCGAAGCAGGCTAAGCCTAAATGCAGGTCTGGGACCTACTACACACCGGCGGCCTCGAGGAGCTCTGCATACGGAGCCTGCACGGTGCTGCTGATTGCCACATTCCGCCACCCTCAAACCTCCCAGCCAGCTATGAGTCGTAGATCCCAGAAGCCACAGCCCGGAAATATCACGGAGCAACGGGACATCGGCACTTTACTTATGCGGCAAGTACCAGCCAAAATGGCAGCCCAGAGAGCCCAAACCTCCCAACAACCCCTACTATGCCAAGCCTGACCCCTACTCCTACACCAGCAACACATGGGGAAGCACAGACCAACTCCACAGACACCCCTGGGGGGACAGCCCCTGCCACAAAGCAGGACTTACACAACATGCAGAATACACTGCTAGAAATACAGAGGCTCCTCACTGCAGATGTGGCTTTCCTAAAATCAAACATACTACAGATTAATGAGAGCGCGAACGCAGCTGAAGGGGACATAGGAAAAATACGCAGTGAACTAGCTGAAGTACAAAGCGCAATGCTCCAACTCCAAACTACGCAGCATACCATGCCGCTACAAATGACCGTTCAGGAAGACAGACACCGCCACATCCACGTTAAAGTCAGAGGGGTACCCCCCACAATAACAATGGAGGAATTACCCCACTACACGAAGAGACTCATTGCCTCCCTGTTACCTGCAGCTCTAGCCCAAAAGTTCACCATGCTGGACTGTACCGCCTACCTACCATCACCAAGGCTTCGACCCCAATCATGGGTGATGTAATAATTCATTGCTTGTCATCCCAAGACAAAAGCCACATCATGGCAGCAGTGAAGGACAAGATCTCATTGTTGTTCGAGGATGCACATCTAACGTTCTACCAGGATCTCAACAAGGCCACACTACAGTGGCGAAAATCACTGCCGTCACTAGCCGCCTACCTTCTGCAGGCGTGGCATACATATGGGGGACGCCAAGATCCCTTCTCGTATGCCACAACGGAACTGCCTTCAGCCCCTGCTCTTTCTACCTCTGTGCCTCCGCAATATAAGGATTTGGCACAAGTAAGAGAATCTGACAAGCTCCCCCCTCATCGTCCCTATGACTGTGCAATCAAACTACTCTCTGGGACAATGCCACCAAAGGGTAGAGTATATCGTCTTTTTTAGTTAGAGAACAAATAATGGAGGATTATATTGAGGAATCCCTTAGAAAAGGTTTTTCAGGAGATCCTCCTCTCTGGCTGGTGCTGGCTTTTTCTTTGTCTCCAAAAAAAGAGGGGGACCTGAGACCCTGTATAGACTATAGGGGCCTCAACAGAATCACAGTACGCAAAACGTATCCCATTCCGCTTATTACAGAGCTCTTTGACCATGTGGAGGGCTCTAAGTTTTACACCAAATTGGATCATAGGGGGCTTACAACCTGGTCAGGAGAAGGGAAAACGATGAATGTAAGACTGCTTTCAATACCCGTAACGGCCACTATGAATATCTGGTGATGCCTTTCGACCTATGTAACGCTCCCGCAGTCTTCCAGGACTTTATTAATGACGTCATCCGGGACCTCCTGCATGTATGTGCAGTGGTGTATCTGGACAATATATTTGTTTATCCCCCTGACCTCGAAACTCACCATAAACACTTCAGATCAGTGTTAAAGAAACTGCTAGACAATGGTCTTTATTGCAAGCTTGAGAAGTGTCTCATCGACCAGACCTCTGTGCAGTTCTTGGGCTACATCATTTCTGAGGATGTTTCGTATGGATCCCAATAAATTGGAGGCTATTAAGTCCTGGCCACTCCCGCAAAGGCTTAAAGCTATACAAAGGTTCGTAGGATTTGCGAACTATTACAGAAAATTTATAAAGAACTTCTCTTCCATAGTTGCCCCTATTACCAAGATGACCAAGAAAGGTACCAACCCCCACGTGTGTGGGGTCTCAAGGCTCTTGCAGCTTTTGAAACACTGAAGGAAGTGTTTACGTCAGCCCCTGTTTTGCGCCATTCTGACCCATCACAATCCTATAATGCTTTTCATCCATGTTGTTATTTCTCCAAGAAATTATCAGATGAAGAGAGAAACTACAATGTAGGAAATAGGGAATTACTGGCCATAGTTCTGGCATTCAAGGAGTGGAAACACCTCCTGGAGG
This sequence comes from Pelobates cultripes, assembly GCA_933207985.1. Taxonomy (NCBI): domain Eukaryota; kingdom Metazoa; phylum Chordata; class Amphibia; order Anura; family Pelobatidae; genus Pelobates; species Pelobates cultripes. The sequence continues at coordinate 81,059,464 of OW240919.1, read as the reverse complement.
GTTCTCAGCACCTCATCTTGGTTATAACAGGCCATAAAAACATCTCCTATATTGTTGAGGCTAGACGACTATCCTCATGCCAGTCCAGGTGGTCCTTGTTCCTCTCTCGCTTCCAATACACCATAACATATAGCTCTGGATATCGCAATGCCAAGGCAGATGCCTTATCCAGGCAACATGAGCCATTAGAAGCTGATCCTACTCCTCCCAAACCCATAGTCCCTCCCGCAAATGTTGTCACTACCCACCTCGTGATCTCCTCTCTCTTCCTAGATATGATCAAAGGTTACCAAAACCAAGCACTACCCGAAAAACCCACTAGTTTATTCTTTGTGCAGGGTAGAGACAGGAGAAAAGTTATGGCATTCTATCATAGGGCAAAAACAGTGGGTCATCCAGTTATCAGCAAAATCTATGACATCATAACAAGACCGTTTTGGTGGCCTTCTGTTAGACAGAACTTTAAAGAGTATGTTAAGGCTTGCCAAGTCTGTACTCAGTCTAAGACCCCTACAAGCAAGCCACCTGGTCTTCTTATGCCCCTTTCGGTGCCCAGGACGCCCTGGTCACTCCTGTCCATCGATTTTTATAGTGGACCTTCCCCCCCTCTGATGGTCATACAGTCATATTAATGGTGACATACAGGTTCTCCAAAATGGCTTTCTTCATTCCCTTGAAGAAACTCCCTTCTGCAGTCCAACTGGCAGAGGTCTTCGCAAAAGAAGTGTTCAGGTTACATGGTATACCGGTAGACATTGTCTCTGACAGGGGTCCCCAGTGCATATCAAGGGATTCTTTGCCGAGATGGGTATATTGTTGTCTTTTTCCTCGTCCTACCATCCAAAGTCAAACGGTGCTTTTGAAAGAGCGAACCAATCTCTGGAACTCTACCTGCACTGCTTTGTCAATGAGCACCAGGACAATTGGTCCCGTCTTCTCCCATGGGCTGAGTTTTCCAGGAACACAATCTCTCATGCCTCTACTGGCTTAAGTCCTTTCCAGGTGGCATATGGTGCGCAACCCAGCATCCTTCCCGGTGTGTTCTCCGACAAGGGAATATCCGATTTGGATGATCACCTTGCCCCTCTGTGGGAAATGTGGGATCAGGTCCATACTGCTCTATCACGTGTTGCCGAGTCCCATCCTGCAGTACCTGGTCCATTGGAGGGGGTACGTCCCGGAGGAGCGTTCCTGGATATCCGCCTCTGATCTTTATGCCCCTCGTCTTGTTTGGGCCTTCCACGCTCGTTATCCTTTGAAGCCTTCGGCTTCCCACCTTCCTGGCGGTCGTCAGGGTGTTATGTCAGGTCCCCTGCCCCCGCGCCGCTCGCGGCATCCTTGCTTCCCCCATCACTGCGGGCGTCGTCTTCCAGTACCTGTCCGCAGCTTGCGGCTGTCCCCGCTGCTGCTCCCTAGACTGACAGTGTTTCTGACACTGCATGCTCCAAGTCAGCTTCCTTATATGTGTGCCAGACCCGGTCATGTGACCCGACACACAGTGATGACCTCAGAGATCACAAGAGAGGAAAGAAACTCCTCCCACGTGTTGTGATTAACACTAATTGGAGCTTAGCCAATAAGCTAACCTCCCCCTTGCCTCGGTGCCCTGTTGGGGTCTTTACTTAGCCCATTAGCGCGTTGTACTTTGTCTGGATATTCTGGTTACCGATCTTTGGCTTTCTTCTCTGCTCCCTGACCTCTGCTTGTCTCCTCATATTCCATCTCTCTATTTCCCTTTGACTTTGACTATCCTTCTATTCTGTCTGTTGTGTCCTGTTTGTGAGTTAGTGTTCCCCACCAATCGTGACAGATTTTAGGATCTGAGAGACTGAAGGGCAAACCTTCATGGAGTGGGGCCACCAAATTCAGCAGGTGGTCGAGAGCTGGATGAAGGGGTGCCAGGCAACTACTGTGGCCGTGGTGGTTCAAGTAATCCTACTTGAACAATTTTTCAACTGCGCCCCCTCTGAAGTCCCGTGTTCGGTTCAGGATTGCCTGCCCCTATCCATCCAGGAAGAAACCAACTTGGCGGGTGAGTTCCAGGACACCTGATGTTTCACCTCTACGGTCATTCAGCCAGTCATCTGACCCATATCACCTCCTGTGAGTACCATCAGCACCGGTCCCAATTGGGGACCCCCTCAAGCCCGCACTCATCAGCCCAGGCAAACTAGACATCAGTACTATGAGTGTGCACAGATTGGGCACCTCCGGCACAGCTGTCATGAGTTGCAACCAAGGCTCACCTGATATCGGGAACCCACCAGCAAAGCTGGGCATCGGTTCACTGTTTGATATTTCTGAAAATTACATCACTATGAATGAGTCTAGGTTTCTTGAGGAGTACTGGGGATTACTTCATGATGCTGATCTGGCGACAACCGATAATATCGTTGGCAAGCCATATAGGTGAACCGGCAGGCTGCCCAAGGATTACGTAGCTACAATTACCCTGGTGAAACCCCATCTCATCACACTGACCTAGAGTACAGGCCTGTCGGCAGTCAGAGTAGCAGAGGGCATGTGCATTGGCTACCCTCCGCTAGGGTTCACATGGATTGGCGGGTGCTCGTGATGTGGATATATGCATTATGAATAGCCTACCTGCTAAAGTACTATTGGGAAATTACCTAGGCTGGCTTTCCTCCTCATACCAACCGGTACCACAAGAAACTTGTGGAAATTTACAAAGGGCATTCATTGTTTCAGGATGTTTGAATTATATGAACAAAATGGAGCAATGAATTTGTTTTGGTGGGACTGAGGGTTGTTTTCAGCAAGAGAAACAAGGAGTTATGGGAAGAGGACTTAATGGGGAACTGTATGTACTCTTAATTAACCTATTGTATGCAAATGAACCTCTGTGCAATAAAGTCAGTTCTGTTTAACCCCTACATGTAGTCTCGACTCATGGTGTGGGGTAAAGCAGGGCTTGACAAATCCCAGGTGCCAGGTCGTCATGGTGACTTAAAATTCCGCCCTGGTGCCTGGGATGTCAGCCCCTTAGTTAAGGGGATCTGCCGAGGGAGCTTTGAAGCCCTCCGCAGTGGGGAACATTGGAGCAGGCCGCCGCTCATGGTGAGCATGTAGATGGCCGGCTCTGGAACGCATTGTTTAATGATGCCGGGGCCTGAATATGACCTCACTCTGACCTCTGCATCCTACAGAGAGCGCGAGGGAGCAGAAAGTGGCTGCAGGTAGATTACTGCTCCCTTGCTTGCCGTTTCTTGCTGCCTCCATGCTCACCAGGGCGGCTAGCTCCAATGTTCCCCACTGTGGCTTGTTTCAATGCTCCCTCGCCTTATTTACAGGGCTGACACGCAGGAAGAGAGCAGTCCCACTGGACCCCAGGAAAAAAATCCACTCAGCTTTCCCAAAGGTAGGGAGGCTGAGTGGATTTCAATAAAAAAAAAGTCAGTTTTTGAGTGTGTGAGAAAGTGTGTGCGTGCGTGTCTCTGTCAGTGTGTGTGTTTGTGCCTGACGGAAAGTGTGTCTCTGTAGGTACTTGCCCCACTCCAAATGCACGGCAAAGGTGTTTTTACTTACCCTTTTTTCCCACACTGGGCTGTTGCGAGAATATTGCACATACGCAGCAAAACACCACACTGTGCCAATCAGCATCGCCTTATAGAATCAATGCATCTCTATGGGGAACATTCAGTGCCTGCATGGAGAGCGTGGATGCGCTGAACGTAGTACAGCACTTTGTGCAGTACTGACCAAAGACTCTCTAGTGCAGTGATGGCGAACCTTTTTGAGCCCGAATGCCCAAACCGCAATACATGGCAACTTTTTTCCCCTCAAAGTGCCAACACGGCAATTAAACCTGATTACTGAGGTTTAAGTTTAGAAAAAACAATTCGTACAGTTGTCCGAACTAATTAACAACTTTTGTTTTAATAGAAGAACACAACAACAGCGAGTTCAATGATACAAATATAATGATATAAATAGATAAAATTAAGCTTATATTTATTAGTATCTCCAACAAATGGAATACACACACACACACACACACACACACACAGTCTGCTGAATACACATACAGACAGACTGCTAAGTACACACACACACAGACTGCTGAATACATACACACACAGTCTGCTGAATACATACACACACACACAGACTGCTGAATACATACAACGACTATTTCACACATTTAACTCTCTTCTTCGCCCTGCTGTTCCTTCTCCACCTACTAACTTGACCGCCTCAGACTTTGCAACTCACTTCACTGACAAGATCTCTACAAGCAGAGAAGAGATCTCTCATCTTTCTTCTTCCCCTTACAATACTTCCCCTAACATCACTCCCTCTGCTGTTCTATGTTCATTCGCACCCGCTACATTGGAAGAGGTTTCTGCTCTGCTCCAGTCCTCCCGCCCCACCACCTGCTCCCTAGATCCAATTCCCTCGCATCTCATCCGTACTCTGTCTTCTTCTCTTTCTCCACCTCTCACTAAAATTCTCAATCTCTCTCTCTCCTCTGGTATATTTCCATTGCCCTTCAAACATGCAACTGTAACCCCAATTCTAAAGAAGCCCAATCTTGACCCTAACTCCCCATCCAACTATCGTCCTATCTCGCTACTGCCTTTTGCATCCAAGATCCTTGAAAAAATTGTGTATGCAAGATTGACAGACTTCCTCGAGTCCAACTCTCTGCTAGACCCGCTTCAGTCTGGTTTCCGCGCTAAGCACTCTGTGGAAACGGCACTGACCAAAGTATCCAATGATCTACTCGCTGCAAAATCTCGTGGTCACTACTCTATCCTAATTCTCCTTGACCTGTCTGCGGCTTTTGACACTGTTGATCATCAACAGCTTCTTCTCATCCTCCGCAATATCGGTCTACAAGATATTGCTCTTTCCTGGTGCTCCTCCTACCTCTCCCAGCGCTCTTTCAGTGTTTCTTTCTCTGGCTCTGCTTCTTCTCCCCAACTCCTCTCTGTTGGTGTCCCCCAAGGTTCAGTCCTTGGTCCCCTACTGTTCTCCATCTATACTGCCTCCCTTGGTAAATTCATTAGCTCTTTTGGCTTCCAATATCATTTCTATGCAGATGACACGCAAATCTACCTGTCCTCTCCTGATCTCTCCCCGTCCCTCTTGACTAGTGTCTCTGACTGCCTCTCTGCTGTTTCTAACTGGATGGCTGCCCACTTCCTTAAACTAAACTTGACCAAAACTGAAATTCTGGTCTTTCCTCCCTCAAGTGTTGTTACTCCTGTGTCTGTCTCCCTCCAAGTCAACGGTGCTACCATCAGCTCCACCACGCAGGCTCGCTGCCTAGGTGTTCTCTTTGACTCTGACCTCTCATTCAAGCCTTATGTTCAATCTATCGCCAAATCCTGTCATTTCCATCTCAAAAACATTGTCCACATCCGCCCCCTACTTAACGCCAGATGCGACTAAGGTGTTGGTCCATTCCACTGTCCTTTCTCGCCTTGACTACTGTAATCTGCTTCTCAGTGGTCTTACGTGCTCCCTACTAGCGCCGTTACAGTCCATAATGAATGCGGCGGCGAGGCTCATCTTCCTGTCCGCCCGCACCTCCCATGCCTCACCCTTCTGTCAGTCCCTACATTGGCTTCCTATAAAATATAGAACTCAATTTAAAATTCTGGTTCTTGCTTTCAAATCTCTACATAATGCTGCTCCCACCTATCTATCCTCCCTTATACACAAGTATGTCCCATCTAGGCCCTTACGATCTGCTGAAGACTAACGTCCATCTTCTGTCCGTATTCCCACCTCTGATGCTCGCCTTCAAGATTTCTCGAGGGCTGCACCATTCCTGTGGAACTCGCGTCCCTCCTCCGTTAGATGCTCACCCAGTCTCCACTCCTTAAAAAAATCATTAGAAACCCACTTCTTAATAAAAGCGTATCAATTAAACTGTTAATAGCTCCTGACTTATTCCTCTTCTGCAACTTGTCTAATACTATCCTTACCTTTTTGTGTCATATTACCCCACTCCCTCTAGCATGTAAGCTCATTGAGGAGGGCCCTCAACCCCTCTGTTCCTGTGTGTCCAACTTGTCTGGTTACAACTACATGTCTGTCACCACATAGAAGAGGATACTCGCCGTATATCCTGTAAGCGGGGATAATACCGCTGCAAGCCATTCACAACAGAGCTGGATTAAGCTCTGTCAACTGTAAGTAAGACCTCTCCTATTTTTACTATTATGGATCATCTTTCTCATCACTCACCACCTTCCTCCACATCTTTTGGATATCGTAACAAGTAGAACCCTACAACTTCGGAGACCACATAATAGATTCAATTGGACTTGTTATTGTTATTTATTTTGTTCATTGGCGCAGACCCATCCCCTATTTATTTGTTTTTGTTTATCTATTCCTAAGGACATTTGAGGGAGTCCTTGCTTGGGTCTGCTGCCTCTCCGATTAGCGCTGACTGTGGGGGGAGTAGGGGTGTGTGCGTGTTAGTAGGGGTGTGTGTGGTGGGGTAGGGATGGTGCGGTGGGTAGGGATGGAAAAGGCAGGGGGGGGGTAGGGATGGTGCGCGGTGGGGGGGGGGTAGGGATGGTGCAGGGGGGGGTAGGGATGGCGGGTGGGGTAGGTGATGCGGTGGGGGTAGGGATGATGCGTGGGGGGTAGGGATGAGGGAGGCAAGGGATGATGCGTGTGGGGTAGGGATGGTGCGGGGGGGGTAGGGTGTGTGTGGGGGGTAGGGATGGAAGCGGGGGAGTAGGGTGTGTGCGTGGGGGGGTAGGGGTGTGTGCGTGGGGGGGAGTAGGGTGTGTGCGCGGTGGGGGAGTAGGGGTGAGTGCGTGGGGGTAGGGATGGTGCGTGTGGTGGGGGGGGGGGGTAGGGATGAGCGTGTGGGGGGTAGGGATGTGCGTGGGGGTAGGGATGGTGCGTGGGGGTAGGGGAGTGGTGCGTGCGTGTGGGGGAGTAGGGGTGTGCGTGTGGGGGAGAGTAGGGTGTGTGCGGTGGGGGGGGTAGGAAGTGCGCGTGTGGGGGTAGGGATGAGCGCGCGTGTGGGGGTAGGGGTGGCAGGGATGGTGCGTGCGTGTGGGGGGTAGGGATGGTAGTGGAGTGGGGGAGTAGGGGGGTCTGTGTGGGGGGGTAGGGGTGTCTGTGTGTGTGGGGATGCTGTGTGTGTGGGGAGGGAGGGATGCTGTGTGTGTGTGTGTGTGTGTGTGTGTGTGTGGGTAGGGATGCTGTGTGGGGTACAGGATGCTGGGTGTGTGGGGTAGAGATGCTGTGTGTGTGTGTGTGTGGGGGTGGGGATGGTGTGTGTGTGGGGGTGGGATGGGTAGGGATGGTGTGTGGGGGTAGGGATGGTGTGTGTGTGGGGGGGGGATGGTGTGTGTGTGTGTGTGTAGGATGGTGTGCGTGTTGGGGGGCAGGGAGGGTGTGGGGGTAAGTAGGGGGTGCGTGTGTGTGTGGGGGTGGGGGTGGTGTGTGTGTGGGGGTAGGGATGGTGTGTGTGTGGGGGTAGGGATGGGGTGGGGGTAGGATGGTGGTGTGTGTGGGATGGTGTGTGGGGGTGTGTGTGTGTGGGGTGGGGGGTAGGGATGGTGGTGGCGGTGTGTGTGTGTGGTGGGGGGGTAGGGATGGTGTGTGTGGGGGGGTAGGGATGGTGCGTGGGGGTGGGATGGTGTGTGTGGTGTGTGTGGGGGTAGGTAGATGGTGTGTGTGTGGGGGTGGGGATGGTGTGTGTGCGGGGGATGGTGTGTGTGTGTGGGGGTGTGGGGTGTGTGGGGGGTGGGATGGTGCCTGTGTGTGGGGTAGGGATGGTGTGTGTGGGGTAGGGATGGTGTGTGTGTGGTAGGGAGTGTGTGTGGGATGTGTGTGTGTGGTAGGTGTGTGTGTGTGTGGGGGTAGGGATGGTGTGTGTGTGTGTGGTGTGTGTGTGTGTGGGGGGATGGGTGTGGGATGGTGTGTGTGTGTGTGTGTGTGTGGGGGTGGGATGGTGTGTGTGTGTGTGTGGGGTGGGATGGTGTGTGTGTGTGTGTGTGTGTGTGTGTGTGGGATGGTGTGTGTGTGTGTGTGTGTGGGGGTGTGGGATGGTGTGTGTGGGGGTGGGGATGCTGTGTGTGTGTGTTTGGGGTTAAGGGTGCTGGTTGTGGGAAGGAAGGGTTACTGTGTGTGTGGGTCCCAGGGTGATGGGGGTGTGTGTGTAGTAGGGGGTGGTGGGGGTACTGTGGGGGCTGTAAAAAAAAAAGGTATGCCTCTTCTGCTTCTCCCTCCCTCCTCCTACCCTCCTTCCCTCCCTCCCTCCTTCCCTCCCTCCTCCTTCCCTCCCTCCCTACCACACTCCTTCCCTCCCTCCTCCACACACTCCCTTCCCTCCCTCCCTACACACTCCCTCCCTCCCTCCCTCCCTCCTTCCTCCCTCCCTCCATCCCTCCTCCCTCCCTCCCTCCTCACTCATCCCTCCCTCCCTCCTTCCATCCACCCTCCTTCCCTCCCTCCCTCCTTCCCTCCCTCCCTCCTTCCTCCCTCCTCCCTCATACCTCCCTCCTCCTCCTCACTCCCTCCCTCCCTCCTTTCCTCCCTCCCTCCCTCCTCATTCCACCCTCCCCTCCCACCCTCCCTTACCTCCCCCCCTCCCTCCCTCACTCCCTCCTCCCTCCCTCCCTCACTCCTCCCCCTCCTCCCTCCCTACCTCCTTCCCTCCCTCCCTCACACACTCCCCCCCTCCCTCCTCCCTACACACTCCTCCCCCTCCCCCTCACACACTCCCTCCCTCCCTCCCTCACTCCCTCCCCTCCCTCCCTCCCTCCTTCCCTCCCTCCTCTCCCTCCTTCCCCCTCCCTCCTTCCCTCCCTCCCTCCCTCCTTCCCTCCTTCCCTCCTTCTTACCTTTGATGAAGGAGGGGGGAACACAACCATCCCTGGTGGTCCCGCGGTGGTAAGGATTGTAGGGAGCAGCTCCCCTGTCCTCCTGCGCAATGCTGTGTGGAGCGTTGCCATGGTAATGCGCGACAATGCTCCACACAGATTGCTTGTGGGAGGACAGGGAGCTACTTCACAGATCCCTCCCCCTGTCCTCCCGACACGGAAGCAGAGTAGGCAGGCAGGTGCCTATTCTGCATGGATGGCGAACCTATGGCCGCGTGCCAACAGAGAGGGCACAGCGTGCCACAGGTTCACCATCACTGCTCTAGTGGTCATCTGAGTTACTGTCACTAGAGGTGTTACTAGGCAGCAATGTAAACACTGCCTTTTTCTCTGAAAAGGCATTGTTTGAATAGAAAGATCTGCACGTACTGGCTATAGACCCCAGAACAACTAAATTAAACTGTAGTGGTTAGGGATGCACCACAATTTCGGCTGCCAAAATCTTTGGCCGAAAATGGGCCTATCCCATTTCGTCCGAAAAAAGAGTAAAATCTGCTGAAAATTACACCCATCCTTCCCCCTTATGAGAGGGCACAATGCCCGGTTAGTAGCCAGCACAATGAGAGGGCACAATGCCCGGTTAGTAGCCAGCAGTATAAGAGGGCACAATTTCCAAGTACAAGAAGTGTGAGAGATCACAATACAGGAGGAATGAGAGGCGGGTTTATACCATGAGCCGCTGTCCCCGTGCCGTCACTGCTCCAGCCGGTTCCAGTAACCAGGACTCTAGTTCCGCGGCGGTCGGTGACACGAGATCATGAAGCTTCAGCCGCTGAAGCATGCGAGACCTCAGTGTAACCCCTCCCTCCCCAGACCGGCGATCCAAAGTGCGTGAGAAACCACGTTACCACTGCAACTGCCACACGACTTTTTCCTCTCGCTACAGCCGAGAGTTAGTCAATGTTATTGTTGAGGATTGCCACGCCCATTAGCCCGTGCTAGCTGCGGGATTGCCCTGGCTGGATCCATTGTTGGAGAGTCTTTGCTGGCAGGGAAGGTGGCGGACATATTGTGATTGGCAATTCTTCACCCAGTTAAAAATTTTGTTTGGTGTCTTTGACCAATTCACTAACTATAGCTATAGAGACTGCGTTTTGCAATTTCTCCCCCATCCTCCACAATTACCAATCTGGTAAATAAAAACGAAAAAATGACAGCTGAAAGTTTAAGCTATAAAATCCTGGTTGGAAAAATAGGTTTAGTCGAGTTATTCACTAAAGGGTCTTTTTTTTTTTTTAATTAAAAAATGTGAATAAGTACCTTTCAGGGTTATTCAGCAAACTCCTGGATGTAGCAAAATTAGATCTGAATTTTGAAATAGCTGGGGGAACGTGGGGGGTTCTTCTCCAACTCTAACTAAAGCATAACTCCCAACTTTTGGAAGATATGGAAGCAGGACAGACCAAGAGAACTGCCAGTGGTACAATTTGTGTCATTAGTGATGTCAAGAATGGGTGGGCCTGCATCCCTCCCAGCATTGGAATAGAATAGAGGCCCATTGCCTTTATGTGTTTGGTCTGTTTTCATAAATTGTGTAAGCATAAATAGAATAATGCTAGCTTACAGCTGCGGTTTGAGTTCATTACTTGACATAGGGCTAGATTACATTTGATTAGTAAGCTTTACCAATGCTCTGATTATATTTCCAACTTCATATAAACGTTAATGGAGTTGGAAATGTAATCAGACAGAGCATTGGTAAGGCTTACCAATCAAATGGAATTTATCTAGCCCTTACTGTTTTGCATATAATAGTTTTCTAGGGCTATACTTTATTTGGATAATTGGTAAAAAAATCAGTTACATCTGATTCTGTTATATAGAACTGAATGAAGATTGTATATTAATATTAGATTCATATCAACAATATATTATTCTTCAGTCCTAACAAACGGATTTAACAGATTTTTATTTATATTGTTTTTTCAAGTTATTTTCTGTCCAATTTTGATGTGTTACTTTCAATAAAAGTGTGGTTATTTCACAGGCCTGTAGTTTTTCATATTAGATTCATTAAATTCATTAAAAAGTCTAATAGTAATAAAATTATAGAAAAAAAATCATTTGGGGAAAAAAAAATCTTTTTCGGGTTTCGGTTTTCGGCCAAGGACATCCTGACTTTTCAGTTCCGGACCATAATTTTTATTTCAGTGTATCCCTAGTAGTGGTTCTTGTGTCTATAGTGTCCCTTCAGAATTGCATTTTTCTTATTGAAAATTAAACTTAAAATTAGTTTGAAAAAATACTGGCTCCTAGATTCCAAACAAATTTGTTGAGCCCCATGGTAAAGACCATAATCACTGCTGTAGTTGCTGCTATAGTCACTCGCCACACATCATCACAAATGTGTACCTCTCAGAGCGAGAGCTTCACACATCAGAGAGAGCTAATCAGTAGCAGACCTTTTATATGTTGGTTGTGTAGCAAAGGGGGCGCAGGGAAGCTGCACATTCAGTATGTCCTCAAATCTATGTGGGAGTGTTACAAAGAATTATGAAAGATAAGAGGACAAAGGAGCACAATATAGTGTTACTGGTGAATATAAATTAGATAAATAACACTTGCAGATTTCTGGAGCTTATAGATATATGCGTCTGGACGGTACAATCCCCTCCCTATGGATATGCTGATGGTGCTTTCCTATGTTGGGAGAAGTTCCGAAGCCAGTAGATAACTTTGATGATCCGCGTTTGCTAGTGTCCTCCTCCAGTATGCAGTATTGTAGCTGTGAAATTGCACAAGCACCCGGTATATGGAATCGAAATAAAACAGAATGTAGTGCTCTCTGTGTTAATAAATTAATTAAAAAGGATAAAAGGAGATATACTCACAAAAGGAGAGCAAAGCAGGTTTTGCTCAATCCTAAACAGCATAGGTGGTATATTTCCCACCAAGGAAATAAAAGTGCAAATCCTCTGAATAAAATCTTCAAGAATAAGATCAGTTCCAAGCAAGTTTTTTTTAACGAAAATAAAACCAATATAATATATAAAATATTCCAATAGCAAGTTTGGCACTCTGCCCATTTACATAGCAAATATATACTCTGCCAAGGTGCAAACCTGTGGTGTGTGTGTGTGTGTATGTGTGTGTATATATATATATATATATATATATATATATATATAACAATCAATAAAGGTGCACTCCTGGGCTTGAAGAAAGTACTACTGGTTTATTGTGCAAAAATGAGGATCGACGTTTCGACCTATTCAGGTCTTTCTCATGATCAAGATAAATACATATAAACAGTGCAAATTTATAAATACGGGTAATAACACTAACCAATGTACGTGAGGTGAAATCCCAGACGAGATTGAAAACCCGGAAGTGCAAGGAAAGCGCGTGTGAGGTCACCACGCTGTATCACCGTGGTAACCAAAGTGGTAACTAAGCATCCACTGTTGTAAACAGGAGAAATTAGTGCATAAGAGAAAGGGCATGGATTCTGCCTTCCGAAATGGAGGAAAGTAACAGGACATAGGAAGCCAACGAAACAATGTAAAAAAAAAAGTGAAATCAGTGATCATATATATATAGTGCCAGTGTATTTGTGAAGAAAGGATATTCATATGATAGCCTCCTATGAGGACCAAAAATAAGCATCTTATAAGACATTTATCTCTGAGTGAGACTTGAATATTTTGGATTTTTCTTCTGTGATTTTACCAGAACCCAATCCCACGGTTTCAGTGAGACTTCATATACTGTATTGTCTTACCTGCTGATACAAAGTATTTTATATTATTATTGTTATTTCTACTGTTTATCTACCTGGCGCAACCCTTTTCCTGTAATCTTAAGTGGTTATAATGCTTGGAGTGTCCCTTTAAACAAAAATGTGTATTATGCTGGTAGTCAGCGAAGTAGACATTCACCATACTAGAGGCTGTTAGCCATACCAGCGGTGGGCTCTGATCCCTTATCGGAGCTGATTGTCTGCCTTCTTATCCTTCTTTATCCTACAGGACAGGTGCCAAAACAAAAGGGTCTATGTTGTTGCTGTGTAAATATTGTTTTTTAATGAATGGGTGCTGAATTCTTATCTGTTGGATAGCTGTCAGTCAAAAACTTAACTCCTGGCTTTGCTGAAGAGGGCCATTTTAGACAGGGCAAGGGGCAAATAAATTTGGAAGCGTAAATTCCACATGTAATTGCAAGGGTATAATTGTTACTTCTGTCTCAAAATTGTTTTGCGGGAGTGAGTTCACTGTTTGGATCTGTTTCCACTTTGCAAATGAAATCTCCAAAGGCCGCTTGCTGTACTCTGTCTCTGATACAGTATTTTGAGCTGGAGGGAGACAAGATTAGGAGAAACAAAAGCAGCCAAGACCCCCGTGAGTACTGTAGGTATGTAGCCTGGTGATGCAATGAGGAGCAGACAGGGCCTTAAGATCAAGGGATGCGTAGCCTCATTAACAGAGTTCAGGACTGGGCCAATTTAGCAAGAGGGATTACTGGCAGAGCTTTCTGGTGAAGTTAGATATTCAATTGTGTAATCTTGTCGGGGTCAAGCAAAAGGTAACATTGTGTAGATATTTAATGCAAGATTGGGTGGGATCATTTAATAAATGTACTGAAAAACAAAAGGCAAAGACATTGGACTAGTTGTGAAGAAAAATATATTTATTCATAAAATAAAACAATTAAGGAAAAGCACAAAAAAAATAAAATAGCAAAAACAGAATTCAAATCGCGATAGAGATCTTTATAAAAGCTAAACAAGAAAAAAAAGAGACGAACGGCACAAAGTAAATATAATAACATAAAGTCCTAAAAAGCCACTTAAAAATTGTTGCTTGTTTTTAAAAAATTGGGCTTGTTCTTTTTACTGACGTACACATCTCCAGCGTACATTTTGTCCTTTGTTTAAATGAATATACTTTACTCTGTTTAGAAAGTGTTTTATTATACTCATAGGAACACTCATGCATTTCTTTCATAGTCCTAGAGTTTTTTTTTGTTTTGTTTTGTTTTACCTTTAGAATATTCTAGTCTCTTCTAGAACAAGGTTACTTACCTCTATTTTTGCAGTGACTGGGTTCCCTCTCACAGCTTACACTCTTATTTCCTATGAGGCAATACCAGCGTAACGCCAACAATGTTTCTCAATGTTTTGTAAAAAAATTCTTATGTGAAGCCCTCACATTTTCCTTGAGCGAGTGCTTATGGCTAATGAAGCAGAGAATTTTGTTTGGTGGGCAGACTTATTAATATTGAGGCGTGGAGGAGGGAAAGGTTGAAGGGGGGAAGAGATTGTGCCACTTTTTCTTGTCTCTTTTATCAAACTAGGCTGCTAGATCACTGTGTTAAGAGTTTAGGGCAGGGGTTCCCAATTAATTTTTCCTGTGGAACCCTTTGACAAAATGCGCGAACAATGTGGAACCCCCAAAAATGTTTGGCCCCGTAGCGCATATAGTAAACCGATAGTAGTACTTAGGAGCAGGTGTGCTTTTGTGTGTACAGTTGGTGTTTGTATATAATATTAGCGTTTTGATACAGGGGTGTTTGTGTATGTAATGTTTGCATTTGCGTGCAGGGGTGTGTTTGTATTTAATGTTTGTATTTGCGTGCTGGGGTGTGCTTGGATGTAGTGTTAACTTTTAAATGCGGATGTACATTTGTGTGTAGTATTAGTGTTTGTTTGATTGTTTGTATATAAATTTGAATCCAGGGTTTTTTGTATGTAATGTTTGTGTTTGCAGCAGTGTGCTGTGTTTGCATGTTGTGTTGGGGTTTGATTGCTGGGATGTATGCACATTTGATTGCTGTACGTATGCCACGTACATACATACATAAAGTAACACACAGACACACATATAAAAACATTGACACGTCACATACACACACATTCATATACACACAGACACAAAGATGCACACACACACTAACCTTGACACACAGATACACATACTCTTTGACAGACACACATACAAACACATATACACTCTCACAGACAAGCACACATACATGCTCACTGACAAACACATACACACTCACACACTCACTGACAAGCACACATATACTCTCACTGAGTAGGCACCTGCTTTCTCCACATTGCAGGTGCCTACTCTGCTAAAGTTACCCGGCCGGGGAGGTTACTGGCGGCAGCGAGGGAGCTCAGCCTTCCTGCTCCTCACTGCTCCTTCGGGCGCGCCGTCTGTAGTGATGCCGGAAGACGTCATATTCTGGCACCAGGTATCACTAAAATGCGCGCGAGAGAGCAGTGAAGAGCAGGAAGGCTGAGCTCCGGATAGAAGAGTGCCCACACCAGCTCCCAAGGGTAGGGAGCAATAAGTAAAATGATGTGAGTGCAAGAATGTCTGAATGGGTGTGTGTGTGTCTGTCTGTCTGCGTCATTGCGTTTGTGTGTGTGGGTGTCTGTGTTGGTCAGTGTTGCATTGGCTGCGACTGGACAGTGGAGTACCTGGAGGTGCATGGAGACATGCAACTGCACGTCACATTTTGACATGACATCGACGTGCTTCACCTTCACAGGGTTTCAGAAAGTAGCAGGAGGATCAGATTTGGCACAGAGTGCGGATGGCGCCATTTGGTGTATACCAGAGGCCGGACTCTGGAGTCGCATACTGGCAGCGGCAATGTGAGTGGAGTCTGCTTGGTGGCTTGAGGGTGGTACTGGGATTTAATATATGAGGGAGGATTTTAGTAGGGGGGGGGGGCATTGGGATTTAGTAGAGGGGGATGCTGTGGTTTATTAGAGAGTTTGGCTGTTTTTTTTTTTTTTATACTGTACTTTTCAAAATAAACTTATGTTTCTATGAAAATGTAAGGTTTTGTTTTTTTGCGGCCCACATAAACTTAAACCTTGTTTATGTGGCCCATGCTAGACTTTGACATGCTTGCTCTAGGGGTTGTCACTCTGACAGCCACTAGAAGGACTTTCTGGATGAGGTCCTGCAAAGATTGCAAGAAGTCTGGCACGCTATGAAAATTAAGGTGAATAAAACTTTTTATTTAATTTGTTTAAACATGTTGGGGTGGTTAATAATCTAAATAGGTAGGCTAACACTATAACACTCCTGAGCCACTATTTTGTTTAAAATATATGTTCGTATGTTTGCATTTAAGCAACTATACTTTTTTTTTTTTTTTTCTTGTCTTTAAAGGCAACAACTTTTAAGCTGCATTGATCTCCCAAGTGTGTACCCAAACTCCAGGAGTTGTTGGATAATGGTACCAAATGGACCAAGTATAAAATTTTAATAGAAGAAATAATCCAGGCACTCCAGCGAATTCCAAAATAGAGGCAATTTTTATTGGAACAAGGACCCAAAAAGCAACGTTTCAACCCCTTAGGGCCTTTGTCAGCTGCTTTTTGGTTCCTTCCAATAAAAATTGCCTCTATTTTGGAATTCACTGGAGTGCCTGGATTATTTCTTGTATTCAGAGTTTTATTTTCTGGCACAATATTTAGATTATGTAAATGTGATGTTATATATATGTATATTACATTTTTTTTTATAACCCATAACCCATGGAGGCACAGAAATTTAATAGTGTATGTATAAATATAAAGTGTGTGTTATTTTTATATATAGTTATGTTACAAACACATATAAATATTGATGGTGAAAATGTATCTTTGGATTTCTCACATTAGGACACTAGGGGACAGTGTAGCCCGTACCTGGAATTCACAGGGCAAGGCATGAACCTTAAGACCTTTGACTCATGGCATGACCCCTAAGACCTTTGATACCAAATTTACAATACAGTGTACACAAGTCTCACTTCTCCCTGTCACTAGTGAACTCCTAAATCAGAAAATGTGCAAGTGGAACTTGTATCTCTTCCATTAAAAAATAGACATCTGCTTTCCGATAGCATTGCACACAAGTAAAGCTGCTTCCTGACTGAATCAAACACAAATGTTTTTTGTTTTGTTTTTTCTTCTCATCTCATACAAAAAGGACTAAAATATTACCTTATCTAGTAATGGTTGCTGAGATTATAAATGTGTTATACTTTTTGTGGGTCCAAAACCAGTAACATGCAAGCAGGGTGCTTGGCCGCTGCCTTGCGTTATGGGTCTGAAAAACATGAATTGTATATATTTGACAAAGGGACTGCAAAATTTTACTTCAAACTAATGAAGCTGGAAAATTAGCTTGGGTTGAGAACATATATGCATTTAAGTTATTTTGGTGTAAAATGTGAAAATTCCCTTTCCACAATTTCTGATTTTGTGACTATGTATATTCTTTACACGCATCTTCTTTTAACCCCTTAAGGACCAAACTTCTGGAATAAAAGGGAATCATGACATGTCACACATGTCATGTGTCCTTAAGGGGTTAAAGGAGCACTTGAGGCACTATAACCACTACAGCTTGCTTTATTCGTTATGGTAGGTAGAGTGCCCTGGCTCTACCTATTGTAAGTAGTAAAACTGTTTTATTTCTTAGCTGGGGCTCACCTGGGGCTAGCAGAAGTCTCTGCTTAGGAAGTTCTGGCACTCCATCATTGGTACTGGAGGTCAAGATAGGTGTCTGGTGGATCCCTGGTTAGAAGTCAAAACTTTGAGGATCCTAATCACTAAATCAGCTGCAGTGGTTATGGGGCTTGGAGTGTTCCTTTAATACTTTGCATGGCTCACTTGTGCTCATATAATTAAAGGGACACTCGGACTAATATGGCACAGGAGATTTATCAGAGTATTCTGTTCTAAAAAGCAATGCAAAAATGGCAGAGTCACCAATGTAACACGTCTGTTGGTTTGACTGGTTTCCATGGTAATTGCCAAACATTTAGTACAAAAAATAATAATTATAGCAACACTCCAAACACCATAACCACTATAGCACACTTTAAAGAACCACTATAGTGCCAGGAAAATATACTTGTTTTCCTGGCACCATAGTGCCCTGAGGGTGCCCCCACCCTCAGGGTCCCCCTCCCGCCCAGCTCTGGAAAGGGGAAAGGGGTTAAAACTTACCTTTTTCCAGCGCTGGACGGGGAGCTCTCCTCTTCCGATCCTCTTTCTCTCCGCCCATTCAGCTGAATGCGCACGCGCGGCAAAAGCTGCGTGCGCATTCAGCTGGTCGCATAGGAAAGCATTTACAATGCTTTCCTATGGACACTTGCGTGCTCTCACTGTGATTTTCAGGATGGATTTGGAGGATGGATTAACCCATTTATAAACATAGCAATTTCTCTGAAACTGCTATGTTTCTAAAAAAAATGGGTTAACCCTAGCTGGACCTGGCACCCAGACCACTTCATTAAGCTGAAGTGGTCTGGGTGCCTAGAGTGGTCCTTTAATGGTTACGGTGCCAGAATGACCTCCTTCTCTGAGCTTCTGTTCGCTCTCCTGAGCCAGTGCTCTGCCTTTGGTAATTGGTGTGTTCCTCTAAATAAGAATTTAAACCTATTTATTATTTACATTTTTAAAGGGACACTCCAGGCACCCAGACCACCCAGACCACTGTAGAGTGGTATCGGTGTTAAGTCCTCCTCTAGTGACTGTCTATCAGACAGCCACTAGAGGGACTACCATGTTCTTGGAACACGAAAAGTGTTTTAAACAACGCTGGACGTCCTCACGCTATGCATGAGGACCTCCAGCGTCGCCGGAATCCCCATAGTAAAGCATTGAATAATGCTTTCCTATGGAGAGGTCTAATGTGCGCTTGTGGCCACTGCCGAGAATGCACATTAAGGTCTCCCCCGCCGGCTGACATTGGCGGGGGAGGAGCGTGGGCGGAGCTTGACCCAGCACCGAGGGACATCGGCGCTGGATTCAGGTAAGTCACTGAAGGGGTTTTAATCCCTTCAGCAACATGGGATGGGGGGTGGGAGGGAGAGGGGCAAGCCAGGATTCTCTAGTGCCAGGAAAACGGATATGTTTTCCTGGCACTATAGAGTCCCTTTAAGATTTTAATACACTATCATTGAAACAAAGTTGGGTGCATATTTATTATGGGATATCCTATTTATTCAGCCCTCAAGTCTGCCTGGTCTCTCTAACATTAAAGTGAAACACAATGGTTGCTTGGTTTTCCACAGCCAAAACAATGTCATCATTTGAGAAATTCTACCTTCAATCTGACTCTCCCAGTAATGATATTTTGGGAGCTGATGAAATTTCATTGACAGTAATTGTTTCCTCTACTCTTATGCTGGGTGGTGATCATCAAAGGTTTCTGTAGAAGTGAGGAATTCCCATTCTGTAAATTGCAGGTCAGCCATTAGCCCAGCGTGTGACTGACGGCACAAATCCTGTTATGGGCCACTGGCAAAGGCTGAACTGTAACACTCTGTGGCGTTACCTATTTAGCTTTTTAGCTTTGTAGATTACATTCTGATTTCTGTATTCTGTCAGGACTGTTCCTGTCACTCTGCAAACAGGAGTCAGAAAGCATTTTGCTATCAAATCCTCATGTTGAAAATAAATCTCTAATTTGGCTGTTTTACCCTAAATTTTACAACCTTATAATAGATTTATTGCAAGTTACCATACTGTTAAAACTCTCTTTTTATTCAGATACATTTTGCAACCAGATTTATCAAACTGATTACAAATAAGGAATTTTCAGTATCATATAAATTTTATCTATTATTATAGACTTATCTTAGGGATGAGAAATATTTGTTTTATTTATTTTAACCCCTTAAGGACTGGACTGTTTTTGCGATGTTGTACGTTTGCGACCAGGCATATTTTTATACTTTTGTGGTGTTTGTGTTTGGCTGTAATTTTCCGCTTTCTCATTTACTGTTCCCATACAAATTATATATTGTTTTTTTCAGGACAAAAGGGGCTTTCTTTACATACCATTATTTATATAATCTCATGTATTTTAATTTAAAAAAAATACAAAAATCTGATGAAAAATTGAAAAATATACATGTTTTTTTACTTTTATTTGAAAAATCTTTTACTCATCTACAAAAGCGAATGAAAAAAACTGCTAAATAGATTCAAAATTTTGTCCTGAGTTTAAAAATACCTAGTGTTTATGTGCTTTTTTGCTTTTTTTTTGCATGTTATAGAGCTATAGGTACAAGTAGGATATTGCGGTTTCAAAACATACATTTTTAAAATTTATCAATAGTGACATTGTAACACTATTATCTGTCATAAATCTCTGAATAACACCCCACATGTACATATTTTTTTTTTAAAGTAGACAACCCAGGGTATTCAATATGGGGTATGTCCAGTCTTTTTTAGTAGCCACTTAGTCGAAAACACTGGCCAAAGTAAGCATTCATATTTGTTTGTGTGTGAAAAAAGTAAAAAAACTAAATTGAACGCTAATTTTGGCCAGTGTTTGTGACCAAGTGGTTACTAAAAAAGACTGGACATACCCCATTTGCAATACCTTGGGTTGTCTTCTTTTGCAAATGGTATGCCATCATGGGGGTAATTCTCATTCCTGGGCTACCATACGCTCTCAAAGGCAACGTAACCAACCTGGCCATTTTCAATGTAAAAATATTTGACCCATATATTTGACCTTGTAACTTTCAAAAATGCTATAAAACCTGTACATGGGGGGTACTGTTTTACTCGGGAGACATCGCTGAACACAAATATTAGTGTTTAAAAACTGGAAAACGTATCACAACAATTATATCATCAGTAAAAGTGCTGTTTGTGTGTGAAAAATGCAAAAAAAGTAACTTTCACTGACAATATCATCACTGTGATATGTTTTACTGTTTTGAATCACTAATATTTGTGTTCAGCGAAGTCTCCCGAGTAAAACAGTACCCCCCATGTACAGGTTTTAGGGTGTCGTAGAACGTTACAGGGTAAAATACAGTGCTAGCAAATTAAATTCTCTGGAATTTCGGCCTGGGTTGGCAGGCAGGTCCCTCAAATTGCAATCAATAAAATTACTGAATTATGTAAAAATATTACATAAATACGCACGTAGAATTTAAATATATATGCATATTTATATATTTGAAGTCTACGTGTATATTTATATAATTATTTATGTAATTTTGTATATGGACGTATGTATATTTCTTATTATTTTTATTTATTTTTATATACATAGATATATATACAAATTCATTCTAAGTGTATTTTGATATAAATATATATATATTAATTTTAAAATACAGTTAGAATAAAATTTCATATAGCTATTTAATTTTTTTTAAATTTTTTATTATTATTTAAATTTTTTTTAATTTAATTTAAATTACTTATTTATATTTTATAATAATAATATATATACAATATATATAGTTATTATATATATTATATATATACGTGTGTAATTTAATTATATGTGTATTTTTATATTAATATAAGTACATATTAATATAAAAATACACTTAGTATGGCATTATATATATTTATATCTATATATCATATATACACATATATAATTATTTTTGTTTTTTTATTAACACTAACTTTATTTATTTTTTTTACTGATTTTACACTAGCAAGGAGACTGCCTGTCAGCACAGGCAGTCCCCCTGCAGGCAGACACATGGACACCTATTGTGACCATGTGATTGCTGTGTTAAGCGATCACATGGCCACATGGGTCATAATCTGCCGTGGGGAGACTGTCTGGGCTGCAGGCAGTCTCCCCACACTGGGAGCCACGCTTATCGCCGCCGGGGGAACGACGGCGATCAGGTAAGTAGCTCTGACCGTTAGGACGGTTCAGGACCGTCATCGGTCGGCAACGCAAAAATGCTGATGACGGTCCTGAACCGTCCTCGGTCCTTAAGGGGTTAATCCAAATATGACTATTGTTTTGTTTTTCTGTTGTCATAATTTTCCAGTTCTTAAAACGAAACTTTCACGTACCAGATTTTTATTTTTATACTATACTTATTTATCCCATATATTTAAAGAGGCACTATAGTCACCAAAACACCTTTTGCTTAATGAAGCACTTTTGGTGTATAGATAATGCCCCTGCAGTCTCACTGCTTAATTCTCTGCCATTTAGGAGTTAAATCACTTTGTTTATGAACCCTAGTCACACCTCCCTGCATGTTACTTGCACAGCCTCCCTAAACACTTCCTGTAAAGAGTCATCTACAATTTATCCTTCCTTTATTGCAAGTTTTGTTTAATTTAGATTTTCTTATCCCCTGCTATGTTAATAGCTTGCTAGACCCTGCAAGAGCCTCCTGTATGTGATTAAAGTTTAATTTACAGAGAATGAGATACAATTGTTTAAGGTAAATTACATCTGATTGAAAGTGAAACCAGTTTTTTTTTTTCATGGAGGTGTGATAAGGGCTGCATAAACAGAAACAAAGTGATTTAGCTCCTAAATGGCAGTGAATTGAGCAGTGAAACCCGAGAGGCATGATCTACACACTAAAACGGCTTAATTAAGCTAAAGTTGTTTAGGTGACTATAGTGTTCCTTTAACAAATCTGAATTTCTGAGGTGGGAAATTTGAAATTAAATGGACAAATCCATACCTATTTATCCTGGAAATAAGCAACTCCATTTGAGCTATTTTCCAGTTATTTTTGTAAACTCTGTCCTGCTTTAAAATATAAAATGTTATTTCACACCATAATCACAATCTTGTGAGATATTTTATTGTGATATAGAATCTTTAAAATTTGGTTTGTTTCGGCAGAATTATTTTGTTTTTGTTCCTTAAAGCATCTCTTTCACTCTTTCCCTTTGCTGACTCCAGCTTCTCTTAAAGGACCACTATAGTGCCAGGAAAACATACTCGTTTTCCTGGCTCTATAGTGCCCTGAGGGTGCCCCCACCCGCCCGGCTCTGGAAACGGGAAAAGGGGTTAAACGTACCTTTTTCCAGCGCTGGGCGGGGAGCTCTCTTCCTCCGATCCTCCTCCGTTCCTCCTCTTGGGCTGAATGCGCACGCGCGGCAAGAGCTGCGCGCGCATTCAGCCGGTCACATAGGAAAGCATTCATAATGCTTTCCTATGGACGCTTGCGTGCTCTCACTGTGATTTTCACAGTGAGAAGCACGCAAGCGCCTCTAGTGGCTGTCAATGAGACAGCCACTGGAGGATTAGGGGGAAGGCTTAACCCATTCATAAACATAGCAGTTTCTCTGAAACTGCTATGTTTCTGAAAAAATGGGTTAACCCTAGCTGGACCTGGCACCCAGACCACTTCATTAAGCTGAAGTGGTCTGGGTGCCTAGAGTGGTCCTTTAAGGTCTCCTAAACCCCCTATATCACCCAATACTTGCATTTGACCCGGGTCTTTTTTTTTTTTTCTTCTGCCGGTTCCACTGGGTCTTCATACACAGCATCTCCATCTTGCAAATTACGCATGGCGCTCACTGGAAGTCTCCTCCTTTACCCCCAGTATGGTGTGCCCAGTGCGCTGGTCATGTGCGGTGTATAGCCTTTGTCTGCTGGATCCCTTGAGAGTCAGCGCTTGAAGGAGGTGAGTATTCAGTTGACAAAAGCCGACAAATGACATGGAACTTGACAACAGCTCAACATTTTGTCAACTTTGTCAGCCTGTGGTTTCTATTTTAAGAAAAGAAGTCCCTACCTTTTCCTTATGTATAACTTTGAAAATAAACCTTATTGTACCGATAGGAGGTGGGGGGGAATCTAGGCTGCCGAATGGAGTTTAACAGCAGAGGTTAGTCTATGACAAGCTGTTAACCCAGGGACAGACCTAGTTTGTGACTAATAGTTAGCATATATTGAACAAAACAATTTATAGGCTACAGTTACTTCCGAATTAAAAAAAATAAAGAAAACCAAATGTTCTGGAGCTTACGCACCAATTTTATTCATACAGCGCACACTGCAGAAATGAAAAGGTTAGTATGGATTAAATACTTTTGTAAGCGTTTTCAGGACATAATACTGCATCTTTTTGGTTAAAGGGTTTTTATTTTTTATTTTTTTCCTTCCCGGTGGGGTCTCCTGCAGAACAAGTGATCCATCATTACCATATGTCTAATCAGATGTATTTATTTTTCTTGCCTTGATGGAATTATCACCGATTTTGCTGTGTTTCTTGAAGTCCAACAGATCTGGAGCCAACATAAGTGACTGAGAATTGTAGCAGATTCAGCCCAACATAACTCTGTGCTTTCCACTTGACCTTCCTGAGCAACTTGCTGCTTTTCACTAGTATAACACGTGATGCATTCTGACACTTTCAATGCCCTTACGTTGCTTCCTTTATTGGGCATGGTTTATATAAATAATTTTCCTGCATTATAAAGTTGAATATTATTCACAGGATGTATATAGGAAAATAAGAGCAGCAATGACCCACATTCATATTATTTTTTTCACAGCTACTTTAACCCCTTCACATCCGCACGCCACGTATACATATTGCATAATTGAAAATTGCATTTTTGAGTGACGCCATCCTGGTTATAGTCAGTCTATTTTTCTGTTGGACAAAAATGGGGCCCTCCCCCTAAAATAAAAATTATTTAAATGCATCTCAAATATCCATTTTAATAGTCGTTTTACAACCACAATAGCATTGATTTAAAAAAAATTATATCTTGCTTACATTATTTAGATCAGGGTCCCTTTTTCCAATATGCAGTGTAGACATTTACCAAGAGCCTGTTTTAAAAGGGTAAAATTTGATCCTGGTTGACCTATTAAGCACACAGCAACCTTGTGTCACAGGGCTGTGCCGTTGCTAGCTAATAACGGATGTTTTTTTAATTACATAGTCCCCATTTATTTAAATTCTATGTTCTGGTGTTTTTTTATTATCATTTGATTGTCAATATTTGTTTGCAAAGTGTAGTATAATTTTTGGAGCACCTTAGCTAGAACTGTACAGTTATGACCCCAAAGCTGTTGGTGGGAGGGGGGGGGGGAGCACCATGCTGGCTGAGTAGTGACACCACTTTGTTTTGGAGCACTATAGCTATAATTTGTTTTCCTAATTTGGAGAGTCACTACTTCCAATGTTTGACACGTGGCCTCCTGACCAGGAGTCCACTCATTTAGAAGCCCCCAGGCACGAACGTAGGAGTTAGCATTGGCACTGTAATCCCCAAAATCCATAAAAATCTATTTGAAAAACTAGCAATCTGTGATGTGGTTTATTCACCACCTAGGGAAATGTTACAGTCGTGGCTCGAAAAAAAAAATTACTTTATTGGGTGCAATTTACCCCATGGCACATTCAGACGTGTTCAGGAACACAAATTCAGGCATGGGCGCAATATGCTATTGCTGTACTGTGCCAAGTAATACCCCCCCAGTTTGGTGCAGATCACTGTGTTTGAAGGGAAGCCTGCTCTGTCGCCAGTCTATCCTGTATCTGTGCCGAACCCCCACCTCTAAAACAATGGAGGCATTCAACCCTAACTCGTGTTTTCAGTTATTAAGAAAACAGACGCCTGTCTTTGCTCGTGGCTTTAGTCTTTAGAAGGCTTTTATTTGTGATGTTCAGATGGGCTTCTCTATCCTTCTCCACTGCTCTAGCCCCCTTTTAAATCTATTGTTTAGAAAGACTGAAAAGGAATACAGGACCAACAGTGGAGTCAATAAGAGTCACTAGCTTAGCGGGTTTTGGACATATGTATTCATTTTCAACTCATGAGATTCAATGAAGTGTTTAGATTGTATGGTTTACTCCTCGGGTCTGTATAATCTGGATCCAGAGATCGCATACAGAACATATTATAGAGATATTAGAAACCTGATAAAATTCTCAAGAAAAAAAGTCCTTATTTGACCTAGTACTTTCTTAATATTTTATTAATATACATAGATCCCATGAATCTTGATCAGAATCCAGGGGTAACTCTCTGTATGAACACTGTCCTTCTGATGTGTTGTTTTCTTTTGCAACAAAATAGGACTACAAAACCCTGGGGTTTATTCATGTGGGAATTACAGATTTTAGGGTAAAATAACTAAAATGGAAAATTCTTCCTTTTTCCAGCATGTCTGTTTTGCCTTTATATGTGTGTAATTCACTTGTTAGCTTGACAGTAGTACACCTAACATTTTGTTTTTATTATTATTATTATTATTATTATAATTGCCTTCTGATGCTGGCCTGACCTGGCTCCTGCCTGTCTATCATGGCAGTCCGCTCTAGCATAGTATTACTTGTAATTTATTAGTCTATGGGGTGAGGACTCTGCAATATGGCAATTTACCCAAAACCTATCCTAAAGAAATCTTTTCTTATGTGTGATGTTGGAACAAGGAGCCCTTCAAGTGTGCTGTAGTGGTTATGGTGCCAAGAGTATCCTGGTGTCCACCTATTGTAAGTAGTCACAATGTTTTAGAACAGATTGACTTTTTACTTTGGGGTCTGCTGGGCACTGCATCCTGTCTCAATCACTTTCAACATAGAGCCAGAAGCTGATTCTGTGCAGGGCTAGCTCATTAGTTGAGAGCATTGGCATGTCTCAGCCAATGAGCTAAGCTGTGCACTACTGTGGGCGTAGGTTACAGAAAGCGCCTCTGGCTCCCTGGTTGAAGAAGTGGAGGCAAGGAGTGATGCCCGGCAGACCCCAGGTAAGAAGTCAGACCATTATCAAACGATTTGACTGCTTACACTGGGGTGGAAAACCCGCTAACAGTTTAAATGATATGCTTTCCTGAAAAAGTGTTAACCACTCTCACCATGTATCGACCAGCATTTTCGGGTGTATCCTGGTCTGTGCAAAGATCAATGAAAAACCATTTGTCAGCCAACTAATGAAAGGGTCATCAAATGGCCTAGCAAGTACCTTCAATTGTAAACCTATGGAGAATTATGAGATAGCAGATTCAATTCTACCTTTGAGTAGATGGAGCCATATAGAAAGAGGTGAGGTAGCTCAGTTGGTAAATTCCCTGACTACAAAGCCTGTTCAAAAATGGTCACAGGTTCAAATCCTGGCAGGGTCAACTCCTTCTGAGGTCGATAAAATGGGTACCATCAATTGGGTAATAATAACATCTATTACTATTCAGCTGCCGATTTGGTTAATTCCGAGAGCGTGCGCTGAAAAGCACTTTGAGTCCCACTGGGAGAAAGGTGCTAAATACTAATTTTTATTATAGTTGTTAGAATAAACATCAAACATTATGTATTTTTCCTACGCTTGACTTTCTTTGAGGAAAGGAGTTTAAGTCCACTCCATTTCCTGTGTCAAAGAAAGTACCCACCCTCCTCGTTGACACAGGAAATGGAGCTGACTTAAACTCCACCTTGTGTCAGAGAATATCAGGAGTAGGAACAATAAATAAGATAAAGTAGTGCCTACTTTGTCTTATGTTTTAAAGAGAACTAGATCAGAAATCAAGAAAAGAAGAACAGATTATGAGAGAGGTAGAGAAGAGGAAACCATAGGAGAAAGGTAAGTGTTAATTGTCCTACTTTTAATCCTGACAATTTCAATAGGAATTTAAGCTTCAGGATTTTGTTTGTAGAATGTACGTAAGGGTTGGCTTACGTTGGATCTCTATCATTGAGCTGTGCTTACATTTATCTAAGATGTATGTTTTAGGTATCACCACTTTGTTGTTCTTGTTTCTATCATATTTATTTTGCTCTTGTGTTTCTGTAATTTAATTTTGACAAATACAAAAAGATTTATTTCTTTTTAAATCATGGGAAGTGTGACAGTCTCCCTTTTACATGTTCCAGTACGTGTGCTATTCATATTATAAAGGATCATAATTCATTCCATCGGTAAAGAACTTATAGTCTGTTCGTAAGTGCTGGTCCTGCCTACCACTGGTGCAGATTGTCAACTATATTTCCCATTATGCTTAGCCAGCCCTTAAGAGAATAAACAATCTAATCCATTGTTGGGGTGTCCTGTTGCCAATTTATTCTTTAAGCACAATGATGGGACCTTTCCCACTGTGACATTAACATAAACACTCTCCTACGTACAATCACACACAGAATAAATGGCAGGATGTTTTTCATTTCTTCCGAAAGCATAAAATCAAATTACATTGAGAGTCTAACAAGGTTATCATTTAATTCTCTTGTTTATTTCTCCATATGAAGTTAGGTTTTTGGTTTGGCTGACTGCCTACAATGCCTTAATGGGATTTTGAGGTATATTCGAAACACACTGCTCAGAATCTTCACTGGTCGACCACAGGATATAGACTTGCGCCGATATACAGACCAGTTTTTGTTTAGTTTTCTTTGTTATAACCTAGTATTGGAGAAAGACTGCTCTGTTTATTTAGCACCCAGTAGAAAAGGAGATTTAAAAACTATTTTTGTTTTTAGATTGCCCTTTGGAAAAAAGTAGAATTTCAGAATGTCTGCCTGTGTTATACTGAATGAACAAACCTAATATTCTGTTTTGTATATCACATTCCTTTCTATCCCCTTTAGTTTTAGGCTTGTTTTACATGTGTACATCCAAATGTTTCTTCTATATGTTAGTTAAACTAAATATTGAATTTCTTACAGAACATATCTATGTAGTCCATTAAAATTAAATTGTTGTTGACTCTTTCATTGAACTAGTTAATTTAAAAAAAATATGTACACATTTCCCCCTGCTACAAATGCTTATTCACTCGAAAGTTTTGGATCAAATGCAAGTGTTGCAATTTATTCTGTATTTATTCTGTAATTGACACACTTTTCCTTCTTGATGTATTGTAAAAAAGTTGTTCTCTCACTTTTAAGTTTTTCAAAAATGTAGGCTTTTTTTAATGGAAAACAAATTAAGACTGCACTAGAATTTCATTAAAATTCATATGATAGCATTGGATACCCTAAGATTAATCAGGCCTATGTTGTCTTCAAATGAGTCAGCAACTTCTAACTGCCATTCGGCAACAGTCTTGACATCTGATGTAGAAATATACAGTAATCTTAAATTGATTTTTTCCCCCCTGTTTAATTATTTTAGCCTAATTTTAGAAGTTGCTTACCAACTCACAACCGTTCACTATTTAGCAAATAGATCCCGTATTTTCTCTGGTATGTTGCATGGCAAGGTAGTCGATGCGTAGCAGATGATCTTTAATACTGATACTTGTGTTCTAATGAACCATGGCTAAACCTCCTAAACCCTAATTTGTAAAAGTGCCACAGTGGCTTAGAAAATTAGAAAATGACATTAGTGTTCTCTTTTATTTTTATTTTTTATTATTAGTATTTTTTTTTTCTCCCTAGTTTTCTGTTGTATTACATCCTGTGTTCCTGTTAGAGCATCGTTTTGCAAGCATGGTCTGTTCTCAATTCCCCTTCGATCACGAGGATTATCTTATTTCAAGGCTGGTTGTCATGGATGGATGGGGAGGAATAAGCGCAGCGGCTGTGTTTGATGAGACCTCTGCTTTCAATCATCGCAGCTTTTTCAGCTTGGGGTTTCTGTTTTGCTCTTCAAATTAACAGCAGCGTTCCGCTAATAGATTTGTACCAGCCCATCCTAGGATCTAAACACTCAAGCAGCAAACTGTGCTGTTCTCAGACACAGGAAAGTAGAAGTTTTTGAGAACATAGAGACAATTCATGCTGCAGATAACCCTTGTATATCTTCAATACATTATATAGGTAAATTATGAAACCAAAAAAAATAAAATAAAATACAAATTTTTAAAATATCCATCTTTACAATTTAGCTACTTGCTGTAAATCACTAGAATTTGCAGATTCTATTGAAAATTCTCCCCATAGCTGAAACCTTAAGCCAGTCCTGGTGCTTTCTGTGAAGATGCTTAAAGAATTACTAGGCACCCCCTTGATAAAATGAAAACGGTATAAAAAATAAATAAATCTAAAATTTTTT
Organism: Pelobates cultripes; assembly: GCA_933207985.1. Lineage (NCBI taxonomy): Eukaryota > Metazoa > Chordata > Amphibia > Anura > Pelobatidae > Pelobates > Pelobates cultripes. The sequence goes on along the minus strand of OW240919.1, from coordinate 81,029,887 downwards.
ATTGACTGGACCGTCTCCTTGCTACAGCTGCTCTTCCAGCTGTTAAAGGAACACTTTAAGCACCACAACCACTACATTATGCTGTAGTTATTGTGGTTGCAGGATTGCCCTTGAGTGCCTGACCCCCACTACCCCCCCAATGTAAGGATTTAAACAGTTTAGTGGTTTGATGTCTTGCCTAAGGTCCACTAGTTGCTGCTCTAATCCTACTCTCTGTCAGAAAGCAAGCCTAAACTGTTTAGGAACTTCTGTTACCTCTCCTGTGCTAAACCCTGCATTCAGCCAATGAGACTGAACTGCGGGGTCTAGCTGAATGAACGGAGCTTTCAGCGGAGAATAGGCATGGAGTGGCACATGGAAGACCACTAAAGCACACTGTAGGGATTATATTGCTTAGAGTGTTCCTCTAATTAATCAATTCTGACAACCTTTGAGGATACAAGGTGCATGGACGACAGTTTCCCACTCTGTCAATACAGTGTTTTTCATGTAGAAGCACTACATCTAGTGCTTCTGTAAGAGAAGAATTGGCTGTGTTCAGTGTCATCCTGTGTGTGATGATGCTGAACTGGATGAAAGTAGGCAGAATAAGAAGGCGACAAAATACTACCTATGGCCACCTAGGGTACTCTACACATCGAAAATGTTGCCTTGCTTGGCTGAACGTAGGTCGAATGTAGTGAACCACAGTAACTAGGCAGTGTAGTCGAACGTAAGCCAAATATAGTGAGCCAAAATAAAAATGTAACGCCGACTGCCCTAATCCAAAGTTAATATGTAGCGCAGCCAAACGTTGACGAATCTACAAAACAAAAAGTGAATACGAAGCTCAGCCGAAAGTAGGCCAAATGTACTGAATCAAGTGAAAATGCAGCACCGTCGAACATAGGCCGAATGTACTAAAGTAAGTGATCATGTAGCATGGTCAAATGTAAGCCGAATGTACTAAACCATGTTGACTATGTAGTGTGCCAAATGTCGGCTGAATGTACTTAAATCAAGGTGAAAGTGTAGTGTGACTGAATGTTAGCCACGTGTACTAAACCAAATTGAAAAATATTGCGCTACCGAATGTAAACCTCCCTCCCCCGAAAAGATAGCCTGGCTGAAAGAAGGCCAAAAATCCTAAACGAAAAATGACTACATGGCATAGCTGAATGTGGCCTGATGTACTAAACTGAAAGTGACTATATTGCACAGTGAAATGTTAAAGGCTAAAGTGAATTTAGACCAAATGTACTGAACCAAATTGAAAAATTGTTGTGCTGTTGAATGTAGGTTAAATGTACTGAGCCGAATGGCAAAATTAACGTGGCAGATGGAGGCCTGTAAAGTAATAACCTTAAAATGACTGTGCAGTTTTGCCCTACGTAGGCCAAAATTACTGATCCAACACAAAATATTTCTGGGCTAAATGTAATATACCAGCTATACCCAATATAGACAGCCGCCTGCCTCACTGAAGCCCCACTGGACCCCGGTGACAGGTCCACGCCAGCTTTCCAGGTAGGGAGTAAATGTTACAAATATAAATAATTTGAGTGTGTCTGTCTGTGAGTGTGTGTGTATGTCTCTGTATTTGAGTGTCTAAGTATTTGTGTATGTGTGTGAGTGTCTGAGTGTGTGTGTGTGTGTGTGTCTGTACTCTTTTTCACTGTCATAAATAAAGAATTAAAAAAAACAAAAACCGTGAATATGTAGCATGGCCGAACGTGCTGAATCATATGTAGTGAACCATAGTGATTATGTAGCGTGGGCGAACGTAGGGCGAATTAAAAGAATACATAAATCTATAAAATCATAAGTGCGTGTATATATGTATATACTTATATTTCAGCTATATCGATAGTGTAAAGTATAGCATAAACTATAGGCAGATTAAAAATGTATGTTTTATATGTTGGGTTAATTTAAATATTGCATTATTAATTCAGAGCAATTTGTGCACAGGGGTTAATTATTTTAGTTATTTCTTGATATATATATATATATTTATATATATATATATATTTATATATATATATATATATATATATATAGGTATAACGGTTTAATTTCTTTAATCCCTGAACTGCTGTTGTCAGCTGTTGTAGAAAGCAGTATGAATTGCTCTAAGCAGGTCAGAGTACGCTATCTAAATTAAGGGTTATCTGTTTGGTCAGCGGCAAAATGCTGACCTTAAGCCAAGGCATTATCCAATTCCTCAAACCTTATCTACTGATGAGTCATGCTTTTTATTATTATTATTATTATTTTATGACTTAGAAGGTAGAAAGGGGGCTTTGAGTAGGGAAGCTTTAAAGATTCCAAAATGGGAAATACTAAACCTGTAGAAAACAACTAGATGAAGTTTTGTGCTGTGACCTGATTTGTAGAATAGGAATTGATGAACGTATAGTCAGTGGAAGAAGCATTATTATGTTGTGAGAGGTATCACGTATTGTAAACTTTTGATAAAGAATATTTTTGCTTTTAGATGTATGGCATTGGGGGTCGAGTTGTGATAAGACATCCTTTTATTTGGTGTTTCTATAACCCATAGTTATACCGCTGTAAAGACTACATGTTTCATATCATGGTGTTCGCAAGCTTTTTTTTTTTCCAAGTTATCTTTAAAGGGAAACACTCACTCCAGTTTTTATTAAAACATTGAAAATAATTTACAACTAATGTTTTGGTTTTTTTGCATGAGATACACGGTTTTCTTTTAAATTTATATAAAATTTTTAGCAAAGCACATCAAAATCAGTTCATACAAGACAAAGTCAAGGCAAATATTTGAGAATAGAGTTGTGGTTTTCTACATTTGCACATCTCACAATATTTTTTAAATAGGGGGTAGGTAAACTTGGTATTAAAATCTGGGAAGTGACTGTAACCTTAAACTCTGGGCAAAGAGAGACCACTCTTATTATATGACTTTCTCACAATCTGACCTGTACACAACATATGCAAAGTGCATTTTCTTTATCTTGTAAAGGAAGCTCTACGGAGTCCTGAGATATTTAGATGACTCAATAGTGACTGCATGTTTGTCGAGAAACACATATGAAACCGCAAATTGGTAGTTTTTGGGACAGGTACTTTCTTCTGGGGATGAGGATGTCTCCTGAGAACAGGACTTTTCTGTAACATTTTTGGTGACCTAATGTCTTGCTGGCCCACTTCAGATATTGGGCCAATACATTTTGCACAATATTCATTTTATTGCTGTGAAACTCTGTGGTAAACTCAAATACATTGTGCACATTACTATGTGTTTATTGCTGTAGAACACTGCAAAACACTCTTACACACATGTGAATGTTATGGTTGTGGAGTTCTGTGGTACACTCAAACGGATCTCTTCATAGTTCTTTCTTCACAGTTTGTATAAATAGGTTTTAGTTGTGTTTTTTTTTTTTGCTATTACATTTCTGTCTGGTTGTGTGATCTATATGGTCTTCTTTTACAGGTGCGCAAATCATTGACCTGATGATGCTGGTAATAGATGTGACGAAGGGCATGCAGACACAGTCCGCTGAGTGCCTCGTTATTGGACAGATAGCCTGCAACAAAATGGTCGTAGTCCTGAATAAAATTGACTTACTGCCAGAAAACAAGAAACAGGTGGCTATCGAGAGGATGACCAAAAAGATGCAGAAGACTCTGGAGAACACAAAGTAATACTAAGTTCTTTGTAATGTTACAGTCTGTGAAAATACCCAATTTATTACTTCTGCCATTAATTAAAAAAAACAGTTAGCCTGACTCCCATGCCAGATTAGGCAAAAATACCAAGTAATAGAAGACCGTAAGTGTCCTCACTTTTAATGTATTATTAGTGGGTTCCAACAGTGTGTGTGCTTATTGACAAACTCTGAAAGTCAGTTTTTTTGGTTAGTTGCCCTCCCACCATTGCTGTGTTTCCTTAGTATTATTAAAGATAGAAGTTAGCCTGTCTAAATTGGAACACTGTAAACCGTAATATGACTAGGATTGGCTGATTTTTTAAAATTTTTTTTTTAGCTACTTGCTAGTTGCGACAGAACTCACTGTGAAAAGCTGCATTTCCTGGGGATTTTTATAGAAAATGCAGCACCTCAAGTTTGTTTTTGTTGTTTATTTTTAAGTTGACCTAATTTTTTTGCATTTTTATAATCTAAACTAAGGTCATTTCAAGCCTTGAGTTTCCCTTTAAATCTGCATTGTAGGCCCCAAATCAGAATTTAAAGGAAGAGAATCTAAATCCATTGTACAGTTTATTATTATTTGTTAAAATGAAGACACCTGTTTCAACATTTATTCTTTTTCCATGCAATGTTCGTTTTTCTGGTGTTTGGATAAAATGTAATTGAATTTCCCCAAGCTTTGTTGTTAATCTCTGGGACTCTCAGAACGAATGTTCCCAATCAGAGCCGCAGGCAAACGGATTACACTCATTGGAAGTCACTGTTGTTGGTTCAGAGTAAAATTCAATATGTATCACAGAGGTTGAAGCACGTCGAGATTCCTTCCTAATCCACCAGTGTTCTGCTTCTCTTGGACTTGTGCAGTCCTACCCTCTGTTCTTGCTGTTCTCATTGTCCCTGCAGACAATGCATGTCGAGAAATTTTACCTGAATCCAAATGAGACAAATCAAAAAAATAATGGCTCTTTTTTACGCTCATCAACTTTTCTCCTCATCTTCAGGAACTAAGACTCAACTTTCTTTCTTTTGCTCAACAAGTGTACAGGCCTATTTATAAAAGGGAAAGAAAATAGCACGCATGTGTTAGAAAGCAGGTCTACGTTCGGTGGAATTCCCCCAAACATAGACCAGTTCACTAGGGCATGGAATCCCGCAAATCTGTGTTCGGGGAAACTTCCCAGAACATAGATTCGCTTACTTCTATATGCAATCCCGCGAATCTATGTTCGGGGAAAATTCCCAGAACATAGGTTAGCGAACTAGCGACTAGGGCTTATTTTTGGTATAGGGTTTATATTACGAGCATCCCTAGAAAGTAAGCTAGGGCTTATTTTCCGAGGATGTCCTATTTTTGGGGAAACGGGGTATTTGTGGAGATCTCATATAATATTATTCAAACTAGTCAGCAGTATTTTACAGTTTTAGAACAGTAGAGCACTACCTAAGGTTTACTTAAGATTTAAGAGTCCATATAAAGAAATAATTTAAAAGAAACATATTTATAGTGGCCTCCTTTGTCCCACTATCATTTGTGGATCCAGCAATGTATCGACTGTAATGGTTTCTTTGTCAGGCCTTGCTTTCCAAATCGATTTTGTACTGCATTATGATATGTTCTATCTATTTATTAGACCCCATTGGAACAATCTGATATGTGCTGGTCAGCCTGTCTATGTCTATTTTATCTATGTAAAATATATGAAATTAACGTTTATATGGGAGCATTTTGCTTTTAAAATATAAGCATATATCCGTGTCATTCTAACAAGTTTTTCCATTGGGATCTTTGTTTTTGGGAGGTTAATGTTTTATGCGGAGACGACTTTGTGTCTGTAGAATACAATAACTCACGTCACAGCCATCAGACAGTGTTCCTCATGCTGAGCTTGAGACACCATGTTGTAGAATACAAGACTCCCTAATGTCTTGGTTATTATGTCCAGAGAGATCCACATGTGGAGCTAATAAAGAGATAAGAACTCCAAAATCAATATAAGAAAAGAGCATTTGTTACTTTTGTCTCATCTACCCGCCTTGCTTGATAATTTCAGCACGAACCTTGCGGCCATTGTGCATATATGCAGCTTCCTTTATTAAAACTACACTGCTAACAGCCTAGTGTACAATTTATTTATTAAAGGCACACTCCATGCTGAAGTTGAACCAGTTCTTTTAATGCTTTTAAAAGGCATCCAAATCATATGCAAATGCCATGATCATAACAATTTTGTGTATTCTTTAAAGCTTTGCAGTTTCTGCAGTGATATTTAACCAGACTGGGATGCGATTAAACCACTCATGATACTCTTTTACTTTTTTACTTTTTTCTAGCACTAGTAAATTTATCACATAAGGCTATGTCCATTTCCCTTAAAAATGGACACTCCAAGCACCAAAACAATTTTAGCTTGATGAAGTGGTTTTGGTGTATAGATCATGCCCCAGCAGTCGCACTGCTCAGTTCTCTACCAATTAGGAGTAAATTCACTTTCTTAATGAAACATAGAAACATTTATCAAACCGTCCTGGATTTTAAAACCTCCATACAAATTTCCAAACAATGGGCAGGTAAAGCCTGGATACTGTCATTCAGATTTAATGCTAAGAAAATCCCAAAATCCAGGCTCCCCCAATCATAGAAACATAGAAACATCGAATGTGACAGCAAATAAGAACCATTCGGCCCATCTAGTCTGCCCAATTTTCTAAATACTTTCATTAGTCCCTGGCCTTATCTTATAGTTAGGATAGCATTATGCTTATCCCACGCATGCTTAAACTCCTTTACTGTGTTAACCTCTACCACTTCAGCTGGAAGGCTATTCCATGCATCCACTACCCTCTCAGTAAAGTAATACTTCCTGATATTCTTTTTAAACCTTTGTCCCTCTAATTTAAGTCTATGTCCTCTTGTTGTGGTAGTTTTTCTTCTTTTAAATATAGTCTCCTCATTTACAGTGTTGATTCCCTTTATGTATTTAAATGTTTCATATCCCCCCTATCTCGTCTTTAAGTTCCTTTAACATTTCCTTGTAAGGTTTATCCTGCATTCCATGAACCAGTTTAGTAGCCCTTCTCTGAACGCTCTCTAAAGTATCAATATCCTTCTGGAGATATGGTCCAAGTGAGGTCTCACCAGTGTTCTGTACAATACTCCAAGTGAGGTCTCAGCAGTGTTCGCTACAATGACATGAGCACTTCCCTCTTTCTACTGCTAATACTGCTAACTCTCCCTATACAACCAAGCATTCACTTAGCATTTTCTGCTGCTCTATTACATTGTCTGCCTACTTTTAAGCCATCAGAAATAATTACCTCTAAATGCCTGAGCCTGTCTCCACAACACCACTACATTCAGTGCCTTAGCCTGTCTCCATAACACCACTACGCTCAGTGCCTGAGCTTGTCTCCATAACACCACTACATTCGGTGCCTGGGCTTGTCTCCAGAACACCACTACACTTGGTGCCTGAGCTTGTCTCCAGAACACCACTACACTCAGTGCCTGAGCTTGTCTCTAGAACACCACTACACTCCGTGTCTGAGCTTGTCTCCATAACACCACTACACTCGGTGCCTGAGCTTGTCTCCATAACACCACTACACTTGGTGCCTGAACTTGTCTCCATAACACCACTACACTTGGTGCCTGAGCTTGTCTCCAGAACACCACTACACTCAGTGCCTGAGCTTTTCTCTAGAACACCACTACACTCGGTGTCTGAGCTTGTCTCCAGAACTCCATTACACTCGGTGCCTGAGCTTGTCTCCATAACACCACTACACTCGGTGCCTGAGCTTGTCTCCATAACACCACTACACTCGGTGCCTGAGCCTGTCTCCATAACACCACTACAAATGGTGCCTGAGCCTGTTTCCATAACACCATTACTTTCTGAAAGTGCTGAAAATGAATTACGGTATGTAGAGCAACAGACTGTGCATTATGCATTTTATCCAGTAATCCATCTGCCATTCCTACTACGGCATTCTCTGCGGCAGTGGCTTTGCAACAGTTCCAGCCTGAGTTTGTTTACCAGATAATTTATAAATCTGACTTCAAAAATACAATCTCCTGCCACAATATATAGAGAACTGTCTACAGATTAGACAGAATCCAAATCTCCAAAAAGTGAAACGTGAAACAAATGCATAGCAACTATTACACTGAACTAAGTCTGCCATTTTAATGAGGTGAATAATTTAAATCAAACCAATCTTACATTTTTTATTTTGTCCTCCTGTATACCTATAGTCTAGTTTTTCTCTTTCTTTTTCTAAATTTGAAATGTTGTTATGGTGCCTGGAGGACTTTCTTATATGTAGGGTTTAAATTGTTTTCGAATGGTTTAACCCCAAAGATTGCTTCCACTGCTGGATCTCGTGTTCCACCGGTGGCATTCAATGGGAGTGTCGCCAGGCAGGAGTGCTACTGAGTGACTAGAGCAGTCAGCTGGAACTCTAAGCCAATCGGTAGCTTTTAAGGTCCAAAAAAACAAATTAGAGAAAATTTCCAAGCCAGCTATGCTTCTAGTTTGGCTACTATGGAATGAAATTCACTTTGGATTTTCACTGAATTAACTAGTAGGCTAATAGTGCCAGGTGCTCCATGCAACGTGAATTTGACACTTGACTGGCAATAAGTGTAGATCTGGAATAATGAGAGTAAACAAGTGGATGGGCTTTTTATAAAGGGGTGAACATTTGTGTTGTACAAATTGCATGTGAATCCCTAAGCAGTATTAAATTATCAGTTACCATGGTGAATGGGATAGAATACAATGTTTTAAGGTTGTGTAAGCAACCATCCCTAAAACTTGTTATGTATTCTTAATTATCACCTTATTATCAAAAGTGTCATCTTTTCTCATTCTGGTAGTCTTGCTCTCTCTCTTTAGGTTTAACGGATCTTTGATTATTCCTGTGGCTGCAAAGCCAGGTGGCCCCGAAGCCCCAGAGTCAGTGGCAGCCCATGGGATCTCTGAACTTATTGAGGTGAGTATTTGAAAAATTCTGGGATTTATACAGGTAAATAATGGCCAAATACTGGTGATTTGCAAAGATGTGGAAATGCTACATATTTATAGAAGTGTGTAACAGACGAATATCTGGGATTTATGGAGTTGGGTAAAAGCGAAGTACCTAAGATTTATGTAAGTGGCTAATGGATGAATAAACCAGAAAAGATAGTGTTTATACGAGCCAGGAACAATAACCTGTGACGCAGTAGGTAAAGCAGAGAAAAAAATATTAATACCAAAATAGTTATACAAACATATTTCCTTTTGGTTTGGAGACATAGTTTACCACAGGTAGCCTAAAAAACTGAAAAAGTAAACAAACAGTTAAGAAGAGAGAATGGAATATGGACTCTCACTCACATGGCCCAGAGCCATTCCAGGCTCTATATAACTGGTTCAGGGGTGCCACAAATGGTTAAAACGGCTTTTCAGAAAGCAGAATGATTGTGATGATGGATCGTCAGTAAAAAAGCTTTATTGCATAAAATAAACAAGCAAACTAATAATATATATAAAAATGGGTACTAAAGTACATATAGTGGTGGTGAGAAACTATCGTTGTATATCACTCACCACCTGTATAGGTACCCAGAGGTTATAAAATAAAGTGCTTGCAGTAGTCAGCAGACACGTTTCGGCTGTAGATGCCTTCTTCCAGTGTGATATTGACAAGTCTGTAAGGAATTTATCTGTATACCATTTCCTGTCTTTCTTGTCGGCCGCAACGTCATTTCCGGCTTTACTTGATGACATCATTCGCGCGCGGAACACATATTGGAATGGATGAATACTAGTCATTTATATTGGGGGATAACCTCTTAATTCAGGGGATTTATGTAGGGGGGTAACAAACAAGATTTATGGAGGTGGGTTATGTATGAATGCTGAGGATTTCTGTAGATGAATAATTGCTGAATACTTGGGATATAGAAAGGCATGTACTGGCTGAATTTAAATAGTTAAGTAATGGCTGAATAGTGGGGATTTAAATTGATGGCAATGGCTTTATCCTGGAGATTTACATCGATGAGCAATGGCTGAATCTTGGGGATTTAATTTGATAAGCAATGGCTGAAATCTGGGGATTTAAATTGGTTGAACAATGGCTGGATATTGGGTTTCTATATTGATGAAAAACGACTGAACAGAGGGGATTTATATAGGTGGTTCATGGTTAAATACTTGAGGTTTACAGATATGGGTAATGGCTTAATAGTGGAGATTTATAGAGGCAGATAATAGCTAAATATTGGTGATTTGTTTTTAGAGGCAAGTTATGGCTAAATAATGAGGGTTTTATAAAGGTGGGTTACTTTAGTCACCAAACCAGATTTAGCTGAATGAAGGAGTTTGGGTGTGTAGATCATGCGTCTGCTCATTTCTCTGCCATTTAGTAGTTAAATCACTTTTGTTTCTGTTTATACAGCACTGGCCACACCTCCCCTGGCTGTGATTGATACAATCTGCATAAAAACAAAATGGTTTCATTTTCTATCAGATTTAACTTACTTTAAAAGTTTGTATCTCCTACTCTGTAAATTGAACTTTAATTACATGCAGAATGCTAAACATTAGATTACACTTTACAGGAAGTGTTAAGTAATGCTGTGAAAGTCACATGCAGGAAGGTGTGACTAAGGATGCGTAAACAACATGATTTAACTCCTAAATGGCTGAGAATTGAGTCACGAGAGACTGCAAGAGCATGAGCTATACACCATAACTGCTTCATTAGGCTAACGTTGTTTTGGTAACTATAGTGTCCCTTTAACAATTGCTATGTATAGAGATAAGGAATAAAAATAATTTGGCAAAATTAGATGAATCCAAAGGGAAAAAAAAGAAATGATCCATTTATTAAAATCAAAAGTACCGTATATACTCGCGTATAAGACAAGTTTTTCGGCACATTTTTTGTGCTGAAAAACCCCCACTCGTCTTATACTCGAGTGAGTGTCTGTATTATGGCAACTTACATTGCCATAATACAGACAAGGACCGCCGGGCTCATTACAAGCCCGGTGGTCCTGTTGGGGGCTGGAAGGAACTAGACTTACAGGTAGCATTTACTTACCTTTCCTGCAGTTCCTATCAGCTCCCTTCTCTCTCCTCCGGTCCGGTCAGCTCCCCTGCAAGTAGTTAGAAGTGATACTGCTGCTGCCTTCTACTAATGACACAACCTGATCTTACCATAATATCCCACTGCAAAATCAGAGTTTTTTAAGGTCTGTTCACTCAGTGCCGAATGATCAGATATTCAAATTTTGCTCTTCCAAGCAAAAATGTCCTATATCTAACTCATTCGGCTATTCTGAATGCAAATTTAGATATTTGCACTTCCTGCTGTTTGGTTAGCTGTTAAAGTCAGCCATTTGCCAACAGCCAATTTGCTTGATCCAATACCTGTGATGCAGACCAGAGTAATTATGCAGACCTAGTAACCCTAAGGACTCTAACTCAATCTACTACCTCTAGTACCCCATTTCTGGACGGAACTGTGGAAGTTCCACAGCAACAAACCATAGTTGTTTGTGTTTTTGTTCGCATATACAGCTCTGAACCATTCTGGGCTTCTTTTGTGACACAGGATTTTTCGTGGCCCGAATGTATGTAGTGGGATAGGTTCCCTGTGCCGTCTCCCAGCAAAGACTCCCTTGGAATATTTATTTATTTTTTAAATTTTGTTTCCCGTTAAGGATCTCAGATCTCACATTCTGATTGCGGAGCCTTGCATCTCCCCGCAGGCATCGCGCACATGAATTCCTGAAGAAACTCTTCCTGTATTTTTTTTTTTTTAAACGCATGAAACAATAAGTGTACTTTTAGTTAAACTTCCCCCTTCTGCATTCCCCCAAAACCTTTGATATTGAAACCTCTTTCATAAAACCACACTCTAATTTCTTTTCTGCTGATGTAATGATTTTAGTGATTTGTAATAAGACTAGTAAGTCTAGTTTTGTAGTATTAAATATTTACATTCACTCATTCAGCATGCAAGAAAACAACTCTATTGGAAACTATTTGGGTTTATTTACTATTTGGGAGTTTTTGTCAGTAATTGACCAGGGAATTGCAAAAAAAATCCCATATTTTTTACACACTATAGTTTTTATAGTTTACATTCTATTTTAAATATTTTTTCCATCTAAACTGCTGGTAGGAATAATACATATAATTATTCTGCTGTTACTTCCAATAAAAAAATTAGAGTAGTAAAGACGTAGTGATAGATGAAAAGTAAAATGTTGACAGTGCACGCTTATGACCGCTGATGAGATCCTAAATATTCATTTTTTATGGTTAATTTTGTTGTGTTAGTAGACCATTGATTAAGTGCACTGGTACAAAATGGAGTCACTTTGCAATACCAGCAGGATTGTAGACTATTCCTCTGATGCCAGGGGGTGGGGTGATGTTAAATTACAGCTTACGCCATTAGTACAGTGTGGCTAAGGAGCTGTGCAGTGAGTATACCGATTGATTCCAAATAAAAACATTCCATATCAAAAATATGGAAACTAGACCGATAAGACAGCAAGCATATGGCACAGTTTCTCAATGTGGGATCAGTGCACCCAGTACAGAATATCAAACATAAATTGTATTATTTTTTATGTAACAGTAGCTTTGTAATGTCCAGTGTTAATAATAGTGGTGACATCATCAAAGTTGCCATTTGTTAGCCAACCCAATGCTTTCCCATGGGAAAAGCATTGGATTGGCTAAAATCGGCAAGGGGGCGTTTTGGCAAATCAGCACCTTCTCATAGAGATGCATTGAATCAGCATCCCCATGCAGAGCGCTGAACGGTGTCCCTAGGGGCAATGTAAACACTACCTTTTCTCTGAAAAGGAAGTGTTGACATGAAAATGCCTGAAGGGAGCTATTATACTCACCAGAACAACTACATTAAGCAGTAGTTGTTCTGGTGACTATAGTGTCCCTTTAACTCAAAGTGATTTTAAGTGTTCTCTGTAGGTTAAAGGGTTACTTCAAACACCTTGACCACTTCCATGTCCACTAGAGCATAACATGTAGGCGACAGATGACCATTGACAGCATGGCATTCCTCCATGGCGCCTAAGTCCTACCCTAAGTCCTACCCTCAGCATGACTTCCCTGACATCCCTCATTTTGCAGTAAGAAGGAGTGATGTAACTGGAGGAGGATCTGGCTGCGGGGGAAACTTAGCCTTGAAACTAGAGTGCAGGTACGTTTTTCTTTCCATTTGTTTTTTTAACTTTTTTCTTGGTGGAGAGGGGTGGACCATACCAGGAAGTGTTACTCTGACCAAAATCACTGTTTTAATAAACAAGATTGGAGCAACCCTTAATTCTCAGCGTCCCTCTGTCTGTCTATTCATCTGTCCATCTGTCAGTCTGTCTGTCTAGATATGTGAGCACTATTGTTATATAACTGGGAAATGTTAATACAATAATAATGATAGTAATGGTAATAATGCAAGAAGTGTGGCTTTATTCAGAAACTGCCCTTTGATGAAAATTTGCATACTTTGACTCCCATTCCCTCTCCAAATGCTGCAGGATTTATTAATTAAATACTGAATTGTAGTAAGACTTCGATGTAATGATATTGCAACGGGGCTGGATATGTGGTAGCCTTCTGGTTTGCTTAGCTTTTAGTCAGAATACTTCAAATCTTAAAATCAGTTGTAGTGGTTATGATTCTTCATATGTCCCTTTAAGTCTGTTTAAGGTATAGCACCCCAGGGTGGAGGTGCCTCCATACTGCCCCTTCAGCCCAAAAGTGCTAATTTAAACTGTTTGTGAGTTGCAAAAAGTTTCAGGCATTGTAAGGACATGACAGGGAAGGGGTTAATGTTGCATGCACGCTTATTACCCGAAGACAGTCCCTGCAGACTTGCTTTGGTTCTCAGATGAAGAGCGCATGCTGCGTCCGTGCTTAGCACATGTACTCTGACACATGGACTTTATTTCATACATAGAATCTGTGATACAATCAGCACTCTGGGATATTCATCCAATAGAAATCTGTTAAATCCATTCTGTTTGGTCTCCCCTGGCACCTCTAATGTAAAGTAATACTCTCGATGATCCCAGTGCTCTGTCCGTGGCCTCTCTTTGCACTTTGTGTGACCCTGCATGTGTGTTTTTGTTTTCTCTATGTCAGGTCTTGAAGTCCCAGGCCTACCTGCCTCGCAGAGATCCCTCGGGGACGTTTCTCATGGCCGTTGACCACTGTTTCTCCATCAAAGGTCAGGGCACAGTGATGACAGGCACCATCCTATCTGGGTCCGTCAGCCTAAATGACAATGTGGAGATTCCAGCACTGAAGGTAAGAGCATTCAAAGGGAGGTATTATGAAAAACTTTTGACATGCTGTATTGTGTGTGTATGTATGTATGTGTGATCCAATACCTGTGATGCAGACCAGAGTAATTATGCAGACCTAGTAACCCTAAGGACTCTAACTCAATCTACTACCTCTAGTACCCCATTTCTGGACGGAACTGTGGAAGTTCCACAGCAACAAACCATAGTTGTTTGTGTTTTTGTTCGCATATACAGCTCTGAACCATTCTGGGCTTCTTTTGTGACACAGGATTTTTCGTGGCCCGAATGTATGTAGTGGGATAGGTTCCCTGTGCCGTCTCCCAGCAAAGACTCCCTTGGAATATTTATTTATTTTTTAAATTTTGTTTCCCGTTAAGGATCTCAGATCTCACATTCTGATTGCGGAGCCTTGCATCTCCCCGCAGGCATCGCGCACATGAATTCCTGAAGAAACTCTTCCTGATATATATACACACACACACACTCTTTTTTAATGGCTCCATTTCATAATTGAGTAGAATTTCAATATCCTCCTCCATCCTTTCTCAGTGAGCGAGGGTCAGTGTCCCTCCTGTAAGCAGGGCATATCAGACTGCTGCCAGTCTTCCATATAGTTATACAGACTGGCACAGAACCTAGAGAAGAATCAACATACTACATCACTGTTGCATTATATTGTGTTATAATATGCTATAAAGATTGTGCAGTTTGTTAACTTTTGCTCACGGTTTAATTTGCAGTATAGTTAACTTGTGGGCACGATGTACTAAACTGTGTACACAAGATAATTACATTTTAGAGCGGTGCTTCCTATTATCACCTATCTCTCTGCTGACACTGGTGATGTGTATCCCCCCAACATCTGAATGTACTCCATATCCAGGGCTAGTAGGAAGCGATATAGTTATTTTGTAGGCACAATTCAGTAGCTCGTATCCATACAGTACTTAGGTTGTGACCAAATGTTAACTATCTCATGCTACTAAATTGTGCACATGACATAGTGCAGCATGGCCATGATTTAAAAATAAATAAATAAATTACATGTTGCCTCCGGGTCTCTGTAATTATGATAGTCCATTTGTAGAGTAGCTTAACAACCAAGGTTTTTTTTTTTTTTTTAAATAGTAACTAAATAAAATTAAATAATCATTTTCCAAATGGTCTCTAAAAACATATTAATAAACTCTTTATGGCTACACACTTCATATTTTGCTTGATTATAGCAAGAAACCGAATTATCATGAATAAATGATTACCCTCAGTCATGCAGGGAAGCCCCTCTCACCGTGCTATTTAAAAGGAAACACTTTTCACAGGTCCATGACTGTGTGACCCCATCATTTAGTGAATGCTCTGGAAGTCTTGACTGACAGGTTTTGCCCACTGGGCATTGGGACACAAACTATAAAAATAAAGAAACAAAAAAAAAAAAACTCATTAACTAAAGAAAGTGACACTTTTTCCACCGCACACAAATAGCTTTTGACATTTTGACCGAGTGAACCAGCATAAGGAATGGTCAGTGTGTTTTGAAATGGTACAAAAAGTCTGGAAAAAAATTACAACCATTTGCCTCTTGCAGTTCAAATTCCCCCTTAATAGTTTAACCTTGTCAAAGAGTAGAAGCGTGCATGTAACCCTAGGAGTGTGACATAATGTGTTTTACCTATTTGTCCATCCAGCACTTTCTTCTTTAGTTTCAGATAGCAGTCTCTGTTACCTCCAGAACTGCCCTAATTTTTTTCAAGAAACATTCTTCATGGATATTGGTCCATCTTTGACATACACTGAGCAAAATTATAAACGCAACACTATTGTTTTGCCCCATTTTTAATGAGCTGAACTCAAAGATCTAATAATTTATTTTTGCAGTGTATAATAATATACATACAAACTTGAGGTACCCTAAAGTCAATCCTCAGGCATATTAGCAAGCTTCACTAAAGTCAATCCCCAGGCATATTAGCAAGCTTCACGTTTTGGGGTAATTGGAACACATGCACAATTTTATGATTTAAACAGGCTAACTTAATGCATTATCGAGTAACTCTTGCTTATTAGATACTGGGATTAGATAGTAAAATGAGTAACAGACTAAGATAGGGTAGTTTAAACATTCCATCTTAGAAAGATATAAGTGGGCAATGCATGCTGCTTGTAATAAGCTGGGTAGCTGCCTTAACTGTGGGAGATAAATTCACCCCATAGGCCCCTATAGTTAAGCATGGGTATGATAAATGAGGTTGGCTCATAGTAAAAGCATAGACTGTGCTTTTTTTGTACTTGGTAGATTTTGATCAATGGGGCATATATGCAAAGTGTCCTCTTAAGTCTCAGCTTAGCCGATGCCCTCTGTGGGCTGAGCGTGGTCCCTCTGCAAGCCGGCTGTCTGTATGCGTTGCGGTTTCTTCACAGCTGATCGGGAGGTGCTGTATGGCAATCCAGGGGTAAGATGCGGTGTCTTGCGTGGGAGACCGGCCCGACTGGCGAGTAGGTTTTCGCGGGCTAATTTCCAGTGGCCGCTGCCGTTTTGCGTGCGCTGGCCTGCTGTGCCTCCATCTCTTCCGCCTGCTTCGGGCCTGCCCCTGAACCGGAGCCGACGTCCTGTGTTGAATTTCCAGAGGTAAGCGTCGTGCTAGGGCACTATGGTGTGTGCTTGTAGTAGGCTGCTGCAGATTTCGGGCCCGTTTGTGCCAATGAGCCGCGCTGATACAGTTCCATGCGGATTAGGGCCTCTGGCTGGGCACTGTTAGGCTGGATAGTGGAACGGCGGCCGTCTGTTCCACTCCCTGCGCAGTAGGCCTCATCTGAGACAGCAAAGATTTCTCTTCCAAGTGACTAAAACTCAAGCAGCCAGCCTCCCCTCAGATTCAATACCTCCTACGCACTGAGGGCCACTGCTGCCGGTCGGCATACAGGTTCGAAAATCAAAGTTTAGGGGCTTAAAGAGTGGTAAATTGCAGGAGCTGATCTCTCTTGCGACCGTCTAGCATGACTGTCCGGTCTGGCCCTGCCCCGCCCCAGATCTAAGACTTTTTCTATGTACACAAAAGGCCTATTTCTTTCAAATATTGTTCACAGATCAGTCTAAATCTGTGTTAGTGAGCACTTTTCCTTTGCCGAGATAATCCATTCACCTCACAGGTGTGGCACATTTTAGAGTGGCCTTTTATTGTGGCCAGCCTAAGGCACACCTGTGCAGTAATCATGCTGTCTAATCAGCATCTTGATATGCCACACCTGTGAGGTGGATAGATTATCTCGGCAAATGAGAAGTGCTCACTAACACAGATTTAGACAGATTTGTAAACAATAGGCTTTTTGTGTACATAGAAAAAGTCTTAGATCTTTGAGTTCAGCTCATGATAAATGGGGCAAAAAGCATTTATAATTTTTTTCTGTGTACATATTGATCTGGGGACTGTGCCAGCCATTTCAATAACTTAAATCCACTCTTCAATCACCTAGCCAAGTAGCTTCATTCATGAATATTTGTTGATGAAAATATGCTTGGGAGCTTTACAAGCTCACTCGTAGAAAGCTATGTAAAAACCTGTTACATCTTGTATGTATCATTACATTATATCAAAACATGTGGACAGAGGTGAGTGATTATGGTTGCAGTGATTTACAGTGAAAGTGTCACTTCTCAATATTTTTAACATTATGTATGATTATCCCCTTTATTTAATATGTATGTGTTTGTCTTAAAAATAAAATGTAAATGTAGAACTCTACGTCACTGTACTTTACCTGTATCCTGGAACTGATTGCCTCCATCTTGGCACCCCGTCAACCATTGTTGTAAGCTCTGCTCTTTTCTGTCATTCAACATAGTATGTGGAGGTAGAGACTAAAATGGATTGTGATGTATATTGCTAAATATTTAATATGTATGTAAAAGAAAATTGTGCATCACATAAAAAAGTTAATATGAGATATAGACAACTGTCAGTGTTTCATTCAATAGTGTACAGCGCTGCGGAATTTGTTACCGCTTTAAATGTAATATAAGTAATAATAATACTGTAAACTTGTGATTCTAACAAATGATGATGTTCTAAAGCTTCTCTAAGAAATGTTGGGGGAAAAATGTATAACTTAATTATTCCATTCTGTGCACGTGGAGTTACAGAAACTACAACATGTTGTTAGACTAAGTGGTAAAAAATGGAATGGTGATCCCAGTTCATGAGTTTATAATCTTGCTTTAGCAGCACTTTTATATAAATTGCTTGGCAGCATGACCCAATAAATGTGATTGATGCATAGCAGGTAAGGAAACACATTGTCTAGTCTCTATTATCTACATTAGTTATTACATTGTAGGTAACCATGCACAGCACGCACTATGAATGAAGTCCCCAGCTCAGTGCATGAGACCTAATGCATGGGGTTTTACTCTAAGCTCGCACGCACTGTCTGCTTCTGAGAAATCAATAAAATCCATCTCAGCTCAGCTCTTTCAAATGCAAGATTACTCTTTACCTCCCACTCAGAGCTTGCAAAACATATTAAAGGTACAATTCAAACACTATAACCACTGCATCACATTGTGGTAGTTATGTTGCTAGTCAGCTCTGGGTGCAGTCTGTTTTTGTTGAACTGGCATTTCAAGCTCCTCCTATTCCCCCCACCCCTCCCCTGTCTAGGACAACATAATAAGGATGTTTAACTTCTTTATTAGGAATCAGAGTGTTTGTATGTTGTAATTATTTGTGATGTGCTCACCCAGTGCAATGGAAGACCATAAGGTTTGGCTGAACTGCATCTCTACAGTTTTTTGTTTTCTTTTATGTAACCAAATTGATGTTGACCCTTTCCACACCACCAAATTGATGAAGACCATCTGTGTGCACATGTTACACAAACACTTGAATGTATTATAAGGAAGTGAAATGAGACCCATAGCCTTCTATCACCATAACCACTATGTTAAACTGTAATTTTACAATAACCTAATGGTAACGGTGCTTGGAGAAACCCTTTCAAAACATTATTCTTTAGAGTTGACCTGTACAGCTTCATACTCTGGATTGGCAGAGTACAGAATATTTGATTGAGTCCTAACCTCATCATCTGAGGAAAGGGATTTAGGGGTGATTATTTCTGATGACTTAAAGGTAGGCAGACAATGTAATAGAGCAGCAGGAAATGCTAGCAGAATGCTTGGTTGTATAGGGAGAGGTATTAGCAGTAGAAAGAGGGAAGTGCTCATGCCATTGTACAGAACACTGGTGAGACCTCACTTGGAGTATTGTACACAGTACTGGAGACCGTATCTTCAGAAGGATATTGATACCTTAGAGAGGGTTCAGAGAAGGGCTACTAAACTGGTTCATGGATTGCGGGATAAAACTTACCAGGAAAGGTTAAAGGATCTTAACATGTATAGCTTGGAGGAAAGACGAGACAGGGGGGATATGATAGAAACATTTAAATATATAAAGGGAATCAACACAGTAAAGGAGGAGACTATATTTAAAAGAAGAAAAACTACCACAACAA
The DNA here is from genome assembly GCA_933207985.1 of Pelobates cultripes. Classification (NCBI taxonomy): domain Eukaryota; kingdom Metazoa; phylum Chordata; class Amphibia; order Anura; family Pelobatidae; genus Pelobates; species Pelobates cultripes. The sequence continues at coordinate 81,010,369 of OW240919.1, read as the reverse complement.
GAGGACATAGTCTTAAATTAGAGGGGCAAAGGTTTAAAAATAATATCAGGAAGTATTACTTTACTGAGAGGGTAGTGGATGCATGTAATAGCCTTCCAGCTGAAGTGGTAGAGGTTAACACAGTAAAGGAGTTTAAGCATGCGTGGGATAGGCATAATGCTATCCTTACTATAAGATAAGGCTATGGACTAATGAAAGCATTTAGAAAATTGGGCAGACTAGATGGGCCGAATGGTTCTTATTTGCTGTCACATTCGATGTTTCTATGTTTCTATGATTGGGGGAGCCTGGATTTTGGGATTTTCTTAGCATTAAATCTGAATGACAGTATCCAGGCTTTACCTGCCCATTGTTTGGAAATTTGTATGGAGGTTTTAAAATCCAGGACGGTTTGATAAAGTCTGGCCAGTCTTCTCTGAACTTACCTTTTAACAAACAGTGTTTGCCTGCAGAACGGACACTAGTGTGTATTTTATGTTTATTGAGCCATTTTCCATCAATGGTAAACAGTATGCATGAATATGCCACAGAGGACAGCTGTTGTCGTTACAGGAGCCACCACAACTGCCATTCACAATTGTCCCATGGTCATACACTTTACAAAAGGGATATATCGGCTAATAAGAGACAAACTATTAGACATGCTAACGAGGACATGCTCCAACAAGCTTACAATGAACTTACTATTTGTTAAGCATGTTTTTTTTTCATTTCACTTTTTTTGTATTGTTACACTATATATATATATATATATATATAGTCTTTTTGTCTAAGATACTCAAAGTTAGAAAAGCTACAGAAAACTTGAGGACAATACACATTATTTTTGTATTCGTGCCACATTTGTAACCACTGTGATTTTCCGCTTTATTATCTAATAGTATTGCTGTTTTTTCTGTCTATTGAATCTTTATTCAGAGAGGAAGCACTTTTTACTGGATTCAAGTTCATCTGCCTTTGAAGAATAATTTTAACAACATGATTAGTACTGTTTCTAAGTATCCTCTTGTTGGAGAAGATTAAAGTATCGGTGACCTGCAAATTAAGGGCTATTACTCAGAACAAACTGCCACTCGCCCTCACATCTCTGTCTGCCCTGATTTTGAGGTTGTTGTTTTTTTGAGTGATGAACTCATGTGAATTTCTTCGTCTGTCCCCCACCCCCATTCCATTCACAAATAAGTGAGAGGCTGTTGCGCGTTCTGCAAAAATTAAAAGAAAGCCAGGGGAAGAATGAGGTATTGTAATGCTATTCCGGACATGAAAGACAGATACAATCACAGATCATTGGATCATTTTGAAAGATTGATTGTCCGTCGATGGGAGAGGATACAGAGGAGGCCGCTCGGTCTTGCTCCCATCATTGTGCTCTGTGCTGGAACTAGGACTAGACGATTTATATGGTTATAATTGTATCATCAGATGGTTCCACAAGAAAGGTGCCATTTGGCCTTGGCATTGCGTTAGCACACCATGCCAAACCTTTATATCATGCAGCAAATCCTACAAAGAGAGAAGTTTCAGTTGTTCTTATGGATTCGTTTTTGCCACAAAATGTTCATTACATAGTGTAACACGTAATATATTTTTATCAGTTTTATTTATTTTAATGTTCAGGAGTTTACGAGATAGTGTAGCGTTTCACTCATAACATAGGATACGTGGCACTGCTTTAAAACTGATACTGGCTTCTAACAGTTTACACACAGTCCATTTCACAGCTCCAATAGAGCTGCTGACTGCTTTTGCCCTCATCTGCTGTTAGTCTCTACTAAAAAGAGAACAGTCCAAGTTGTGCAGGTGGTTTGTGTTTGTTTCACATCCCTAGTGACTGTCTTAAAGCTGCAGTGATTTGTACAAATTTCTGCAGTTATAAGCCTCTCTCAGAGCTTTGAGTGAGTTTGTGGTCCTCTCTGCACACTTCTCTTCCAATAATGAAAGGTTGTTACTGTGTTCAGAATTTCCTTTTAACATTTTGTCTTGATGAAATTGGACTGTTTATGTAAATCTGCCATAAACCTATATGTGGAAGTCAGTGTCTCCTGCAGAATATAACTGCATTTAAACTATAAGTTAGCAAATATGTAAATAAAAATTGTTCAGTGACATCAATCTTACTTCCTGTTTTAGCATAATACCTGGACGAGCATCTCTCCCCTCCTCTTTCTAACTTTGGAAAGTGCCTGAGGTGTAGATTTGTACTTTATTTTTCTTGACTATTTACTAACCTAACCTATCAGTCAGGTTACAGAGAAGATGCATGCAAAAACATTCTCTAGTCTATAATTCGTAAACTACTGCAAGTAGGGTGCATCAAAGTGAAATTAAAATTTAAGGCCAAAATAGCCAAACTGGCATAATTCTCAAGTGGAGTTTACTTTAGTTTAGCAATGTTTTCATTGCAGGGTTAAAATGCCTCTTGTGGCGGTCACTCAGACAGCTACTAGAGGCGTTTCCTACAAAAATGCACAGAGACGATATGATTGGTGCAGTGTGGTAATTTTCTGCGAATGTGCACTAGCCTTCAAATGCTTTCCAATGGAAAAGCATAGGATTGGCTGAGATCATTGTTCTCGATAATCTCAGCCAAGGAGGCGTAACTGCAGTGCGAAAACCAGTGCTGCAACGGAGAAAAGGTAAATGAACTACCTTTCTTACTCCCTACAGGTGGGGGCCAGGAAACTAAATGATCATCAGGGCACTATAGTGTTAGGAATACACATTTTTCTTCCTAACGTTATAGTGTTCCCTTGAATTTGAAATTCTCTTTGAATTCCCCAGAAAGAATTGAAGCACATGGTTTAAAATAACCCCTACATTTACAATGGCCTTAAATGTTGATTCACTACTGTAAATCTATAATTATTATGTTTGCTGTGAATGCGTTGCCGTAGATAACAGAATGGTCCTGTTTAATGTATTTAGTGGGATTAAGGTATTTAATACTGGAGTATGCTAATAGAGGTGTTTAAAACTCAGATGAAGAACATAAAATGTTGCTGCTAGAGGTGGTTATTAAAACTCAGATGAAGAACACAAAGCGACGTATATAAAAAAATAAAAAATAAAAAATTAAAAATTCTTATCCTTGAAAAATCTTTGTGGCGAGTGACTTTCAATGGCCTTTGCATTGCTCTGGATGTCTGCTTATGAGTATGTGCCTTCTGGGAGGACAAATGCATTAAGCTTTTTTTGGTAGGCTGCCACTTGCTTTCATCTTCACATGTAAGATTCCTATGTATGGATATTTTTAATTCAAAATAAAATCTAAGTATTTATGTTTTTTACAAAGGTCTGCCGGCCTCTTTAATCATGGAGTGTGCTCGGTTATGTTTAAGGACACAAGTGTCGTTCAATGTCTGGAAATCCTCACACTGCAATGTCCTTTGCCCTGTCTTACTATTTTTTTGGGGGGGGCAAGGGAGGCAGGGATGCTTTTCTCTCTATTAACTATTTCTGAAATAATCTGTATTAGACAAAGTGAAGACATCAGAAAATGGAGCAGTCTTCAAACTAGACAGTGTCCAGTCATAGATTAAATGGAAATAGGAAGATAAAAGCAGATAATTAGACACAGGACCTCTGTGAGGCTTCACCTACCCACATGGAAACCAGTGCCAAAAATCTGAGATCCCTTATAATGCTGTGTGTTTACTTACTTTTTCCACCATTTGATTCCGTAAAGATCTGACATGTTTTAATAGGAGCCAGGCTGCGATCATCTACTTCATAAAAGATGGCCGCTTCAAAGCACTTATACATCCTTATTAATACTTACAGGCGCAGTGTCTGCCTTCATTTGCTGTGTGGTCCACTAAGTGTTTAAGAAGATTTTTTTCATGACTGGACATTATATTGATTTATATTCCCCCATGTTTTCCAGACGGTTAGATCTGTCATGGAGTTTGGAATTATGTTTTTGTCTATTTAGTCTGTTTATTCTCTACTTTCTAATTTATCTCCCTTCTTGCTTTTTTTAAAATTTATTTTCATTACTGCTTAGTAATAGTAAAAAAATAAAAATGAGCTTGAATTGAAAATAACCTCATATGTTTTATCATTATAGTTTTGTTTGTTTTTTTCAACAAACTGGAAATTGCGAAGAATTGACAAGGGAATTGTAAATTATGTGCCAAAATTGCAGAACTGGAAATATAGCTGTGTTGGAGATTTTTTATTTTTTTTAATTTTTTTTAATTACAACGATTTCAGGCTGAAATATCCTTGTCAGATTTCAGCACTTGTCGGTTCAGTGAATAAATCCCATATGCCAAAATTACAAATTGTGTTTTAATCATTGTTAAATGATTAGATGGCAATATTGTAATAGGGAAAGTAGGACCATCCTTCTGATCACATAAGGTTGTCATCTCATGTGGTAAATCCCAAAGGTCCACACATGGCAGTACAGCCTTCTGATTCCACATATCTGCTGGTATTCTTTTCTTTTACTCTGTAAAGCACTGGGGTTCTCGTACGTCTGAGTTCACTGGACAAGTCTTCTTAAATCTCAATAGACCATACTTCAAAAAGTTCCTATTTAATCTGGCAAGTAATTTTCCTTTCTCACTGATTTCTTCTGTACTAACTTCTTGTGCTATATCTTGGAAGCGACCATCTCCTCTCTAATACTTATCCACTGCACGGAGAAGGTTACAGCATCACAACTTTCGGCAGGTGCATTTTCAACATGATGTAGTCCGTGGGTGATAAGCCAACACTCCATGTTTCTTGCAGCTCACCAATTTCTACTTTGGACCATTCTCCAACATTTGTGGTGCAACTTTCATTCTACCAACTTTCATCTGTCTCAACTTTCTGTTTGAGTAGAATATGTGTGTCCCTCTATGGATTTTTTATCTTTATCTTCTTGTTATCTGATATTTTATAGCATTAAACTAATTGTAGAATTTCCAACAACCTCATTACCTGCCTTACTTAAATAGAACCTGATCACTCTCCTCGCTGTGTATATAGAAGCATTTATGTATGTACATAAACATTGAGAAATTATGAATTAATGTTTGTAAATACTTGTATCTGCTATGAGTTCATTCACTAAACAAAAAGGAGGCCAAAAGAGACGAGCAGGAAGATATCGTACACTCTGCTATTTACAATTTAGTTGTCAATATATTTATTTCTAAGAGGACAGATTCTTTAGAAGTGTTATTATTCAATTAAACATAGTGTATGTGAATTATTTTGATACCAGTACGTACATCCCCAAGTCTCCTGACAATTCATCTGGAGACCCAACTAGTACTTCTGTCATAGTATTAGTCACTATTACAAGAAAGAGTATGCAGCATTTGGGTCCCAAAAAAGGGACTGTCCCTCGTAAGTGTGACACATGGGAGGTATACATGTCATCAAAAAAATCAGGTTTAGTTTTTGTCATTTGTAAGCTGTCAACATATTTGGCATTGCTGTTCTAGACAACGAGTATTACATGGGGGAACGACGACAGATAATCCATGTATTGTTAGAGGTAAACAAAAACACATTTGGAGTACATGATCTAAGTACATTTCTGGCAAGCTCGGACTCATGAGTACCACTCGTTCTGATGTTGCTTGAACACTGCTTCGCGTTTCCTAATTCAAGCCTTGCTCGCGCGTGTGTGTTTAAACATGTTCCTACATTAACACAGGATGGAAGGTCACGTTTTACAAGCTACAAGACCACAAAGAGGATAGTACAGAGCCAGCTTAGAGTTTGGGTGGCTGTCCGAACACAGGATGAAAAGGTAACTAGGAGAGAAGTGGAGTGGGGAACCTGCGGAGGGGGAGAGAGCCAGAGGCAATGCACTAATCCAAACCATACGCTTCAACTCTTCAGCTCGTGTGGTTTTGATGGGATATGAACTTCCAGGGCCTTGGACTTGGTCGCTGTTCCTGCTGTTTTAAATAAGAGAGAAACAGAGCTCTAGAAGTTACCAGCCGCAAGTTACAATTTGCATTGTGAAATGGCGAGCTAAGCCTTTAATACACTAGGTCAATTATCGGGACACAGCACTAAAATCTCATTATAGAAATCATTGCTTCAGTGTGGGTCATGAAATGCAAAACTTATATGTGTGTATAGAACATTTTATATATATATATATATAAATTTTGGATTTATTTTTTTTTAACGTGTTTGAATCCTCAAAGAGTTAAAGACCATTTTATAAGACCTAAGCTCACGCTTTAACCTATTCTATGAAAAACAAACAAATCAAATTATACCTCCGTGTTTGGTTCCAATGGCTAGCCACATGGATGTTTCGTGTTTGCTTCTTTCAGCATTCTCTGTCGTCTCTCCCAGAGTGGTCCGGTGACAGATTACAAAGAATGCAAGTTCAACATAAGCTGCATGGGGATCCTATAAAACTGCACACTGATAGCTGGCCTCCTAAGTCAGATGGAAACCGAGGTTCGCTATAACTTGGCTTATAATTTAAGGACCACTATAGTGCAAGGAAAACATACTCGTTTACCTAGCACTATAGTGCCCTGAGGGTGCCCCCACCCTCAGGGCCCCCCTCCCGCCGGGCTCTAGGGGGTGGAAGGGGTTAAATTTACCTCTTTCTCCAGCGCCGGGCGGAGGGCTCTCCTCCTCGGCTGAATGCGCATGCGCGGCATGAGCCAGTCCATAGGAAAGCATTCACAATGCTTTCCTATGGACGCTGGTGTCTTCTCACTGTGATTTTTGAGACAGCCACTAGAGGCTGGATTAACCCGATTATAAACATATGTTTATAGAAAAAAGGGTTAAACCTAGCTGGACCTGGCACCCAGATCACTTCATTAAGTTGAGGTGGTCTGGGTGCTTATAGTGGTCCTTTAAGAAACCACTGAACATGTTTATGAATAATTTTCAAAATTGTACATGTAACTTTTTAATATACAATTTGAAAGTATTTGACGGAGGCACTTTGAAGGTTGAGTTACTTGAAAGCTGATTAAAAAAAAAAAAAAAAAAAAAGTACTTTTAATATCTCCTCTCCAACATTTTCAGTTTTTTGTGTGGAGCAAAATTCACAGCGTGCACAGAGCTTACACATTCCAACTGACTACATTTTTTTTGTTTTCTAACTGTGACAGGAATCAGGAAGGAGATTTTGATGTGGTGGACTGAATGTAGAATAGTATTTTAAGTCATCAGGGCCACTTCATTCACCAGTAGTTTCGTATGGGGACGGTTGGATGTGTGCACGGCACTCACCATCAGGTTCACAATGCTCTTTATGAGGAGCATTGTATCGCACCAATGATGGAGGAAGCCATGCCTCCTTGATTACATCACGGGAGGTGTAGAGATAAGCAGGTCCAAGAGGAATCTAAAGTCGACGTTAGAAAATAGTAAGAAACATCGCACGCATTGAGGTGGATTATATATCTAACACAGTGTTCCTTTAACTGCATACTTTCCCTGTAGCAAAGGTTGCAATGCATCTACAAGCTGAAATACATATTTTGTCCTGGCAAGAAAAGACAATGTTAATTTCAGCTGCCATGAGCTATATTCCCAGAATGCTCGGCTTACATCTAATTGTTTTTTTAGCGTACAAAATATTACCGGTTTCAGTATGTGAAAATAAATATATATATATATATATATATATTTATTACATAAATCTTGAGGTCAGCGGAAAGGGTGAAATGGTTGCACACTTAATCCTATATTCAGAATTTGAACATGTCCTTGCTTTCCCTTTTGGCTGATGCTTCAAATTTCATAAGTACAATCCCTTGGTAGTGAGGTCAGAGCCTTAACACCTTACTGGGGAAACGATGGCTAGTATTAATAACCACTAAATAAAAAATCTGAGGCAGTGTTCCTACCAAAATCATTCTCTGGAGAAACTCGGATTCCCCTTTCCCTTAATTACCAGGAAAATATTTTGATATTTTTATTATTTTATTTATTAAGTGTTCTGTCTTTTGGTACAGTCTTTTTTTTTTTTTTTTTTCTAAGGTTGTTTTAGTGACTGATTATGATGCTCTAAACCAGCTATCTGGAGAAAGTGTGTGAATGCGTAGTGGGTGTCTAGCAGTATTTCAAATTAGACCTGGTTCTTCAAAAAGGTGGGTCTGATGGGTTTTGTGCCTTATTAACATATTCACAATTATCCCTACAATCTATGTATCATCATTGTATTCCCCAAGCCTCCTGTTCTAAGATTGGTATCAGATGTGAATCCTATAAGGTTGAACCAGTGATGTCACAAATTACACTCCCTCTTTGACATTGGGAAATGTCCAAATATAAAGGTATTTGTAATGTCAATGGAGCAAGACTAGCAGGAGTGAAGTGATATTATAACATCAGCCCTACAATGAGGTTGTTTGTTTTCATTCAACCAACCACCCAGCCATCAGCTTTGAAGGCATTAATTTTTATTATTTTTTTTCTTCTACATTATTTCTATAAATAATAATAGATAATGCGGGATTGAGGGTGTGGGTTATTTATTGATGGCTAGAGAAAATAGCTACATGAGTATCGGAGTGAGTGGTAGGTTTATTGACTGGTATTTTCCCACTCCTAAACTAGTGGGAGCTTTATGTTAGTGGGTCCCTGTGGGTCGTAGACCCCCAGCCCATCAATAACACATATTACTCTCCATTTCATAGTAGTTGAAATAATGGATATGGGTATTCAGTAGCATTGATGAGGTTGTAATTATTATCTTCTAATTGAATGAAACTAAAGAAAAGACTGAGGCTATGTGCTGTGCCCACTTTAAAAACAAAACAAAAAAACACAAAATTACATATTGTGACTTGGAGTGGGGGGGCGGGGGGAGAACAATTGCAGTTTATCCTAATACACTCAGTATGGTTTGAGCACTCATCAGTATGTCTGCGTTATAGTGGTTCTGTCATGTTTTGATAGTTTTACATGGTAAACATTTATATATTTATTTTGTTTTTATTTGCATTTTTGTGACTTCCCAATGTGCCCTGTTTAAAAATAATGGTTATAGAAATATTTTTAACCTTTTGTCATTGTGTTAGTTGTGCATATTATGATTGGTACCACTTCCTACGTGTGTTATTTGGTCACTTAGATTTGATTTCTATGGATAAAAACAAATCATAAATATTAAAACTACCGGAAGGTTAGTTGTCAATTTCCCATTTTGGGATTTATGATTTTTTTTTACTAATTTATATTTCTAAATGAATTACTAAATAATGAATTCATACATTTATTATTTATTTTTACTAGGGACTTTTCCTCTTGTACTCCCTTTAGGAGTATTTAATTCACGTTTAGTGTTCGAATTCTTGGTTATCCCTATCGTTAAAGTCCCAGTACGTACGACCATAGGACCCCTTATTGGAGACCTTTTTGTCTTTCTCTTGTTTTTTTTTTTCTGTTAGTAGTGCATTTCTTGCAGAAAGGAAATAAACTAATACTGCATGGTGAACAACATTACTGTAAAATAAAAAATAATCACCCTAAACCAGGAATGAAAATTGCTCCTTCAGCTGATGCTGTACTGACACCAATATATATAGCCACTGGTAAGCAGGGCAATATAGGGGGTTGTAGTTCAGAAACAGCTGTGAAGTGGGCATAAGTTAATTACATTTATCATATCTAAACCTATCCCTCACCACTAAAAATAATGAAAATATTCACAATTGTTATGCAAGTGCATTTAAATATTCTTATAATTCCATCATATTTTCATTCTACTTTATGTACTCCCATTTATTTGTGTATTCTCTCCTCCAGCTTGATTGGTGGCTGCCTATGCCAGCAGTCGAGGTGTATATGGAGAGAGAGAGAGAGAGTATGTGTGTGTTTGTGTTATTATTATTATTATTACTGGTATTTATATAGCGCCAGCATATAACGTAGCGCTTTACAATGTTATCAAAGGGGGAGATTTAACAATAAATGAGACAATTACAAAAGCCTACAGGAACAATAGGTTGAAGAGGGCCCTGCTCAAACAAGCTTACAGTCTATAGTTCACTTTCATAGTGTACCCCAATTTACTCTTTGATGCATAAACCACAGTAGAAAAAAGCAAGTAGTCTTTATCATTGGTCCTAAGTAATATATGATAGAATACAAGGATGAATAATCACTACTTTACCTTAGCAGTAACTTAAGGTAATCGGCATTGAGCAGTAAAATGTGGTACACCTTGAAAAACAAACCCTAAAAATTAAACAATCATATGGCACAAATTAAAATGTATTATGATCAAATAAAAACATACAAGTTCTGCTTTGAGCTTGTTTTCAGCTTTATCAGTTATGCAAACATAACTTTATTTTCTGGATGAAGAGTGGGGGAGCTATTACAATAATTTTTACTTACCAACATAATCATCTATGTCTACATCAGAGAATCTTCACCGGACTTGGGACCTTGTACTGAGCATCATTAAACTTCAAACAGTTTCAAACGTTTTGATTTGTTTACAGAATTAACCTCGCCAGACTGCCCTGTTAAGTTTATACGAACTGTTTATACTTCCCAATGCTGCATCTGGTGGGGTGCATTCGTGCTAGCATGACATAGATAATGCATGTTTTTGTCTTAAGTTGAAATTCCTCTAATTTTAATTTGGAAATATTTGTTCAGATGAGAAGAGTTTCTGGAGAAGATCAAATATAAGTGGCCTTTTGTAGTATGTAATACATGTGTCATTATAGTATGGTCATCGTTCATTACACTTTGATATAGAGCAGTTGTGGCTAGATTTTTGTTCTGCATATATTTGGGGCAACCTTTGGCTATGGTCCGGCTCGCTACCATCATGGTAAATGTGGTCTGCAAACACGTATAGAGTGAAGGTTTTCTCTATAACTGAGAGGGAGATTTCAAATTCAGATAAATGTGGGATACGGTTCAATGAAACTGAGAAGCCTGCTCTGTGTGATATTGTCCTTATGTCTTTGGCACTCAGCTGGTTAATGTGTCTGATTGCCTTACTATCTCAGATTCTGGGTCCAGAGAATATGTGTTTTAGCATGGCCATTGGCATTACAATGGTCGCAGTAATACATAGCCACAATTTTGTTTTGAAAAATGTAGATGTTGCATATATATATTAGATAAAATTCTTCGGTTTTATGGTTGGTAGCGAAGTTGCTCAAATGAAGAATTCATGTAATTTCAAAACATGTTCAAAATTGTATATATAAAAAATAAAAATACATATATATGCACAAACGCAAGAACACCACAAAGCCAAATGCATCAGTACTTTGGATATTTCATCTCCTATTATTTTTCTTATTTGTGTCCTGTATGTGAACCTCGTATAAGGATACAGCAGCTCTGCGTGGTCCCCAAGTCTTATGCAGAGCTGACTATAGAAAGGTAATTATACTAAGCCATAATCAAATATTACAGGGTGACCAGCAGGTGGCGCCAGAGTCTTGAGTTTAGGCCTAAATGGTCCATTGCTACATTAGTGCCTTCTTCGCAAAATTAAACATTGACTAATTCCTTCCATTAGTTGCTTTCATACAGTACTGCACAAATGTCCCAAGAAAGGATTAATAAAAAAACGGTATTTGCAGTTTTTCCATGTTACTTGCAATTTAACAATGTTTCTGGTCATATTGTACATTCTATAGTCAGGTTTTTTTTTGTTTTTTTTGGGGGGGAGTAGAGAGGGAGTGGTATAGTAAAACGGGCATTGTCTTCAAAACTTAGACTCTGTGTCTCCTGACAGCAAAATGGACGAGTAGAATGCCGACTGAATTATATACCAAGAAAAAGAAGGAATCTATAGGAGCTCGTGCAAGAATAATTAAAAAATTACTGCATGTGGCATAAAACAGTTAAAATCTTGTACATGTTGTCAATATATGTGTTATATTTCAAATGTCATTAAAGGCATTTTTGAGGCAGAGCACCAAACTTACAAATTTGACTTGGCGGAAATTGGTGTTGGTTATAATAATAATACAAATCTATAGAATATTTGAGATTGGCTCCAAATTTGGACTTTCTAAATGCAGATCTTGACACTTAAGTTCTGCTTTTTGAAGATGAATTAAAGGAACTCTTCCACCCCCAAAATAACATACTTACATTTAAGTTATGGAGGCAGGAGTGTCAGGGTAGACAAAAACAGAAACAAAAGATAACCCGCACCTATAGCCTATAAATCCTTAGGTGGAATCACACACAAAAAAGTATATTCATACATAAATAAAACAGAGTTAGTGAAAGTGTCAGGGTGCCTTCTAATCTTCAGGGCTTAAACTTTTGGCAATGGATTAACCCCAGAAGTTGGGTTTAAGCACTAGTCACCTCTGCCTCTTTGGTTCCATTCCCTTCTGACACTCTCAGCCTTTAAATGGGTGACAACTAGAATCACCAAAAATCCAGTTGAAAATTACAAAAATATAAATGATTAAAATTAAATGATCGGGGGGATTTGGTAGGTTCTGCTGGAAAACATTGCCAGTTCATAAAAACAACACTTTGGTAGATTTTATGTGATTAAAAGAGTCTATTTAAAATGATTATTAGTGCGGATACCTTCGTCTATGTGCAGATTGGAAACATTCTCTAAATCAGCAATGTGACTGTTTGTCTGTTAGAGGGTATGGCATATATATTATTATGCAGATCACATACAATTTGTGCAATAAAGTCTTCCAGTGATTTCTCTGCACTGGGGCATCATTCCATGTATTTACTCCTCTTTTAGCTGACAGAACATGGATAAAAGAAACAGCAGGTCGTCTGGTGGTGGGACAGGTGATGGATGGACAGTAAATGGAGGTTCTCTTGTGTCCTCCTCGTGTCTTCACAATCCTAATCAGCTAATGATTATACTTGTTGTCACTGTACTACCAGCTCCTGCAGTAATAGGAGAAGCCAGGCCTGGCCTGTGTGGATATTTTGCCTTTGCGCCCTCTGCTTCCATCCAGTCTGCACACGTTCTCTGAAGAGTACAGGCTGTGCCATTTAACTGAGAGAGATGGCTCAGTTAATGAAGTCCAGTTGAGAGATGGGAGCGGGGGCCTGGAGGGCTCTGTCTTTGTGCCAAAATATAGGATTGGCCCTGGTGCCCCATATAAATATATTTCATCCACAATGAGTGGGTGAATTCCGAGGGGTGTGTTGGATCAGTCAGCTATGAATGTTCTTATGCTTTACTTATTGTGTAAAACCTTTTCAGCTCAGTAAAATTGCTGTACTTCGTGTGAGATATTTATCTTTACAATGCATTGCATGAGGCACTTTAGCTTTAACCTTTTGAGTGCCAGAGAGTTGAAAAATGTAGGAGTAATTTTGAACTGCAAAATAGAACTGTTGGGCAGGAGAAAATAGAAAAATTGACCGCTGGATAGGAGAAATTGGCAAAATAAAACTGCCTGGTAGGAGAAATTGGCAAAATAGAACCACCGGATAGGAGATGTTGGCAACATAGAACCATCGGGTAGGAGATGTTGGCAACATAGAACCATCGGGTAGGAGAAATTGGCAAAATAGAACTGTCGGGTAGATTTTTTTAACTGTATCATTTCTGAACGTCTTATCATATCTCATGCCATAATACATAAGATCTGCTTATTTTTTATTGTTTTCTACTCACTAATATTCTGCATCTGCAAAGTTGTGTGAGTATTCCTAGAATATCCAATAATAATGTCTCTACTTTCCCTTTGTGCCCTATAACTCTTAATATTTAGGAATGCTGATATGGACATACTTAAGAAGTTTTTTTGAACTATTTAATTATAGTTGTACTCTTATCTTTGCATTACAAAAAATGAGTAGTTAATCACAATATGGCACTGCCTTGTCAAGTGCTCTGTAATACGTTGTAATATTTTTTGATTAACTCCTTATTTATTGCATTTTCTATGGCAACTTATTCCTTAAAACATGAATAAAAAAAATTAGAACAGCCAGGTATGCGAAAGGAGCAACATAGAAATGCCATATAGGAGAAAGGAGCAAAACAGACCCACTGAACTGATCACAGCTAAATGATGATATGAAATGTAAATTGTAGAATGCTGTTTGCTAAGTAAAGAATACAAAGCTTCAATATAACATTTTGTATTATGGAACCAATGATTTATTATTTTTGCTGTGTATTATGCAACAACATTCTGCATAACTGTAGAAAACTCTTTAATGCAATAGTTCTATTTTAAATGCAGAATTTTCAAAGACCCCCGCTGGTAACATCGCTGCCAGGGTGTGCAGGCATAGATGAATTCTATTTACCTGAGCCTGTCCCTCACGGGCACCGCCATCTTTCCCAGCAGGTCCTGCCAACGTCACTGCTGAACTCTCTTGCACAACAGTGCAGTATTGAGGTCTGTGGAGAATCCCACGAGACCACGGAATCCTCCATAGATAAAACCGTCACTGGTGACGGTTGCGGGGATTGACACTTCTTGACAGCATAGCTCCGCCCAGTTTCTAGGCGTGTCAGGTGTAGGAAATCTATATAGTTATAGTTTATCTCTGTATATTTAAGTATATCTCTTAACAGGGTTGGAATTTCATTGAAATTCCAACACAGTCAATATGAGTATTTCCTACAAATTCTTCTTTTATGAAATACAAATTTTCAGGCCCATTTTGTGTTTTATTTATTTTAATTAACTGTACTAACTAAATAACTTAAGTACGTAACTTTCTAATGCATTCCTCTCCGTAGATGGCCAGTTATGGGCTGAGAGTGTCAACTGAAACTCTCCACATATCTTCCTTTTTTGTGCCAGGACTGGAGGGGGAAGAGGCAGAGGGGCAACTTGAAGGCTACATGTGGGGTTAAACCACTTGAAAATGGTTTAACACCATTAGGTAACAAGGGGCCCAGGATGGCAGTTTTATAGAAACTACAGTGTTTTCATTGCAGTATTAAACACACCTGTACACCCTGTTCCAAATTAGTATGCAAATTCTATTTAAGTGTCACAAAGATTAAATATTTTGTTTTTCAGTTTAACTCATGGATGGTATTGTGTCTCACGGCTCTTTTGATCACTGAAAACAATCTCGGACACCTGTGATAATTAGATTGCCAGATGAGCCCAATTTAAGGAAAAACTACTAAAGGAGGGTGTTCCACATTATTAAGCAGAGCACCATTTTCATGCAATATGGGGAAGAAAAAGGATCTCTCTGCTGCCGGAAAGAGTGAAATAGTTCAATACCTTGGACGAGGTATGAAAACATTAAATATTTCACGAAAACGTAAGCGTGATCATCGCACTATTAAGAGATTTGTAGGTGATTCAGATCACAGACAGGTTTGTGCAGATAAAGGCACATTGAGGAAGATTTCTGCCAGATCCATGCATCGGATCAAGAGAGCAGC
Organism: Pelobates cultripes; assembly: GCA_933207985.1. Lineage (NCBI taxonomy): Eukaryota > Metazoa > Chordata > Amphibia > Anura > Pelobatidae > Pelobates > Pelobates cultripes. Next base: position 80,995,056 of record OW240919.1, on the reverse strand, counting down.
TGCTAAAATACCATTACATAGCAGCAAACAGATATTTGAAGCTGCTGGTACCTCTGGAGTCCCACGGACATCAAGGTGTAGAGTCCTCCAGAATCTTGCAACTGTGCATAACCCTTCTATTCGGCCACCACTAACAAATGCTCACAAGCAGAAACGGCTGCATTGGGCAGAAAAATACATGAAGACTAATTTTCAAACAGTCCTGTTCACTGCCGTGCAACCCTGGATGGTCCAGATGGATTGAGTAGTGGATGGTTGGTGGACAACCACCATGTTCCAACAAGGCTGCGACGTCAGCAAGGCGGTGGTGGAGTCATGTTTTGGGCCAAAATCCTGGGAAGAGAGCTGGTCGGCCCCTTTAGGGTCCCCAAAGGTGTAAAGATGATGTCTGCAAAGTATGTGGAGTTTCTGACTGACCACTTTCTTCCCTGGTACAGAAGGAAGAACTATGCTTTCCGTAATAAAATCATCTTCTTGCATGACAATGCACCATCTCATGCTGCAAAGAATACCTCTGTATCAATGGCTGCTATGGGGATAAAAGGAGAGAAAGTCATGGTGTGGCCTCCATCCTCCCCTGACCTCAATCCTATTGAGAACCTTTGGAGCATCCTCAAGCAAAAGATCTATGAGGGTGGGAGGGACTTTACTTTCAAACAGCAGCTCTGGGAGGCTATTCTGACATCTTGCAAACAAATTCAAGCAGAAACTGTCCAAAAACTCACAAGTTCAATGGATGCAAGACTTGTGAAGCTGCTATCAAATAAGGGGTCCTATGTTAAAATGTAACGTGACCTGTTAAAATATTTAAAAAGTAAAAATGTTGTTATAAGTTTGATTGAAATAGCTTTTGATTTCAGTAAATATGCTGCAAACACAACAAATGAAAATTTTCAGATCTTTACAACCTATAAAGTGTTTTGAAACTTACTGTGCGTAATAATTTGGAACAGTGCATTGTAAGTTTTTATGTTTAAAAAAAAATACTGTTATCATTAGGAGGTTTGTTCAATAAAATTTGAATTGTACTCTTAATAGTTGATAACATGAGAATTATGCTGACTGTTATTTACATCAATTATTTAGGTAAATGAGAAAAACTCAGTTTTCAATCAAATGTTGCTTCTAGAGCAGCAGTTGATTGGTACAGCATGGTGATTTGCCCTGCATAGACACTAGCATCCCAAAGCTTCCCTACGGGCATGGATGCATTGGATTAGCTGAAATCATCAATCTTGATGATCTCAGCCAGGCAGGTGGAGCAGCTGAAAATCCTTGGCATGGTTTTTCTGTATGATCCCCTGCCAACAGTGAACAGTGCTGAGCTGTGCCTGCTGACCACCACCAATCTCTGATATCTACAGCATGTAGGATCATCAGCATGAGAAAGAAGTGTTGGTATAAGGTTAGCATAAGCAGCTAAAAATTAATTTAGATCCTAGACATATGAGGCATTTAACAAATAGGACTGATATGCAAATTTATTTTGTGTTCTCTTTCTTTAGTTGCACTTGACATGTAAAACTATTATAAGCACAACCGTGAAACAAAAGTTTTTTTACTTTTCATTCATTCTTAGGTCTTGATTTAATATTTTTGGATAAGCTTTTCAAATGATTTGTTATTTATTTTTCTGCCAATCAATTTTTTTATTGAGACACAAGAGGTAAGTACAGAGTTACAAAACGGTAATACTGGTAGCAATGTGTAGGCATGTAAAGATTATGTAAAAGGCACATGAAAAGATTATGAAAAACGCAGCATTGCATATATTGGGGGGGGGAGGGTAGGTCTCATTTTAAAATAAAATAACAATATTCAACATGCTTGACAGTTGCTAGCATAGATTATAGAACTAGAACAAGCGAAACACAGTGCAAGGCTTATAAAGAGAAGAGAGCTAAACCTAAACACTGTATGAGGGTTCAACAGTTTGAAATAATAAATGCGTGAAACGTGTAGCTTAGCAGGTATGTATGTTAACAGGAGCTATCCCCACTGCGCTTGACAGGTAGCCTGAGATAGTCCCTTTGAATGACCTGAGCTCAGCCAACTCCCAGTCTGCAAGGCTTGTGGTGTGGTTCATGCAAGTTCACTGTCGTCTGGTTCAGCTCATAGCCTAGTGAGATGGATACTGAAGCCATATCGCCACCCTTCCGAACCACCAGGGTTGATGGCATCACAGGAATGGGTATCCTCATACTGCACGGGCTTACAGCGGCCTCAGTGTCAGTGATTGGTGAGTTATGACTCGCAGGAATCTGTGGAACCCTCCGCTTTTCCAAAATACACCTCTGGAAAGCAGTAGTAAAGATAGCATTCAGCATGTGCAAGGTAGACTGTGGCTCAGTCGCCATGACGCTCTCCCATAACCTCCACTATGTTGGGTGCACAGTGCTTCCACTGTTGCATATGTTGCCGGGCAGAGAGATGGTCTCCAGGTACCAGTATAACCCCGATGGTCCATAGGGGGAGGAACGGGGGCTCAGATCTGGATTAACAGCCATCTGTGGGAGCGGGAGAGCAACTGCTTTCCCCACCCATCCATGCTTGTAGGCCGCCCTGGAGCATATCGTCTGGATTGTTCACTTATATGGTTTCCCTGTGGGCACCATGATGCCCTCTCTCACTCAGTAGCTGATTTATATCAAATAATGCCGGCTATCATTGCAGCCAGGCCCTGCCCTGAAATTATTTCATATTTAGATTTTGAATTTTAAAAAAAATATTTTTGTATGTGAAATATTTTTTTATATTTTAATATTTTGAAAACATTTTTTTAAAAGCTTATTAAAAAATAAGTGTTTTGAAAAGCTAATCAAAAAGTACTACATTGAGGCCTTATTGTTGTGTTAGATATACTTAAAGGATATTAAAATAAACCCACTTTGGTCCCTTAAAAAACAATATACAATAGGGATGGATGCAGTTAAAGAAAATCTCCTTAAAGGGACACCCATTGCACCAATACTACTTTAATGCATTTGATAGTATTTGGCTTTATTAACTTTTTGCATGTTCAAATCTTGATAGTTTTTGCACACACAGACAAAAAAATATTATGTAGAATGCTGCATCATAGACTTGCTTGCTTAGCCACACCCACTTCAGCCCAAAATACTTCCTTATCAAATGTTTGCACACAGTCTCAGCCCCAACAGCACTTAATGAGCAGCTTTTAATTCACAACCTGCCTGCAGACAAACAGGTAGTGATACCCAAGTGATATGCTTACTATATGTCTCCCTGAGTTTTCTCTCCTTCTAATGCAAGATGTTTTGTTCAGATCATTCAGTGCTGTCAGTGGCTGAGCTGTGTGCCTACATTTGATAAGGATGTCTTTTCTGGCGTTAAGGGGCATGGCTAAAAATGCAGAAAAAAATCTGAAACATTTTAATTCTATTCAAAATCTATGAACACTTGAGCATACAAAAAAAAATGCAACATATTAATGAGGCCAATACATATCAAATGCATTAAAATAGTACTGGTGCCTGGAGTGTCCCTTTAAAACATGGTGGAACAGCACAAATTCTAGGCTTAATCTCGATTTACAAGTTGGATAATTGCCTTAGTCCTTAAAGGAACAACACAAAAAGCGCAGATTTTAATAAAAATTGGCACATTTATAAGTTAACCTTGTTGTACCACCCTGGCTATCAATCAGACACCCTGTCCTGTTACTTCCTGGTTTGTTTAGCTCAGTCATTCTAAATTCAGGAAGCGGGCAATGGCCCACAGTACCTGGCCTCCACAGACTTCTAATTAAGCTGCATTGGGAAGTCTGTGATTCGAAAGCCACATAAAGTCTAGGTGGTGGGACAAAAAGGGGGTGTGGGAAGCTTGCATAGGCTGCAGACTGCAGACCTGCAGCTTTTACAAGCTGTTCTTAGTAACAATAAATGCATGCAAATTTTAACTGGGTTATATTTAATAAAGTATTAAATATAACAGATTCCTTAAAGTGTTCCTTTAAGGGGTTAAGGCAACAGTGTTTCGAGTTTGCACTGTATCCTCTGTAGTGCTTTTGTAGCTTGATAGCTGTTGAACTTACAATTTAGAAGAAATAAGAAAGACCAAATGTAATGGTAACATTTGAAAATAATGCATGGGACTAGAAAATTAAGGGGTTCCATAATTGTCACTGTATGGGTTGTGATAAATTTATGACAAGTTGTGAATTAATAGAATCGATGAAGAATTTTTTAGCCAAGGATTTTTTATTTTTATGATTAAGACATCAGGGGTCTTGTAACAATATTGGAGGAATTCACAGTTCCAGCCTATGCTTATAAATGGTGGCTGCAAGCAAAAATGATCTTTCATCAAACCATTGGATCTTCCCTGGCATCACTTTTCCTTTGCCTCTTTCCGTGAGACCACTAGGTTAATTCTTTATGACTGCCATGAACATGCATAATAAAAGCCCAGTATGCCTGCGTGAAAGCAGTTAAAGAGGCTTTTACGTGATGGTTGAAGTTCAGCCAAGACCCCCGCTCTGCTATATGTCCCTTTAATCAGGTTAATACTTTCTGCTGTGCTCATCAAGGGACCCCCCAGCCTTAATAAGGTGTTAAGTGCAAGGTCATAGCCTGTTAGTCCATAAACTTTCAGCGAGCAGAAGACAATAACATGGTGGAATGACGTGTTTAATGGAGGGGTATGGAAGTTATTAAGAATATGCAGTTACAATGTTCCTTCCTCCTTTAACCTATTCAAAGCTAGAATAGTAATCGCAGTAGAGTTGCTTAATTATCATTTGTGAAATTTATCGAATCTCCTTAGCACCTCTCCCAGCATATCAGTAAGGGAGAGGGACAGAACTAATGATGGCAGCTGCACATTGTAGTTATTGCTCCCATAACTCTTTAGCAGCCAGTGGAAGATAGTGTGTTTGTATATCTTCCCTGCAGGTATAATTTTGCATGTGTAGTGTCTTCACTTAGTGATTTGGTAATCATAATGGAAATCCTTGATTGAATACAGGAGCCTAAAATTGATGCCCCAGGACAAGCTATATATCATTTCTGTGAGTACCTGTGTTTGTGTTTGTTATGTGTTATTGATTTAGGCAAGTAGCCAAATGTGCACATTTGGCTAGTTTTGGCTACTTGCCTAAATCAATTTAACTTTGATGGTGATATTTTTTTCCTACCATCTCGTTGATGTTAGGATTCATCCTTGCCATTGGTCTGGGTGATATTTACAGACCTTGTGCAGACCGTTCACTGCAATTTGTGTAATTCAAACTTTTAGGCTTTTTTCTTTCTTTTTTTCATTTTCTTTTTGATTTTTAATCTGCAGCAATACTATTTCATTAGGCAGCATACAGTAATAATTAGTTAAGCTACGATGACCAAGAACAAAAGCCTCCGCACTCCCTTTCTCTAATTTTGAGCCATTGGCCTCTTTTTGATCAGTCTTACGCACATCTGGGAAATGCAGAGACGAAGCAGTGCAGACATTAGAGAGGAGTTTTTCGCCTGCACAGCGAGCGTATTATGTGATTTACTGTCTTGGAGAGACATTTCTTTGTATCTGGAATCACCAAGGAGGCTATATAGAGGGATCACAGTGAGCATCATGATGCCATGTTGACACATATTACACATCACACTTGCCCTACTTTAGTTAGAACAAGGTTGACAATAACAGATATGTTACTATTCACTGAATGACTTTGTTTTGGTCAGATATGAATGCTGGTACTTGTAGTCCAAGACAGTCTGAGGGCTGCATTCATAATGCATACCTCTTCACAACCCTCACCATTACAGAGGAGGCATGGCCTCTTCTGCTGATATCCAATCCAAAGCTCCTCACAAAGGAGCATGGGGTCCTAATGTGCATGTTCTGTGAGCGCCACATGCACATTTCCCACGGTTTTAATCGGTCAGTACAACAAAAGCACCTCTAGTGGATGTCCTACTGAAAGCTATTAGAGGAGAACTTAACTGCAATGTTTTACATTGCTGGGTTAAGAGGACAGGGACACTGCATCCAGACCACTTCATTGACATTGACTTTAGTGTTTATTGACTATAGTGTTCCTTTAAAGGACCACTATAGGCACCCAGACCACTTCAGCTTAATGAAGTGGTCTGGGTGCCTGGTCCAGCTAGGGTTAACCCTTTTTTTTAATAAACATAGTTTCAGAGAAACTGCTATGTTTATAAATAGGTTAATCCACCCTCTAAAGCCTCTAGTGGCTGTCTCATTGACAGCCGCTAGAGGCGTTTGCGTGCTTCTCACTGTGAAAATCACAGTGAGAAGACGCCAGCCCTATGAGACTGGCTGAATGCGCGCGCAGCTCCTGCCTTCAGCCGAAGAGGATGAGGAGAGCTCCCCGCCCGGCGCTGGAGAAAGAGGTAAGTTTAACCCCTTCCTCTCCCCAGAGCCTGGCGGGAGGGGGACCCTGAGGGTGGGGGCACCCTCAGGGCACTATAGTGCCAGGAAAACGAGTATGTTTTCCTGGCACTATAGTAGTCCTTTAATGTAAGGAGTCATAGGATGTACAGTATCTTGCAAAAAAGAGTAATAGTAAGACACTGTGGAAAGAGCTCTGAAGCTTCTTTGTTTGATGTATTAGTTGAAAAGCTTACAGAAATATCTATACAATTTCAAATAGTATTTAAAAGATGTTTATGCAAAATCTACCATCTTTTCCCATGATTCCTCCTATTCATGGTAATTGGGTCAGTTTTGGGGGAATTAGTCCATATAACAGAAACTAATTTTGGGAACTTTCTTCAGAATTAATTTGATCAGCCACAACATTAATACCACCAGCCTAGTATCGTGCATGTCCCCCTTGTGCTACCAAACTAGCTCTGATGTGTTGAAGCATGGACTCCACAAGACCTCTGAACTTGTCCTGTGCTATCTGGCACCAAGACAATAGCAGCAGATCCTTTTAAGTCCTTCAAGTTGCGAGGTGTGACTCCCATTTATTGGATTTGTTGATCTAGCACATCCCACTGATGCTGAATCGGATTGATATCCGGGGAATTTGGCTTTTTTAAAGTAGAAGCAATTATGTTTGTCAACTTCATCCTGGTTTTTATGGCTTATCTCACACTAGTTCTGTGAAAAGGAATGCATATGCTTTTTAACCCCTTAAGGACACATGACATGTGTGACATGTCATGATTCCCCTTTATTCCAGAAGATTGGTCCTTAAGGGGTTAAAGAGACACTCCACACTTTAAAGTAAATGCTGCTACTCAAAGTGCAGCATCAGTAGCAGATAGTCCACTCCTAGCCAAAGAAGAAGCTACACCGATCAGGACTTTCTCACTCTGGTTTATGGGGTCTAAGCTTAACCCATATCCTGCAGTTCTTTGTGGAATATGTAGTCCACTCACCAGTAGCAGTTGTGGACATCAGATTTGACTAGTGCAAATGCTGAATAGTACAGAGCTCATCTGCACTGCCTCTAATGGAACTCTCTTAAAGAGCCAAAAACTTGCCTTGGATTTACTCAGTTTGAAGATATTTTGTATAGCCAAAGGAGGAAGTATATATTGCTTCTTTGATGTCACGAGTAAAAGAGGAGGCCGGATTTTTGTCAGTTGCTGTAGTTATAAACAACTATGTGCAGGTGCACACTGACATAGGACCTCCTTGTTCCATAACATATACAAGGAGTATTGGTCATTATGGTGTTTAAATTGTCCATTTAATTTGGTAAACCACTTCTTCCCAAAATCCCTTGCATCCTGTTAATCTGGAAAAGATTAGGTGCACTCTATTAAACTACCTATCTCTAAGCTAATACCCTAGTGTGGTCTTTCCTTACTGATAGCCATTATCCAATTTAAGCAATTTACAGATTAAAAATAAATAATTGTTATCCATATAAACATTCATTTTTAACAGCATAATTTAGCATAAAACATGTATTTCATGGTGCTCTCTGTTTTGTTAGGGGAGAAAAATACAAAATGGTAGGTCATGCCCTTCCTGCATTTTTAGTTACTTTTGACCTCATACAAACAAAATGGAAAGAAAAAAACACAACATAAAAACCAAAATAGCCCATATTCTGGAGGAAATCACTTAATACCTCATGGAGCGAGCAGGCAGCCTCCAGGACTCTGTACCTTAATCTCCCCATCCACACAGCGCTCATTTTAATTTGCAAAATTGAACCCAGGTCGAGTGCAGCAAAGCCTGCTCTGGGTAAATATTCATGCATCAGTGATCTAACATGTCTCCATTTCATTTCTGAGATTGGGAGAATTACCTTCCCGGGCCGCGTATACTCGCAGGCTGATTCCTATTTAAGATATGGGAGCTGCTCACACACTTCTACGTGACACAAAGCAAACACGGATGTATTTTTAGAACCGCATTTCATACCCAAGGGGCAGACATGGCACAGTTCTCCTGTGCCAGGGTATATCTTTGCAAAATCGCTGATGCCATTATTAGCACTGGTTTGGTAAATGAGATGAGAATTACTAACTGTATACTCTGCCCCTGCTATAGCTAGCAGTGCATCAGTAATTTTGTCCGGTTTCAATGCAGCTTAATGGTGCTAATGTGCCGTCATTAAGCATGCATGCAGATATTAACCCTCTTAGTCTTGATAAATGTGAATTGCAAAGCAATAGAGTATATCCATTGCAAACATTGACTTTAAAACCAGTGACAATTGCCATGGCAATTTAATCTTTCAACTTCTCAACTGCACCAAAACGGTTAATCTGTCAATGCTACAAATATCTGGGCATTTTTTTTTTTTATTCTTTCTTATTTTTATTTAAACCAATCTGTTCCTCGTGCAGAGGAATAAATGTGCTTGGAAACAGTAAAATTAAAATGGGAAGCAATGGTTACAACATTAAACGCAACTAATTTCTGTAGAGCACACTGTCCCTCTCATGAAATATGTCACATTGCGAATTAGTTTGAAAATTCTGACAAAGAAATGCATAAAATAGTACTGTACTTTATTTTATGAATTATTTTAAGTAATCCGTTTCTGTATGAGTTGTTGGGTTGCAAGTATGTAGAATAATGCCACAGAATTAATCATGCATATGTTATAGTTATCCAGAAGATATGACAACAAATATTTACATCCCAGTCTATACTAGATCTGTTGCTTTTTTGGTTTGTTTTTTGCATTTTTGGTCATTTCTGCTAGACAGCCACTAGAGATGGAGTTAACTCTCAAAGGTAATTATAGCAGTTTTTTTTTTTTTTTTTTAAACTGCAATAATTTGCCTTTGCAGGATTAAGGGACCTGGTACTATGCACCCAGACCACTTCAATGAGCTAAAGTGGTCTGGGTTCCTATAGTGTCCCTTTAAGTGTCCCATTTCAAATTTTTGGAACTGCGTGATCTGCCTCTTCCAAGTCTCATTTAAACCATTCCACTGCTCTAACCCTTCCTTTTATAGGATAATAAGAAATGATGTGCTGTTTAATATTTGTCATATTAAATGCCGCAGTGGGAAATGGTCCAAGGAAACCTCCGAAACACATGCATTTTGATGGAAGATGTGTCTCCTTGGCCTACAGGATGCCTCTTTCAGTAAAAAAAAATCTGATAAGAACAAGCTTGTGTATGACATCACATGTGTGTGAGTTCACAACATTGTGATAGAGCTCTTTATATTGCCAATTGCACGTGCTCAATATTGGAAGGTAGTAAACCTAGTGTGACTGTGAAGCAGGAGGGGTTGTGTCAATAGCCGCTATAGCCAACACTAGGGCATGCTTACTGGTATGCATGTACCAGATCTGTCAACCAACAAATACGGCTGCTTATGAGCAAAACAGTGCAACATAGCTCTATCGCATAGGCAACAATATCCTGCAATGCTAGTGTGGCACATTTTGGGAACTCTGCTCTGGTGTCCCTAGAAAAAAACAGTAAATTATTAAATATGTCAAACGTCATATCCTCAGTTTTAGACTATTGGCACTCATATTATAGTAATAAATGGTTACAGGTTGTCATCCACTTAAAGGAACAGTATACAGTTAGAAATACAAACATGTATACAAATGCTATAGTGTCCTAGTCCATATTTTGATTCAGCTCCCACACACGCATACCGGTACTTGGGGACAAGTGCCCCAAATGTGTCCTATCAGATGCTTCTCACAGGATAGCATTGCATCCAATGTTTCCATGTGAGCTACATTTGTTGACGTTCAATGTCCTCACGGATGTGGAAAGTAACATGATAGAGTGAAACTTGGTCGTTCAAATGGAAGTACCTCTGGTGGCTGTCAGGAAGATTTAAACTTAAATACCACTGCACACAGACCATTTCATCGAGATTAAGTTATCTGGGAGATTTTAGTAGTTCTTTAAGCCCTTCCCTGCGAACTCTTTTTGTGCAAGTAGGGGAAATGTAATTCAATATGTCTTGTAACTATGTAACGTAGGGAGGAGGAATTTGTTTGGTGGCTAGGTTAGGAACAGTAGAGGATCGCCAAAAACAAATTAGATTTTGTTTTTATTAATAGATACTTTTTTCTCCCCGTTTATTTACATGCAAAATCAAGCAATATGCAATGGGTTAGTTTCGGGGAGATTGGGCAGAATTTATTACTTTTACCAAAGTGCTACGATTGTTCAACTACATCACAAAGCAAGCAAATCTGGCAATTAAACAGTCAACTCAGATGCTGCGGACATATCCTGGGAATATTACGTCCCTTATTTCTAGTCCAGGAATTTCCTAAGGAATGTTAGCGTTTTTCGTTTGGCTTCCTTTCTTTCTTTTCGCTGACTCTCTCATTTTTCCTTGACCTTGAAAGGTGATACATTGAATTAATGTTGTTTCCCCTTGTCAAATAATTCCACTGAATAAGATATTCTGTTGCAGTCTGAGCATCCTATTAGTGAGCTACATTAACGCTGGGAAGGTTGCAGACATTTGCAATTACCATTATTAATTGTGGGGTGAATGGAAACCAATAGTGATCTGTCATACACTACTTTGTTAATGAAAGGGACTCGGGCAGCACAAGGTGTGATGGGTGGTAAAAAGAGAAGGATTGGGTAATAATAATACAATACTTTGTAGACAGCAATAGGAGGTATGCCTCAGACATCCTTTTCATGCGGTGTTAGCACTTTACAAATATCCACTTTGACCAATCTGCCTTTTTAACATGAGATTACTATACAATCTCTGTAATGTATAATTACAGAGGGTTTGGTATATACACTAATATAGTAGTAACTAACCATGAAGAATAATTAACATCTTTACTATAGATGTTATTCTTACCAAAGTTAGGGTGCAATTTCAAGTTGAATGATTGACACATTTTCTTTTACTTGATTCACATTCCTTTATTTTGATTAGGTAGATACGTTTGTGTGTGTGTTTTTTCTATTTTACAAACACCATTAGTTCTTGATATCTTTGCATAAAATTCCAAAATGTATATTAAATGTAAACAAATAGAATTTTGTAAAAACAAAGCTCTGGCTTACCTGTCGACAAGTACAACACCTCTTTTTGAAAAGGATAACCTCCGTTATAAAATGTGTTACCAGGCATTAGAGTGGCCGGACATTACGATAAACAGACAGGTAGAATAGTCAGGACTAGCCATAGTCAAGGAAAACCAGAAATTAGATGGACGATAAGACAGAGCCAGGTAAAGGGTACCAGAATACAAAATAGTTGGATGAAAAGCCAGGTTAATAGCAGTAATTAAAAATAGTATAAATGGGTCATGTAGAAACTACAACAGGTCACTGTTCATTTGAACTTTAGCTGTTTTAGAGGCTGGGAGGCGTAATTGACATAACCATGCCCCCAAAACGTCATGGGGAGGTGGTTAGGCCTAATTCCATCACTAGTGATGTCAAGACGCTGACGCACATGCCTCGCGTCATGAAAAGGGGCGCGCACCCAGCAAATGGCCTCATTGACGCTGCGCGAGACTGCAGGGGCCGAGACTATGGCGGTCCACCAGATCAGCATTCCATGCAACCAGAGGATCAGTAAGGTAACAGTAAACGTTTTACATTGCCACAGTTTCGGTATTCGGTATAGAAAGATAATTTAGGGGCAGAAAGGCAGGATGTACCCTTCAAATGCTTTACACTTAACCCAACAGCTTGCAAATGTATAGATATAGTTCATTTGGAATTTCATGATCAGTTATACTTATGTCTCTGCTACCCATCTCTTGTGTGCCTATGCCAGGCTTCTGAGTAGAGTTGAATGCATGATGAACACACACCCTCTGTGGTAGTTATCTACTAATTAAAAATATATATATCGTCAAGTGTATCTTTTAATATCATTAAATATATAGCTAAATTAAGAATCTTTACCATGTGCATACTGACAGGACCAAATTAAGAGTCCAGTGGGCCTGGTGCTGACAATTATGAGGGGCCTTAGTACAGAATCTTATCGAACAAAAACACTATAACAGTCCTACCTCTCAAGCGTTATGTATCTGGTGGAGATGTTGCCGGAGGGAAACTCATAGGAGGCAGCTATAAGAAAACTCAGTTTCTCTTAAAATATGCTAATCTCTCTCTAATTCATGCTTTCATCTTTCAAGTAAATCCATACCCCCTAACAGAAGTGTCCATTGAAGCAGGAAGTCAATGGGCGGTGTAAAAGGGTGGGTCACTGACGCGTATCATGTAACCAGAACTTCCGAAAGGGATGAACATGCCCAAAAAGGAGGCGTGTCTGTCCAAAGAATTGGAAGGCTAGTCTGGCATGAATGCATGTCAGGCTACCTGCCAATCATGCTTGCTGGCCAACAGCATTGTGAACTTGGCATAAATGCGCCTAATGATGCGCTCGCTCCATGCTTTCTAAAGACTCTCCCCTAGCACTCACATGTCCACTTGTCTCCTTACCGTCTTACTAGCAGGCAGAAGACCCTGTTATACAGTCTGAGATAGAGAAAAGGTGGATATAGTGAGTGTAGAAGAAAGGGAACATGCCACAGTGTTAGAGAGACCAAAGTCAGCATTATCTTAACTAATTTCATTTCAGCTAGTCCACACTAGTTTTGTTTCAATATATCCCTCTTAAGTTTCCATACTTAAGAAAGAGTATGTGAAGAGTAGTTAGGGTTGCCACCTTTCATGGAAAAAAATACAGACATTACTAATTTGCATAACTAATTATGTATGTGTGACATGATGTTAATCACAAGGAGTGACATAAGAGAAAATTCTGTAAAATCTCCCAAAAACTACTTACAGTTTGATTCTGATATATAGATGGATTGCTCCCAGTGTCCCCTAGTGCCTGTGTCCTCATGTCACTAGGGGACACTGTGAGACATGGGGACACTGTGAGGCTTGTGGACACAGACTATGTATTACAGTGTCCCTGTGTATCAAAGTGTCCCCTAATGTCTGTGTTCCCATGACTCCCAGTGTCCCCATGTCACTAGGGGATACTGAGAGACATGGGGACACAAATGCTGGGAGGCATGTGGACACTGGGAGACATGGGGACACTGAGACACTAGAGATACTGGGAGACATGGGCACACAGACACTAGGGACACTGGGAGACATGGGGACACAGACACCAGGGACACTGAGACACCTGGGGACATTGTGACCCTAGTGTCTTAGTGTCCCTATGTCTCTCGGTGTCCCTATATGTGTCTGTTTCCCCATGTCTCAGTGTCCTCTAGTGTCACTATGTGTCTGTGTCCCCATGTCTCCCAGCGTCCCCTGGCATCTCAGTGTTCCCGTGTCTGTGTCCCCATATGTGTCTGTGTCCCCCTGTCTACAAGTGTCTCAGCATCCCAAAAGGTCTCCCTGTGTCCCCATGTCTCACAGTGTCTTCTAGTGTCTTAGTGTCCCCATGTCTCCCTGCAGCCCTTTACCCCATCCCTTACTTCCCTGAGCTGTAGGCTGTCTCTGCAGGCTGGGAGCTGCTTTCTGGACTCTCTGTGCTGTGTAGCTGCTCCCCCACAAATCAGTAGAGAGATGCAGGTATATGCTGTAACCACACACACACACACTGTTTATACTGAGAAAAATGACGGCATTTGTATGGCTGTTATTACTGTAATATCGGCACCGGCCAGGCAGCCTCAAATAAATACCAGCCAGGTGGCAACCCTAAGGGTAGTGTGTAAAAAAAAAAAAATAATAAAAGTTTAAATCAATGGGCCTGGGGCCGCAGCTCCATCAGCCCCTTTGTTAATCCGGCCCTGCATACTGATCCCAGACATGAAGATCTATAGATACAAAATCCCAGAAGTTCCCCCTGAACTTAAACACCCTGGGCCTTGTCAGTTTGGTGTAGCTGATACCTTTCAAGCATTGCACGTGGTATATATCTGGATTACCCTTTAATTTAGAGAGCAAATGTATTCAAGCAAAAACAAGCATACGACATGAAGTCATGAAGGCATTGGGAGTGAGCACAAACTCAGCAACTTGCCTTTCTTTTTGACCTGCTCATGAGTCTTAGAAGTTTGGGCTCATTTGTTCCATTATAAAGATAATATATTGAAAGGGACAAGATCAATGCCAACTGAATTGGCAATATGGAACTGGTGGAAGTGCCTAAAGGTGGCTAGAAATTCTAAATGAACCTGATGACTTAACATTTCCAAGCTATCACATATGCAGCCAGATGGACACTTGCTGAATCATGGTGGAGCATTGACCCGCCTTCCTGATGGTGGTCTTTTTAACAAATCAGGGATACAGCCATGGCCCAGGGATCGTACTAGAAAGTCAGGACATAGTCTGTGCATACTGATCCATTTTTGATATGGGTTTCATGAGTTTGAGAAGTCCCCCTCTCTAATTCCCATTATTATTATTTGTTTTGAATTCATGCCTACCGGTACTTACATTGGAAAATTGTGACCTAATGTTTCCTTAGCATGCTCCTTGTGAGCAGATTTTTGTACCTTGTCACTTCTTTAAATAAAATAGTTACAAAACAAGCAAACTATAAAACAGTATATATGTTATATAAACTTCACTTTTTATTGGTAATTTTTCCATACATCACAGTGTCATCTTAATTTTTGTATGACACCTCTTTCTTCCAGCCCTTCAGTAATTCTCCCCTTGGCCTGTGCTTCTGTGCCAGAGAACGGTGTTCTATTGCATTGTTGTTGTTCGTAACTCTTATTTGCTAGGCAAATTTTTACAATACAAATGGTGGTTACCATTTACTTGATTAACTCGAACACAATGAATAGACACGCTGTGAATTCCCACTGCCCGCATTCAACATGATAATGTTTCAAGCCAGTATTTTAAATTAAGTGCTTAAATAATGCCTGAGACAAACGCTTGCCGTCTGTTGTAAGGGAAGAACACTTAATATCAGTCTAATATTGATTGCGGTCTCTCCTTGCTGCTCCCTGGAGCGATCACCTTATACCACTCTACCTCCTTTCGTAAGAATTACTCTTGATACGTTGCCATTCTGTCTGGCTGGATGCACTTGTGAAAGGCACGAAGACCTTGTGTTGGGATCTGGCAAATGGATTTTGTAAAGATGTTGGCAGTGGTTATCCTGTTTAGCCATTTTGGCTGATGGGGATCGCCTTGTAATTGTAACCACAACATTGACTGTAAAAGTGTCTCCATACATGTTCCACTCCAACGACTGATAAACAGCATCAATCATTCATAGTGTCTTTTTACAGATTAAAGTCTTACAGACAGGACAGCAGGTGCAGTTTTTTAATAGGACACTTTTACCAGCTTCCAAAGCTACTTCTGGTTTTTGACTTAAGGCAGATATGGTTATGTTTAGTATTTACAAACATCACCATATTTTCTGATCGTTATTTTTAATTTTAATTTTTTTTTTCACAGACAAAGCTATTGATATATAAAATATTGATTTATTTCAAAGCTATTGATATATATTTTTAATTTTCATAAATGTCACATGATTATCACAATATGAAGTCATTTTAGGGACTAGCTATCTGTGATACACAACTACATTTTATAATTGGTAATACATGTATCCCCCTACAACAGGCATGATTAGCCTTGTCTCGTCAGTTGTTTGTGATAACATATCCCATTATGCATAGTAGCTCTATATTTCTGGAATACCTGGCAGAGATAGGACTGGATGCTTTGTAAATGGTGGTGGGTAATAGCATACACAGTACCATTTTCTCTCAATTAAAGGAACTCTGTAGGCATTATAACCATTTCACCTCCCATGGCACTATCCCTCCATTCGATGTTAAAATTGTTTTGAGTAGTGTAATACTAAATAAATGTCCCTGGCCACCCACAGCCCAGCCCTACTAGATGCTTGTCTAAGGCAGAGATTACTTCCTTGTAGCCATACCAATTTATACCAGCAATAAGTGCTGTGATAGGCTTATAATGGTCAGCTGACACTTTCAGCTAATCACAGCCATTCATTGCTGCTTAGGCTAATGCTTCCTTATTAGCCTGAGCAGCATAAATGGGTTGAGAGGTTAGTGATTTTTAATTTTTTAGCATTAAAATATTTTAACAACAAATAGAAGAATGGCATGAGTTTTAACCGATTGTCTCAGCAGAGCAGTCATACTTTTTTTTTGTCCCTGTTCTACTGTCCAAAGTGTATACTGTTGTATTCCGCAATTGTATTGTGAAAAAGGAAATCAGTTGTACAAATTAGCACCTCGTTTTCCTGTAGCTTGAGCCTCTATTTTGGCTCTGTATCAATCATTGTTACAAGCTCTGTCCTTTCCAAACTGACAATCAGCATATAGAAAGCATACAGAGTTAATGAGAAATTAAACAATGTTTCTATTTCTACTCATATTTGCATTGTGTGCCCTGGCTGTGCCTGGATGTATCTGGATGGTTATGCTATATCTTTACTATAATTTAAAACAAAATTGGAGCTTTTTGTGAAACTCAGGTTATAGGTAATTTACAGTCTTTTTATTCAATGGCTTAGTTTAAATTGAAATGGGGTGCTGTGTATGGCCATCTGCCCACTGATAACACAGCTCTTTTTAATACTTATTTATTGATCAAATAATAAACCAAAAAAAAAAGAAAGAAAAAAAGAATATTATATTGGCGTGTTTAGTCGAGTATATATTTACTATTCAGATGCCTGCAATATACCTTTAATATGCTTTAACTCTGAGATTCTTTTTGCCACCTATTTCATAAAATAGGAAAAGGTGTCTGATCTGTGTAATAAAACACCAGAAATAACCAGTGCCTGACCTCTCAGAGGCAATGTTTTACAGTGTGTTTTGCAATAAATTGTTTGATTGGATATGGTAGATTTTATTACCCATTTTATCTTCTATTCGCTTAAAGGAAGCCTGTAGTCCCTTACCTTAGTCTCCGCTTCCGCTTCATTGCTGTGATCACGTCAGCCAGGTCCAACCACAACTCCTCCCGTGTTCGCCCTCATGGCAAACCACCTCAGTGATGCGGACACACTGGCTTCATTCTCTGAACAGAGTGACGTCACGCCACTCCATTCCTATAATCCCTAGCCAATGCTAGCAGTGACAACTAGGGGCTTACCATGGCATCCACTGTGCATGCACTTTGGTTGCTATGGGTGGAGAGCAGATGGAGGTTCTTCTGCTCTCCCTGTCAATCAATTCTTTGACAGCAAGTGTCTGCTGAGGAATTGAGAGAAAAGGGGGAGGAGGGGAGCGTGAATTTGGAAAAACAAAATGTTTCGCCCAACCTATATGCTAGCAAAACTGCTAGCACAATGTATATTTGGAATCTTATGCATTTTTCAAAGAGCTATAGTTGTTTTGGGCACACTGGATGCTTTAATTGTAGGTTTATGACATTGCTTGCTCAGCATTTTGTAAAATAGAACTCAAGAAATTAAATGAAAAAAAACAAAACCTTTTATTCTGTCTTAAAGAAACAGTAGGAATGCAAACACATTTTCCTAACACCAGAGTGTTTGCCTATCTATTTAGATTATTTGTCCACCTTTGCTTAACCCCTTAGTGACAAAGGACATACCTGACACATCCGCGACACATTTGTCGAGGCATCCAGCAATACCCCCTCACTGCCAGGCCGCCGGGTGATCGAGCAATCACTTGCGAGTTGTCCCACGTGGTGCCCGGCAGTGAGGCAGAGTATTGGAACCCATCAGGCAGGATTCCGATGTTCTGCCTGTCTGCTGAGTGCCTCGAGGGGTCGAGGCACTCAGTAAAAATAATAAAAATTTAAAAAATAAAATAGAAAAAAAAATATTAGGAAATATTCTATATGTGTCTCTCTTTCTCTCTCTCTCTCTCTCTCTATATATATATATATATATATATGTGTGTCATTTTATTCTAACTGTATTTTGAAATGAATATATATATTTATATCAAAATACACTTAGCATGAAATATATATATATATGTAAATATAAATAAATAAAAATAATACGAAATATACATATGTCTTTATACATGATTACATAAATAATTCATAAATATACACGTAGACTTCAAATATATAAATATGTATATAGATTTAAATTCTACATGCATATTATTACATAATTAAGTAATTTTATTGATTGCAATTTGGGGGACCTGCCTGACAACCCAGGCCGAAAGTCCAGAGAATTTAATTTGCTAGCACTATTTTTAACCCTGTAACTTTCCAAGACTCTCTAAAACCTGTACATGGGGGTACTGTTTTACTCAGGAGCCTTCGTGTTTCAAAACAGTAAAACATATCACAGCGTTGATAGTGTCAGTGAAATTGACCTTTTTTTCCCTATTTTTACACACAAACAGCACTTTCACTGATGATATCATTGTTGTGATACATTTTTACTGGTTTGAAACACTAATATTTATGTTCAGTGAAGTCTCCCGAGTATAACCGTACCCCCCATGTACGTGTTTTATAGTATTTTCGAAAGTTACAGGGTCAAATGTAAGGCTTGATTTTTTTCACATTGAAATTTGCCAGATTGGATATGTTGCATTTGAGAGCATATGGTGGCCCAGGGATGAGAATTACCCCCATGATGGCATACCATTTGCAGAAGAAGACAACCCAAGGTATTGCAAATGAGGTATATTCAGTCTTTTTTTAGTAGCCACTTAGTCACAAACACTGGCCAAAGTTAGCGTTCATAATAGTTTTTTTGCATTTTTAACACACAAACAAATGTAAATGCTAACTTTGGCCAGTGTTTCTAAGTGGCTACTAAAAAAGACTGGACATACCCCATATTAAATACCCTGGGTCGTCTACTTTAAAAAAATATGTACATGTGAGATTAATGACAGATAACAGTGTTACAATGTCACTCTTGATAAATTTTAAAAATATATATTTTGAAACTGCAATGTCCTACTTGTACTTATAGCCCTATAACTTGCACAAAAAAACCAGCTAAGAATATGTTAACATTAGGTATTTCTAAACGCAGGACAAAATTTAGGAACTATTTAGCACGGGTGTTTTTTGTCAGTTGTAGATGCTTAACAGATTTTATTATTCATCATATTTTATAAACATTTTTATAGTAATGATGAAATTAATGGTATCTTTAGAAAGACCATTTAATTGCAAGAAAAACTGTATATAATATGTGTGGGTACAGTAAATGAGTAAGATGATACTAAACACAAACCACGCAGAAATGTAAAAACAGCCCTGGTCCTTAATGGTAAGAAAATTGAAAAATGGTCTGGTCACTAAGGGGTTAAGGAAAAAAATAAATAATTTTACTTACCTTTGTTATGCTGGTGCTCTTTTCTCAACATGGTCGCCCATCCTCTGCTGAGATCATAGGGAAGCATTGGGAGGCTAGTGTGCATATGCGGCAAATTGCTTCGTATTATTCTTATTTATTATTTATATAGCGCCATCAGATTCTGTAGCGCTGTACAATGGATCAGTGCATTTTGTGGGGGAGCGTTCTGCATCTCTATGCAGAGAATCGTGCCCCTTTAAAACTATAAAAATAATGTACCCTTTTAAACTTAAAAGACAAGACACACAAAAGAATGTTGATGACACCAACGGCCATCTGAATGTTGTTCATCAATCTACTGAAGGACATCCCTTTGCTTCTTTCTGCAGTGCTTCTATGTGTGTATAATATATTGTATTCACCTGACACATTATGAAAATATAGCATTGACATATTATATATTCTTTCTTTTTTGTGCAGGTTACCAAGAAAGTGAAAAGCATGCAGATGTTCCACAAACCCATCACCAGTGCCATGCAAGGAGACCGGTTGGGCATCTGTGTGACTCAGTTTGATCCTAAACTTTTGGAACGAGGACTTGTCTGCTCCCCAGATTCTTTGCACACCATTCACGCTGCTATAATATCTGTCAACAAGATACAATACTTCAAGGGACCACTGAATACCAAAGCCAAGTTCCACATCACTGTTGGTCATGAAACAGTTATGGGTAAAGTCATGTTCTTTAGTGTTCCGACTACCAGTGATAAACAAGAGGAGTCCACAAACCTTTTTGATTTTGGGAAAGAATATATGTACCAAGATTGCTACCTCACAAAAGACAATAAAATTATGGAGGAGAAAAAGGGACACAGTGAGCAGGAGGAGATGGCTCTACCAAAGCATCAATGGGCCTTATTAGAATTTGAGAAACCTGTGACCTGCCCAAAGATGTGTCTCATCATTGGCTCCAAACTGGACACTGACATCCATTCTAACACATGCAGACTCGCCTTCCACGGGGTTCTTCTTGAAGGTGTAGAAGATAAAGCCTATGCAGAGAGTTTTCTTCCAAAACTGAAAGTCTTCAAATTGAAACACAAAGAAGGACAGGTTGACAGGGTAAGGTTCTGTAATGTATTATTTGAAACGTTCAGCATGGCATTTTTTCCCCCACATAATAAATGCTTTGACCATTATCTATTAGGATAGGTGTTCATATCAGCATTCCTTTCAATTCAAGAGAGGGTTGAATTAAATCAGTGTCATGTAGAAAGCTTCTACCTTCCTAGCTCAGGAATATTGGGCACAGTGGGACTGATCTAGTCAGCCAATAATGCTGTTTAAACTTGGTATGCTCAAGCATAAGTATGAACATTTTCTTTATCAGACCAACCCAGACCAGAAGGGCATCTGAGAAAGCAAAATAATTTTCAGATGTTAATAAACAGTTTGACAGATTACTTGTAATTTTTTAGGAGAGCTCACAGAGAGGGGTATAGTGGTGAGGCTGTGACACAAATTGGGATGTTTGAGAGGACCAAAAGAGATACATGGGAAACAGAGCTTCAGCGCCCCATATAATGGTGAAAAATATTTAAAGATAAAGAAAATAGGCAACTATAGATATACAAGGTGTGAAAACAACTTGTATAAGTTTCCTAGCAAGCAGGAAGTGCCTCTATTGACTATCTGATTGACATCCATTTATCTAAAACTGCAATGATTTCAATTGCAGGACTAAGGGGGACTGGGACATTGCATCCAGACATCTTCAATGAGCCAAAGTGATCTGGGTGCTTATAGTGTCCCTTTAGATAAGAGGTTTTAGTACCACTGCATGGCAGTATAGTTGGCAGGTGAGCTTACACTCTGAAGCCAAGCAATATATTGAAAGCATCTCTTATTTAATCATACACTAGGTTTATAGTAGTGTACAGGTGACCTTTTTGTGCTTTACATTTTTTTTGTACTTTAAGCCTGATATCTAGGTATCTAGCAGAAACAGGGGTCGCTGATCCCAGGAGTCCCTCTATGTTGTCTATCCCTTCTCCTCTGGCCCCAGATGCCAAAACCACCATGATTCTTCAGGGTAAGGGATGGCCAACTACTTATGAGGCTCGCACATATCACCTCTTCTGACCGTCTCTTCTTCTTGACTGGAATCATTTTCTCTTGGTGTTTTTGACACCATTTCCAAAGACACTTTTGTCTCACAGGCCCTAATGACTTAGCCCCTCTCCCAAATTACAGGGTTATTCGCAAAATTCCGAATGACCCCAAGCCAAACAAGACAATACCATCCAGCATTGTACGGGGTCATTCGGATTGCAAAATGTTCACACACTTTAACAATTTCCAATGGTTTTTCAGTTTGGGCTTCAAACGAGCCTGAATTAGTTGAGGATTTCAGCTAGACTGAACTCCTCAGGACTGTTAAAATCTGGACCCAAATGCTTTAATTCCAGGCCTGGATTTTATAAAATCAGGACTATTTGCCAGCTGGCAGTGCTAGCAGCCAGTAGGCAAATAGTTTAATACACCTTGGCAATGCAAGGGTTAAACATGTGGCATGCAATGGAGATTCTTAGACTAACAGCTGAATCTCCATTGCATACCTTTTAACATAAATCCCTGTTCTACATTTTCTTATGGGAAATGTAGTTAGTACTTGTCATTTGCATTCATCTATGTTTGCAGTTTTAGAAATGAAGCATGCATACTATTGACTCCCTAACAGTAAGCTGTGTGCAAGGAGATAGGGACAGGGGATCTCTTCACAAAAGATAAGTTGTTACGGGCTTGGAGTGTCCTATTAACAGTCATTTTTTTGAATTGCTATATTTTGTAAAGAACCAATAATCTGTCTCATATATCAATGCTCCGTCATCCTTGATGTTACACTTCACTGGGAGCCCTTAACTGGAGTGTTTTGCTTTCTGATATTATTGTAACATGTTTCAGAGTCTTGCCATTCCGATATGGTCCTGGCTCAATTAATATGTGCTGAGGGTAAGCCAAATACCTCCATGCTTTTGTGGAGATAATATATTATTTATTGGTAGTCACTGGGAGGGCAAACACTGTCTAAATAGTTACTACAAAAGATTAAAGCATGTTTTTCTCTTTTTTCTTTTCTTTTAAGAAGGTTTTACAAGCAGAGACTGGCGTGCTGTGTCTTCTTACAATACAAGCCAGGTGCCAGGTATTTGTAATATTAGTTCTGTGCCGTTTGGCAAGGAATTTGGCTGCTCCTGCCCTTTAATAGATGACTTTCCATGTAAGAATGCTGTTTAGCATTTGTTAAAGGTCATTATGTGTTATGATATTTAGTCATAAAGCACCAACATATTCCAGAGCGCTGTATGTACAATGAATAAGTGGCACTAGGATTAAACACATACAAGCATAAAAGAGCAATTAATCATTACTTTGATAGTAACGCTTAGTCTTGAGATTTTGAAGAAACCTGCAGCTAAGCTAAAGTTATAAATTTATTTTTTATTTTTTAAAGTTAACTAAATACGTAAGAAGGGAAGACGTTGACTTAAAGGTATATCCTAAGCACCATAACCACTACAGCCTGTTGACATTTTTATGCGGCTGGCTGGCCACGGGCACAGTCCCCCCTGGTTTTGTGGCAGACTGTTTTTGAGAAGTTTGACATAAACAGAGGTTCCCTCCACATGCTTGTCCCTTGCATGGCATATTGCTAATTAGCAATCTACATTAGCAATATCAATACCACCTATATTTGGAAAGCTGTGATAGGCTAAGCTGATTCGTTCAGCCAATTAATGCCATCCAATTTTGAAATATTTGACATTTGTTAGTGTAGCTTCCACAACAGCAGTATACTGAGTGAGGGGCCACACCACAGGAGCCTGGAAGACACAAAGTTATTGTTAAACCACTTGAAAATATTTAGACATAGGGTGGTGACAGTGACTACAGTGGGTTGTAGTGGTTGTGGTGCATAGAGGAACATATTCTATTACCATGTAAAACAATATTTCAGTGCATTAATGTGAGATTATTTGAGATAATGGACAAGTGAAAAAGAGGTGCGGATCTCTTTCTTGTGACATTTATGCACAACCAAACTGGATCACAAACTAAAAGAAAGGCATGGGTTGTACACCTTTACTTGAATTTTATATGATAAATTATATATTTCAGGGGGTGGGGACTGACTGCCATGGTGGAGAGACGTGTCTTGCTCAAGCTCCTCTTTGAATCTGACAATATGCATTTATAACCTCATCTAACCTAAGCTAAAGCCCACCAAGCAACTAACATACCTCTTGACCGGGCTACAGTACCTGGTGGAGGTAGGAGACTCGACAAACACAGTCACAGCAAACCTTGAAACATGCAGCCTAGAGGGAGCTGGGCGGGAGAGACAGCGATCTCCCAGGCTGGTGCTGCTCAAAGGCCCACGCCAACATGCTGGTGCCCCGGTCCACATCGTTGAGGCCGCACTGACTTATTGGAGACAGGGGGAAAGGCAGCTGAACCCGCAGAGACAGCAAATAACTTTTCAAGCATGGCGACAGCCACACGGCACCCTGACTCCGTCGAAGACCAGACGGACCTGATGTACAGGCTTGACAAACTATTGGAGAATTTCTGGCAGAAGCTGGAGGAAAGGGGGCATCAGACCGACCAAGAACAGCAGCGAATACACTCACTTCCTCAGCTGCATGCATCCCCACGGCCGACATCCACAGCCATGGCGGGGAAGAAAGCCCCGAGATGGCGGCGCAGCAGGATGCTCTCATCCCTCCGACGGCTGAAAACGAGCAGGAGGAAATCACCCGAGCCACGGCAAGGGCTTGTAAAGTGTCCGAAATTCACAAACTGCCTCATAACCTAAGAGAGAGATGAGAGGGCGATGCGGAGGGAAACGCTTCCCGCCTACAAACAACCTCAAGAGTGAGAACCGCACACCAGGCCCGCGAGGCAGAGTGCCGCATACAACCCCCACATCCAGCTACCGACTAGGTTGAACCAAACCTGCCACGGATGGCGAGATGCCTCCCCTCAAACTGCAGTGGTAATATCCCGTGCCCCCAGTGGCATACACATGATCCATGGGGCCCTGGTGCGAAAATTGGGCCGTGGGCTAAACATGGCGGCGGGCACCTGGTCGCAGGGCTGCAGCGCCTGCGACCGCAGTTTGCACGCCAGTGCATGTTACACTTAAAGGACCACGATAGGCACTCAGATCACTTCAGCTCAATGAAGTGGTCTGGGTGCCAGGTCGCTCTAGTTTTAACCCTGCAGCTGAAAACATAGCAGTTTCAGAGAAACTGCTATGTTTCACTGAGGGTTAATCCAGCCTCTAGTAGCTGTCTCACTGACAGCCGCTAGAGGCGCTTCCGCGATTCCACTGGACGTCCATAGGAAAAGCTATGGGCGGTTTGAAAGCGCGTGCGGCTCTTGCCGTGCATGAGCATTCGGAGCTGAGAGGAGGATTGGGGCGGAGAGATCCCCAGCGCCAAGGGTGCCCGGCACTGGAGAAAGGTAAGTGCTGAAGAGGTTTTAACAACACACACACTCTCACGAACAGACGCATGCGTACACACTAGCTAACAGACACACAAATTTACTGACAGACACACACTCAGAGGCAGACACACATACACACTCACAAAACATACACACTCACTGACAAACATACACTCAGTAACAGACACACACAGTAACACACATAAACTAACACACACACACTGACACTAGCAGACATACACTCAATAACAGACACACAAACTAACACACTCAGTGACACACACACACACAGTAACACTTACTGACACTCACTAGCAGACACACACACAAACTAACACACCCACACAGTAACACACTGACTGACACACACACACTAACACACATACACACTCATATTTTTTTTTTAAATTTAATTCTCCTTACCTTTGGTAGTGCTGAGGGGATTCCCTGGAGTCCAGTGGTGCTGCTGGGTGCTCTCTGCCCAGATCCCTTGCGCACCGCTTACTGATGCTGGAGCCGGAATGACGTCATCTTCCTGCTCCGGCATCAGTGTGGTACGCGCGAGGGAGCTGGGCAGAGAGCGCTCAGGGGAGAATGTTACCTTGCGCGCCCGCAGGACCGGCAAAGTGAAGCTACTGCCAGCCTCTGGGGGCCCTAAGGTGGCCAGTTCCTGGGCCCCCCAGGAGAAGAGGCTATAAGACATCAGTATTTTATAATAAACATACTAGGCTAGATATGCATATGACAAAGCTAATTGCTCTTAAGATTATGGTAAGGTGTGTAGCATTGCATTTTTTTTTTAGAAAAAAGAAACTTTTATGCTTAAGTTAATGATAGCGAGTTTTTTAAATGTAAAAACAAACCAACAGCTTTTCCGACAGTTTTAAACAGGCCTGGGTTGCCCCATTAATTTGTACTGTCTAGTAATCTAATACGTAACCAGTTACGTATGTATTTTGTGCCTCCAGGTGATTGATGTAGCGGACAGCTGACACGTTGTCCATCTTCAGAAGGATAGCGTATTGGGCTTGAGTTGGGATGAAACTGCAAAGGAACCGGCCAGAAGTTCCAAACAATTGATGTGGAGTGTTGATTCCAGGTCTGACCATCTGCCCTTGGTGGAAATATTTCCGCATTGAGTGCCCCAACTGTGCAAACTGGCCTCAGATTTGATTATCAAATCTGGAGCTGTACAGAATATGGTGCGTTCATTCCAAACTTCCATGTGAAAAAGCCACCATTGGAGTTCGTCCCTCACTTCTGAGTCCAGAGTTAACATATCCGTGTATGATGAGCTGCCCTTGAAGTTTGTAATCGTTGTAGGGCTCGCTAGCCAAGAAGACCTGGAAAATGGCCTGTATAGATGATGCTAGAAGGCTTAACATTCTAGGCAGTTGTTTCAGAGAGAGTTGAGAGGTTGCTAGTGTTCGCCTATCTCCTTCTTCATATTGGCTAATTTTGCCAGCGGAAGGTGTAGAGTTTGAAGGGTAGAATCTACAATAATTCAATATAACCCAGAAATTTGACTTGTTGCATGGGAACAATAATGGATTTCTCCCAATTGATCAGGAAGCCTAGGTTCTCTAACCGGGTCAAAGTCAATGCAAGGTATGTCCTGATTAATTGAATAGACTGAGCCAGAATGAAAATGCAGTCTAAATATATTATAAGACGTACTTCCCAACTCAGTAGCAGGGCGACCATACGTTTCATAAGCTTGGTGAAGCACCATGGAGCTGAAGACAGTCTGAATGGGAGGAATCTGAACCATCCATTTCCTGCCCTACCATGTGAACAGATCCAATTTGGCCATCCAATCTGATTGTTGGAGAAGATCCTTTAAGCAATGCCCTAATTCCATCTTGGAAGTGCTGATATGCCTCATAACCATTGAGCTTTCTCAAATTTATCACTGGACGAACACCTTCGCCTTTTTTGGGAACCAAGAAAAGGTTGCTCACGTAACCCATGGTATGTGCCGGAATCTCTACTATGACTTGTTTGCGCATCAGTCCTTTTTATTTCCATGGAGACATGGTGTACGTCTTGTTGGAAAAAAACAATTTCCCTCAATGGGGAACATTGAACAGGTAGAGAAAGGAAGTCTATGCATTACCCTTTCACAGTGTGAAGAACCTAAGCATCTTAAGAAATGAAGGACCATACATGGGAAAAATGTGTGAGCCTGTCCCCCCGCTATCAGTAGGGAAAAATGGAGATTGTGACGACTTACCATAAGGTCTTCATCCTGAAGGAGCACCTCTTGGGCCACTAACAACCAAGGGTTGACCATGTCATGGGAATAAGGTTGGTAAAGTGCATTGTTCAAAGAAATTGGCTCGTCCAGTATAATAGCCTTGGTTCTTTCTAAAATAACTTCTGTTTATTCAGCCGGAGAGACGGCCCCCTGCTTTTCTGGCCCCAGCAAAACTGTAGGGTTAAATAGCTTGCGCATCTTGGATTGCGCTTTATCTAGAGCAGTCAATATGTGGACAAAGGGGCCTAATTCTTTTACAAAGTTGTCCCCAAAGAAAAAGCTTTTTGCCTGTGTCTCCGGCTTGTTCAGAGCCATAGTTACACATTTGGGCTCAATCTTAAACAAGATCAATTTGCGGCGTTCTGGGACAACCGCATTGTTGGCATTGCCAACTTAAAATCACTCTCTGGATCTAAACACTTAAGATGGCGTGATCTAATTATAGATCATCCTATACTGCTTCAATGATCTTGGCTGCTGGGGCCAAGATGTCCAGGATTTTATCCTGACAATTTTGCAATAAAAATCTAAGCCTTTAGTAGGCTTCCATCCTGTCTTACTCAGGAACGGAATGATCTTAGGATCGACTGATAGCGTTTTACATGTGTTATCAAGGACTGTTCGGCATGGGTATTCAGCCCGCAATTTATTTCACTTTGCCTTCTCAGAAGGCTTGCATACTCTGGATGCCATATACTTGGCTACGTGGTGTGAGGAGACCACTGGGTGACAGGGCGTGAGGTTCGAATAGGGGTTCACCTTGAGTGTTCAAGATCCTATTGGTGTCCCCTGAGGCCGCATGATCTACCTCAATCTTGGTAGGTTTAATAGGACGTGTATCACGCACGAGATTAGCATCCTCTCCATCAGTAATTTCATAATCAGGATCAGAAAGATCCACTGAATCCTCCATGTAGGACTCAGGGAACTCCTCCTTAGTATCACTGAGCTCCGATTCAGAGTTCAGTTGGGATTTAGCCCTTTTCCAAAGTCTGGTCGACTCCCCCATTTTACACTAAGTACATCCCTACACAAACACACACACACTCTGCATTCATTATATACACACACTGCATTCACTATACACACACTACACAAACACACACACTCTGCATTCACTATATATACACACACTACACAAAAACTCACTGCATTCACCATACACACACACTGCATCCACTACACACACACGACACAAACACACACAGCTCCCCTGTCTAAACACACTGCATCCACTACATGAGGCATGTATATTTTGTGCATTTACCTTTAGAAATTGTTTATTTTTTCAAAATGGTAAATATACAGAATATCGGCTATCGGCCTGAAAATTCACAGATTATCGGTATCGGCTCTAAAAAAAATCAATATCGGTCGATCCATAATTTCTGCTATATTTCTGATAGTTCCATTTGTGCTTCCATCAATGGTTCTGTATATGTAGCCACAGCACTGGCTCTGTCATAAAACCTGGTTAAGAAGTCTTTTAGGGGAGGTGAGAAGTTAGGCATGTGCCATTGAAGTGCTTATACATCCAGGGAGAATCTGTGCTTTGTGCAGAATGTTTTAGTATGTTGTACTTTGGTAAAGAATTAACAATAAATTTAATTATTTACTTATTTATCTATCTCTGACAATGCACAAAATCTGACAGAACACAGAAGGTAGCGAGAGCCCCACGCAGAAGACCTTACAATCTAATGAAATAAAAAAAAATTCACACTTCTGGTGAAAAAGACCTCAGTGCGTCTTTGGTTTCTTTTTTGTTTCCACTGTTTATTGAATTATTTTTATTCAGTAAAATATTCCTTTATTATAATAAAATAAAATAAATATCATTGCATGTTTTCCAGTTTGTAACCCAGTATATATATATATATATATATATATATATATATATATATATATATATATATTGGCCTATTTCCCTTAATTAAAGGTCATGACTTTTTCTAGTTCAGTTTCGTGTTTGTGACACAGTTCAATTCACTGTGTTGCTGTAATGTTTCTGCATTCTCATTGCTGTCTGCATGTTCTTTGCTCACTGGCCGGCCGTAAACTAGCTTAAGAAAGTCATTCTCTTCTTTGTTTTACATCTGTTTTTCTCAAGAATGGTTTATCTTGGCTGAGTGCATCCATTTAAAAACCACCCAAGAAAAACCATCTTAGATGTCGAAGGTCTCATTTTCTCTTGTTCTGGACACTGAACAAGAAATAGCAAGGTCAACAACAATAAACGAACAGCAGAGACCGGCAAACAGATTTTTAACTTGTTAAAAACAATTAAGTGCTAGTGCTCTGACTATAGCATACAATTTCTCTTTCCTGAAGGGGCTTAATCCACACGGGTCTTTCAGAGCAACTTATACTTGTCTAAAGTATACCTGTCACGCATATTATGAGTTTATATTAAATGAAAGATCTTTTAAATTAATCTATACATTGTGTCAGCAAGCATATAGCCTTTTTAATATCTAATAAAAATTATTGGCTACTCCCACCATTTCTCTGAATATACTGCATGGCCAGTTGTATAGCAGTGAATACTTACATTGATTGATAGTTAGTATTCCTTTTTAGCAGGAGAATCCTCCTTTAGACGGATGTCCTGTTTACCTTGAAGGCCATGTAAGACATGTCATTGTAGTTGTAACCTACTACTTGAGCCAACGAGAATTGCTGCCACCTGCCTGCACAAGACTTGTAGGGTTATTCACTGAAGTGAGAGTTGTCAGGAATTCAAAGTGAATTTCAAAATTAAAGGAACACTCTGGGCACCATCACAACTTAAACTCAATTAAGTTGTTATTGTGTCTGGTGTCCTACCTTAAGGGGTAACCCCACATTTGTATAGATGAAGCCTGGATTCTCTTCTTCTGGCAAAGTCCGTGACTTGAATGAGGAAGCCTATGACTAGCTTCCCATTGCGAAAACTGTGTGAGAATAGTATATTTATGTGTTGATAAGTTACAATTGAAGCCTAAATGTTGGCATCTTGTGTCAAAGAAAAGTCACCCACAAAGCAAGACTGGTAGTGTCTGTCATAAGGTGAGGGAGGGAAGTATTATATAAACATTTTTTTAAAATTAATTTTAGTAAAATAAAATCCTTTCTAGAATCGAATACTGTCTATATTTTCTTTCTCAGAGTGTGCAGAGTTTTCATGTTATAGTTATGTAAATGCAGGGTTTGGTTTAACTTATGATTCTTCTTTCTGTTGTGCAAATGTAGGGGCGGCTTTACCTTCTATGCCGTCTTCCTGAATGCAACCTACACTTACTGAAAACGTTATTTAGCTTCCAGTGCAAACTGTAATGTAGGTCCAGTAACTGTGAATTTTTAAATTCATTTTTTTCATGATTAGCACTGCCCACATTGTTTATTTCTACACCTTTATTTATTTATTTATTTTTTGTATCTCTGAGAAATAGCTATGAAAAAAATATGGAATCCTTGGGCGTCTTTTCGATCTAAACACCTCTCAGAAATTAGCCACTGGATATGATACTACTTCCCACTATTTGATTATTACTATTTTTTTTTTTAGTTGAAGTGGTGGAGAGAGACGAGGAGAGAAAGGTATCTCTCTTACCTCTCTCCTTTCTCTCAAATTCCTCCACTATACTTCGGAGCTCTTGATATTAATCTTTCTACGTCTAGGATGTTTGACAATTGTTGTAAATGTAAGGTCACAATATGATCATTCTTTAGCCCGTCAGTTTAAATATATATGGACAAGATCATAAAGGAACCACTGTTCGTCATATGTATATTTGTAATATGTTCAAAATATGAAAAAAAAATTATAATTGGAAAAAAAAAAATCAGGGATACACAAGAAGCTAGTCTGCTGGAGAACCAAAACCCTGTGATGCTTTGCCAGTCTGAAAAGGCATTATGGGAATGAAAGTTTTAGAACATCTGGTGAGCCACCTGGTGCCTTACTCCTCTTCTAGCTTCTTAGATTATTCCATGCAAGCCTCAGTGGCTTACTTAGAAGCATGTGAGCCTTATAGAAATGTTTAACATTATCTATCTTGATTTGTACGGTATGATATTGCATTGATGTCAAAATTAGCGTAACTTAAGAGAAATTCTGCTCGGATGATGTGAGCTAGCCATCAAGTTGGTTAAATAACCTTGAAAGAGACCGCATTGTGTATTTTATAAATGCCCATTTTTTTACTGATTTCTTTAGCTATGTTGAAAGGGCCACATTTTCCATTTTGTGCTAGACATATATATGTCAAATTTTTCACATCCTCTTTGAAATAACTGAGGGTGGAAATCCGTGGGATATGCTATGCAAGTCCAACCTTGCCTCCATTCTTTAAATATGATTATTGGTTGTTCTTGGACAACACTGGTGGCTAAAGTTCTCTAGACAAAGAAAATCCCAAGCAGAACCCTGAAAAACCCTGCCCAGTATGTGGTACACCGAGGTACCCAAAATAGTAGATGACCAGCAGATAAAGTAAATCATGTGTAGTCTGTGATGTATATCACAGTGGAGAGGATTAAATAGATGTCTGGTACACTTGGGACACAGATATTCTGGCGTTGCAGGTGATGACATTAGGCTAAGTCACAACCGCTCCCTTTGCGATCTATGTAATGGCAGATTTACCATTCAATCTTTAACCCTGGAAGAAAAAAAATATTAATTGGTTAGCAAGTTGTTCTAGCTCGAAATATTGCTCAGGGCTAGGAATATGTAAATAAATACATCTTAATTCAGATTGCCAGAGGAGTATACAATTCATACCGATGGAGATTACATTTTCTGCAGGCCTATTAATATGTGAAGACCTTGAATTTATTAGAACTGTGTATGTTGCTAAACTGAATTGCCACTGTACAAGGTTCCAAGCCAACCTTCTCCCACTAGGTCATCTGAAAATGTCAACACGAAAAGCCTGGCGCTTTCAGCCTTCCTTTGGCAATAATCCTTTGTTTATGGAGCACTTTAACTGACTTTCGAGGTCGAGGCTGTCTGGCACTAATGCCTGCAGCTTTTTGAAGTTTTCTCCGAAGTTAATAAAAAGAAGCCTGACCTGACTGTGAAGTTCTCCACGCCAACCATGTTTCTGACTGTAGATTCAATCCGTTTCTATCCCCCTGGCTTGTTAATGTTCACTGTTATTTTTAGTATTTCAGAATGAGATAATGAAAATGATCTTTCTCGCTCCCTCCCTCCCTCCCTCCTTTTTCCTTAGTTACTCAGCTCAGGGATATTGCTTTGGATGCCGTAGTTTTTTGTTTTTTTTCTGGATTCAGGATTAAATTAGAAAGTTAAAAGGAGAAAGTACAAATAACAGGTTTCAGCTAAATTGCTGGAAAATAAATTGTGAAGGTTCATGTTTCGTAGAGAGAGTATCCATTTTTAAAACATAAACATTTGTCCACTTCCAGATAGGAAAATAATGCCAAAAACTTCTTTGTAGATGTCCAAGATACAGGTATGTGTGTAGGATCATGTGCTGAAAGAAGATGGTATGGTGCACTTTTATGGAACTTGGAAGGTTCCCATTATATTGTTGTAAAGTACCTTTGTAAACTACAGATTTACCTTCAGAATTTAGGTAAGATCTCCTTATTGGGACACTTTCGGTACCATAATGGCCTGATGTTGCAATGACTTTCTGAAATAACAATTAGACAAAAAGTCCCACCAAAGCCCTGCCTCTCTGCAGCCATTCGTATAACACCATGCTTGCATTTCCATATTAATGTCAGGACAAGGGAACACTACAACACGCAGGTCAGACCTAATAAGTTAGGAAACCAGGAAAAAAGGCTACAAGAGATATTTGTATAATAAGGTTAGGGAAACTGCAATACACAGATCACCAGTATGGCACTGGAGCACGTACATTCAAACATAAGTGTCCAAGGTGCCAGATAATGACGTGGATGGACAGCAGTCAGAAAAATCATGCCATGCTGAGAAAATGTGGAGCTATGACACAGGGTGGACGCCAAGAGAAACCGGGCAGCGTGACAATATGTCCTAAACCATCAAACCTTGGATGGCTGTAAATGGATAAGAACAGTAGGTGGGTTGGCTACAGAGAAGCCAGGCTTTGAGTGCCAGGAAAGCTCCGTGTTTTATCTCAAAGACGATTTGACAAAAAACTGGGCTATGAAACACAATGGTTATGGTGTTTGATGCCCTTTTAATAAAAAAAGAATTTGGGAGGAGACGGAGCCAGCAGCTAACCAGAGCAGACGTGCTTCAGCAGAGCTCTGACAAAATAAGACTGAAACAGCAAAATAACCCCCTTTAAAACACTCTATGCTTTCCTATGGGGAAGTCTAATGCGTGCAGCATTTGCAGCGCATGCGCCTTAGCGCACGCTCAACGGGGACTGTTGGAGGATGCAGAGCCAGGACCGTGCGCCGAGGGACATTGGCGCTGGGAAAAGGTAAGTAAGTAAAGGGCTTTTAACCTTTTATTCGCCTGGTGAAGTGGGCAGTTTGAGCTATGGTTTCAGGAATACAGATTTGTATTCCTGGTTTCAGGAATACAGATTTGTATTCCTGGCACTACCTTTAATCCTACACCTACTTTTAATTTTATACTACAACTTTCATAATTGTTTGCTTGTATTAGGTACACAACAATTATTTATCATTTAAAAAAAAAAAAAAAAACACCTTTTCCAGTAAAGTTTAAATAAGTATTGTCCTATCAAAAGACACAAAAAAAACAAAAAACATTCAGCAAAATTTGTAATTCATATATGTTAATATCAATGTTCAATTTTCTGTTTTGCAGTCAAATGATGACTACACTGTGATTGGACGTTCCTTGTTTAAAAAGGAGACCAACATTCAACTGTTTGTGGGACTGAAGGTCAAGCTATCTACAGGAGAAGATGGGGTGATTGAAGGAAGCTTTGGGCAGAGTGGCAAGTTTAAAATTCGAATACCCAGTGAGTACATTTGTTTCTTTTTTTCTGAATGTTACTGGTATAGCATGTGGAATTCCTTAACTCCAATGCGTCATATGGGGGTTTAAAAGAATAAATGACTTGCGCAATGTACAAGCATGTTTGATTGATTTGTGATTTCATCTGTGGTGCTGTAAAACGACATGATTGATGGAAAAAAGACTATTGATGGTTAGGTGACGGCCACTAAATATTGTTTTTAGTAACGTGTTAAAGAGACACTACAGTCACCAGAACCACTATAGCTTAATATAGTGGTTCTTGTGTCTATAGACTGTCCCAGCAGGCATTTTAATGTAAACACTGCCTTTTCTCTGTTGGCATTGCTACCTAGTAACAGAGACGGCTCTAGACTTTGAGGCCTTAGGCGAAAATCAAACATGAGGCCCCACTAACAAAAAAGTGAAAAAAATAGAGTTGCAATACATGCACACTGTCACATATACACATTGATGCACAGTTTACCTGTGTATGTGCCTGAGAGTGTGTCTGACAGAGAGTATTCTTGTATGTGTGTGTGTGAATGTATGTCTATGTGAGCATGTTTGTGTTTTTGTCTGGGACCCTATGTGTATGGGGTAGCTGCTTGAAGTGTGTTGTGTGTATGGGGGGGGTTGAAGGTGAGAGAGGGGTTGATGGTGAAAGATGGGGGTGGGTCAGTGGTGTATCCTGGTCTTGTGCTGCCCTTTGGTAAAATACTATTTACACAGTATTTTTTATTTACTATTTACACAGACACAATTTTCATAATTTGGGCTATGTAAGCTACCACAGTGGATTTGAAATGAAACAAACACAATGCAGCTTTAATTCAGGTGGTTGAGCAAACATATTGTATAAAACATTTAGGAATTGCAACCATTTAAATATACAGTCCTGTTATTTCGGGGGTCAAATGTAATTGGACAAATTAACACAGACATAAGTAAAATGTTAATTTTTAATACTTTTCGAGAATCATTTGCAGGCAATAACTGCTTGGAGTCTGGAATGAATGGACATCACCAAATTCTGGGTATACTCCTTTGTGATACTTTCCAGTCTTTTACTGCAACTGTCTTCAGTTGTTGTTTGTTCTTGGGTGTTTCCCCTTAGGTTTTGACTTCACCAAGCGGAATACAAGCACAATCAGGTGATTTACTCGGTCATTGCATAATATTCCACTTTTTTGCCTTAAAAACCTCTTGGGTTACTTTCACAGTATTTTTTGATCATTGCCCATCTGTAAAGCACCGTCCAGTCAACTTTGCTGAATCTGAGAAGACAATATATCCCTATAAACTGAAGAATTCATCCAGCTGCTGTCACATCATCAATAAGCACTAGTGACCCAATGCCATTAGATCTAATTTAATTAGTCTATTCTGCCCTTTCTATTCTTGAGGCTTACGAATGATTTGCAACTTGTGGTACATACTCTGTATTTGCTCTCGTGAAGTCTTTTCTTTGTGGTAGACTTGGATAATGATATAAAACTCAAAAAACAGGTTGTGCTGAATACTGCGTGTGCTAAGTCCAGTAAAACAATTCTTTCGAAGATCCTGGGTTGGAATACCTCAAGATTCTGTTGGTGATGAGAATATGTAACAAAACCGAAATAACCAATTTTTAGTGCAGATAGTCAAATACAAATAAAACAAATGTGAGTATGATTCCTATAGAATAAGGATATGTGGGATCATACTCACATTTGTTAGAGTTACAGACCAGCTCTGAGTAAAATAGCTGTATAATCCCCACTGGTGGATAAAAAAGTAAAACATAAAAAGCTAACAATAGGCGGGGCGGGGCGTGGCTGAAGCTCGAGCCGGATGGACGCGGACTGAGAGAGCTCCGTCCGGTCGGCTAAATAAACAAGCATTTACCAGCGACTAAAAGCACACAAGCGATCCTCAACTACCCCCAAGATGTCACAGAACAGATCTAAAAAGGTGGCGGAGACAAAAGACAAGGCGGCCTTCTTCACTGCCCGTACACCATCTCACAAACCGCAAGACCTGCAGGCCCAAGATGGCGCCAACTCCGACAGCGATCACATGGACGGCACAACGGTGACTGCGGCGGTCCTGCAACGAATGCTAGATGAGGTAGCTGGCAAAATGCAGGCAACAGTGAAAGAGGCAATCGAAGACCTAAAAAAAGATATGGTGGACCTGGGGAACCGGACCTCACACCTGGAGAGCAAAATGGTGGAGGTATCCATGGCCCACAACACTATTGCGGACAAAATGGAGGACCTGGAAGGCAGAATGGAGCGGGATGAGCACAAACTAATGGACCTCGAAGACCGTTCCCGCCGGAATAACCTCCAGCTAAGAGGGATCCTTGAAGAGGTCCCGCAACCAGAACTCACCGCATACGCAATGGAGTTCTTCCACTCCATAATACCGGACATACCAGGGGACATGTTAGTCCTAGACAGGATCCACAGAGTGGCCAGACAGTCATCTCCCACCAACCACCCACAGGGATGTGCTCATGCGAGTACATTTCTTTCACATAAAAGAACTGATCATGAAAACACACCGCACTAAAAGAGACTTACCGCCCAAGTTCAAAGATATATTAATTTTCGCAGACCTCTCCGCGGAAACCCTGAGGCGAAGAAGATCGTACCGGAACGTCACGGAGACGCTCAGGCAACACTCCATCCCTTACAGATGGGGGTACCCAGTTAAACTAATAATCGCCAAAGGAGGCAAACTCCACACAGTCACCTCTATCCAGGATGGCGTGGAACTTCTCCTGCCCCGCCAGGACAAGACCAAGGGAACAAGCTGCAGAAGGAATGGAGACCTGCCAAGCAAAGAAGGCACACCTCGCGACCCAACCAATAGACAACCAGGTGTACCCCCAACAAACAGAAGTGACCGAAGCCTCCACTCTCGGGACAGTGAGTAAACCAACGACAAAATAAGGACTAAACAGACAAAGTTGAGTACACACAAATGTGTAGTAATGAATAGTGGCTCTGGCCGAGCCAGCTAATGTGTACCCAGCATCACTTATTCAAAATGTACCCTTATAGGGTATTGTTGGCAATGTGTATGTGACGGGGTGGGGAATAAGGGGGAACTATAGGGACAACCCAGACGTGCCCTGGAGCCCGTAGACCCGGCTCTAGACGTCCATCGCACCAACCCAGGGGTGCCCACTGAGCGGCCCCCAGACTTAGAGCAGGACCTATCGACAGAGAAGCCCCCCTCAGGAGACCAACCCTTTTATATCTAAACAAACAAAAAAATTAATAAATATATAAATAAATAAACAAAAATTTTAAAAAAAATAACCAGTAACAACGGATGTATGTGTGTGCACGGATGTGCGTGTGCTAGCGTGCGTAAAGGTACGCGTATGGGTGCATTGTTACGAATGAACGCACCTATGCATACAATTGCTACCGAAACCCCTATACGACATACGACCCACGCCAGGCAACAATGGTCTCAGAGGCTATGACGGTGTTAGGGCACGGGCTGATAACCCCAACAACAGAGTAAAAGGTTCACCCACCCCAAGAATTCTAGAGCTCCTTGTGCTATTCACGAGAGACCCAGAGCTCTTGAAGCCGCCCGGTCCCGGGCCCGACCTAGCCCGACACGACCACCTACCCCCACCCAAGAAGGTTCACTTTCACCTTCGATTCGTTTTTCATGGGTACCTCAATAGTGGTGCCCGTTTATAGTTCTAAGTTAATGTTTTTTAAGTTATATTGTACAATGGTATGTCAATTGAAACAAAATGTCTGGAATATGTTATGTAACACTAAGACCCTGCCTCTAGGTCAGGTCCAACACACTTGCACAACGGTTTACGGAGATCAGGGCCTAGGGCCACATGGACCTCTCCCCACACAAACCAAGTTTAGAACTCAGCACCAGAATAGCACAAACCACATATTGCTCATAATATGAAAATTTACACCCACAATGTTAGAGGACTAAATATCCCGCACAAGAGACACACCCTACTCAGAGAACTGAAGACCTCACAAGCCGACATAATCTGCCTACAGGAAACGCACTTCCAGGGGAATTCCAATCCAGTGCTAGGGAAAACGCTCTACCCCCACCAATACCATGCAACAGCACCCACAAAAAGTAAATGGGTCTCAATCCTCCTCAGCCGCCATTTGGCGTATGAAGAAATAACGGTGAGACAAGACCCACAGGGAAGGTACCTTATCTTGATATGCACCATAAACAATTCCACTTACACTATTATTAATGCGTACCTCCCGAACGTAAATCAGGGTAGCTTCCTCAGAACACTACTGACACTCGTAGCTCAATTGCAGACGGGCACGACTATCCTTTCCGGGGACTTTAACCAATTCCAGGACCCCCTAATGGACTCAACAGCGAAGCACTCATCACACAGAGCTAAAACACTGTAGATCATTGACCACACTTTTACACACATTCGGCCTCTACGACGTCTGGCGAACACTGCACCCACAGGACAGGGAATATACCCATTTCTCACAAGTACACAACACCTATTCGAGGATAGACTGCTTCTTACTGCAGGGTGCACACCTCAACAGGGTGAAAGCGTGCGAGATAGGGACTTCCACCTGGTCAAACCACAGCCCAGTGTCACTCACTATTGAGGACCAATACAACTACAAAAACCGCAGCCCCTGGAGATTGAATGAACAACTCCTAAACGACCCCGAGTTCGCCCTGTCGCTGCAACAAGATATGCAAACATACTTCAATAACAACGATACCCAAGGCATATCCCCCATGACCCTGTGGCTGGCCCACAAACCGGTGATCAGAGGACTGCTGATCCGCAGAGCCTCCTACCTCAAGAAAACATACCACACAACACATATTCAAAACCTGAAGAAATTACATGACCTCCATAAAATCAACCAACTCTCCCCCTCCAAAGGCACACAAGAGGAGATAATCAAACTCCAACGCTACATTAACATAGCAAACTTCCAAAAAGCGAGCTACGCAATTAAAAAACTAAAAGCCACAACCTTTGTAATGGGGAACAGAGCCAGCAAAGCACTGGCCCAGAGACTCAGAGACAGGCAAGCCCAAACCAAAATCTCCTACCTTCTGACGTCCACAGGCCAGAAGCTATTACAACCCATGCAAATATGTAACGCGTTCGCGAACTACTACAGCTCCCTCTACAACTTAAAAGACAACACATCTGTTACACAGCCGACAAACTAAGACAAACTCCTCAATACAAAGTTATTTAGACAGGATTGATTTACCCAAACTCACAGCCCACCAAGTAGCACACCTCACAGAACCGATTTCTACTCACGAGGTTACACAACTAATAGAGTCCATGACAAAATCAAAAGCCCCAGGCCCAGATGGCCTCACTAATCTCTACTATAATACATTTAAACTCACATTAAGCCCCTATATCGCACGAGCCCCCAACTTTGCTACAACACAGGGCTTCGCGCCACCCGAATTCTTAGCGGCCCACATTATCACTGTCCCGAAACCCGGCAAGCCACCGACACAATGCCCAAACTTTAGACCCATCTCACTACTAAACGCAGACGCTAAATTATATGCAAAAATATATGCGGAACGCTTAAAAAACCTACTACCCAACTTTATCGCGACGGACCAAGTGGGGTTCGTGACAGGCAGACAAGGCCCAGATAACTCTCGTAAAGTACTAGATATCCTCCACTATCTCAACCGGGCCAAACAGCAGTGCACGATGTTCTCACTAGACGCGGAAAAAGCGTTTGACCGGCTCAATTGGAAATTCCTACACGAAACGCTACATAGATACGGTTTCCCACCTTCATTCCTGAATATGGTCCAAACACTTTATAGCTCGCCATCGGCCACTGTCCTGAACTCGGGCTTCGGCTCCAAGGCATTTAACATATCGAACGGCACACATTAGGGCTGTCCACTCTCCCCATTAATTTATGTTTTAGCCCTTAAACCGCTGGCCATAGCCATCCGTAACAACCAGGACACACAGGGGATACCCATAGGAGGCAAGGAATACAAACTGAAACTCTTTGCGGACGACATCCTCCTCACTCTCTCCAACCCTACAGTATCCCTACCAAATTTACAGAAAGAAATCCAGAACTATAGCAACAACTCTACTACCAACTAAACCTGTCCAAAACCCAGGCCATGTGCATCAACATGGCTAAACCAGACGAAGAACGATACAGACGTAACTTTAATTACGACTGGAGAGACGACCACCTCACATTTCTAGAGACTCACGGACCTCTTTGCCGCCAACTACACTAAACTCTTCAAAGAAGTGGAACATATCCTACAGTCGTGGCAGAATAAATATCT
Organism: Pelobates cultripes; assembly: GCA_933207985.1. Classification (NCBI taxonomy): domain Eukaryota; kingdom Metazoa; phylum Chordata; class Amphibia; order Anura; family Pelobatidae; genus Pelobates; species Pelobates cultripes. The sequence goes on along the minus strand of OW240919.1, from coordinate 80,954,378 downwards.
CTCATGGCTAGGTCGTATAGCGGCCATCAAAATGACTATACTTCCAAAAATCCTGTACATGTTCCGCTCCCTTCAAATACACCTACCCCAGACGTATCTACAAAGACTGCAGTCCTCCCTAATCAGATTTAGCTGGGGTGGAAAACATCCCAGGGTCCCTAGAACGCTCCTAATGAAACCGACAGATAAAGGGGGTTTGGGATTCCCCAATATCAAGGCCTATTACCAAGCAACCCAGATAACTAATATCCTCACCATGCACTCCCCCACATACACTCCCCAATGGATAGACATTGAAGCCAGCTGCTGCGAGGTCCCGTATCTCCCTGCATCAGTCTGGGTGCCCAAAGAACTGAGGCGTACAGCGCAAGGCACACTCCCCACGACTAAATTAATGTACACCTGTTGGGACACACACAGGATCGCCCTATGCTTGGCCAGGCCTTGGTCCATGGCAACTCCGCTACGCATCATCGGGCTGTGTAGCGACACGTTCCCATACAGAGCTTGGCAAAGGTGCAATATCACACACCTACATCAGGTATGCACCTCACAAGGGCCACAATGTCAACCTAACAGGCAACATACAACATCCCACCACATCTCACATTCTCGTATGGGCAGTTAATATAAACACTTAGCAACAAGGGGGGGAAAAGTCCCACACCAACGTTCGACACCAATTTCACGCACTTTGAAAAGATGTGTCTCCACCTGACACCGATCCACCGCACTCTATCACTCACTTATAAACACCTCAACTCCCCAACAAAGGAGCCTGTCTGGCGCTTTATAGAGGACTGGAACAAGGATATAGGCAGAACACTCACACAGGAAGAGTGGGACAGCATTTACAGCAACCATAAAGGACTAACCACCTGCGCGTCTCACCAGGAGGCCGCAAGGAAACTACTATATAGGTGGTACATGGTACCCACCCGCCTGAAGGCAATATACCCGTACACAAGCGACAGGTGCTGGAGATGTCAGACACAGGAGGGTACACAAATACACATGTGGTGGACGTGCGATCTGGTGCGGCCTTACTGGGAACAAATAGCGAAACTTATACAGGGGGCCACAGGGTGCATACTTGAACACAATATTGAAACCATGTTACTCAAACACATGCCAAAAGGAGTGCCCCACTGCATAGCCAAACTCATCTTCATTACACTGTCCTCAGCCACTACACTGTTAGCCAAACAATGGAAAACACCGAATATTCCTACAGTGTCAGAGGTTGCCGTATTGGTAACTAGCACAATGGAATATGAAGTGGCCATGTGGAAACAAACAAAAACAGGAAAAGGCTGCACCACAGCTCACGCAATGTGGACGTCATATATAGAACCAAAAGGGAATCAAGGACCCTGACAGGACAGGATGAGGCTTAAAACGACATAATTAGGCTTAACCAGACACACAAGGAAACGCAAAAACATACCGACTCCCCAGTTTTACCCCCCCTCTCTTCCCTCCCCCATGGGCAGCTGCTCAGGGGCGGGGCAGCCCTTTACGCAGTCAGGGGCTCCCCTAAACAATATTTACACGGAACAGGAGACTACACGCAGGTTTCTGTACCCCCCTCCCTACTAAGACACCGAAAGTAGTACTTGTCGATTCAAGCAGGACGACGAGAAACAGATTAGAGAAGACAAGGTGTTACAAGCCCTCTATACAGATATGTACATACAATATCACCACCCTTAGTCTCCTTCTGCACCCACGTGTCCATACCAAAAATTGTCAAATTGTGAAAAAAAAAAAAAAAAATCAGATTCGCTCCTGCTTGTGTAATATGTTGATTTTGTTTAATATGTGTTTGAGAACCATGCACCATAACTGCGTACCCTCCCTTTTTCCTTTCTGTACCCCCAATTGTGTTCTTTGATAAAATAAAAATTGTCAAATTGAAAAAAAAAAAGCTAACAATAGAGCTTACTGAGTAAAACCAAAAACAGGAAAACATATAAATGATAATTTACTCACATTTAGTAGAGCAGTAACACTGCGCAATAGATAGCGCTTGGGTGGAATGACGCCACCAAGAATATAATGTTGAGTAGATTCTCCATAAGGCAATCCTTGCCAGGTATTTGATCTAGAGTAGATACTTCAGGAGTTTTAAATGTGCCAAGAACAATAAAAAAAAAGCTATAAAAATAATAAAAAGAATAATGGTCTGCACTATAAAATAGGTGTAAGCCAAGTAAATGTTGATGCTTAAAAACAATATTAAAACACACACAAGCCAGGATCATCCAAATATTTGTTTTATTGGACTTAATAAACAAAGCATTCAGCGCAACCTATTTTTTGAGCTTTGTATTCTTTTACTTCTTCTTAGTAAGGTGTTGCAGCTTATTTAAGTGTTTGCAGCTTATTTCACTGTTTATATTAATTGATTTCTTAGTACTTATCCTATCTTTTATATTTGCTGTATCTTGTATAATAATATGCCTACCTCCGTGAGGATGTTCTTTACTTGGCTGGATGTCGTAATGGAGTTTTTCTTTACAATGGAAAGGATCCTACAGTCATCCAACATTATTGTTTTCCGTGAACATCCATACCTTTGTGTGTTGAACAGCTCATCAGTGCTTTCTTTTTTTTTCTCATAATGTACTAAACTGTTGATTTGGCCATTCATAATGTTCCTGCTATCTCCTTGGATGGCCTGTTTCACTTACATTGAGAGCTCCTTTGACCGCATGTTGCGGGTTTACAGCAACAGCTTCCAAATGCGAATGCCCATTTTACCTGCTTAATTTATAAAGAAATAACGAAGGAATAGCCCACACCTGTCCATGAAACAGCTTTTGAGTCAATTGTCCAATTACTTTTGGTCCCGTGAAAAAGAGGTGCCTATTTGATTCAATTGTCCAATTACTTTTGGTCCCATGAAAAAGAGGTGGCTATATATTAATGAGCTGTATGTCCTAAACACTTCCTCTGAATTGGAAGTGAATACCCTCAAATTAAAGCTGAGAGATTGCACATTAAAGGACCACTCTAGGCACCCAGACCACTTCAGCTTAATGAAGTTGTCTGGGTGCCAGGTCCTTCTAAGGTTAACCCATTTTTTTATAAACATAGCAGTTTCAGAGAAACTGCTATGTTTATCAATGGGTTAAGCCTTCCTCCAAATCCTCTAGTGGCTGTCTCATTGATAGCCGCTAGAGGCGCTTGCGTGCTTCTTACTGTGAAAATCACAGTGAGAGCACGCAAGCGTCCATAGGAAAGCATTATGAATGCTTTCCTATGCGACCGGCTGAATGCACGCGCAGCTTTTGCCGCGCGTGCGCATTCAGTCGACGGGGCGGATCGGAGGTGGAGAGGAGGCAGAGTTTTTACCCCTTTCCCCCTTCCAGAGCCGGGCGAGAGGGGGACCCTGAGGGTGGGGGCACCCTCAGGGCACTATAGTGACAGGAAAACGAGTATGTTTTCCTGGCACTATAGTGGTCCTTTAAGCCCATAATCAATATTTAACTGAAATTTAAATGTATTTAGGTAAGCAGCCGAAATATCAAAACTTGTGAGACAGTCACACTATACTGGAGCAATATGAGAACACATTCCACATACCAATACGTCTCATACTGTATGTAGGGTGACTATTCATACTATTCAGACCGTTTTCAATTAATTCATCAATTGCTCAAATTTTGTAATAAGCTGTACAGGTCTATTTAAAAAAAAAAAAAAACACTCCAGTTGGGAGTTGACCCCACTTTTTAAATATATTTTGATGATATTCTGCCCTGGCTCTGCAGCTACCGCAGTGACCAAGATGCGTCTGAAAAACGATTTCATTAGCAATTCAAACGACTTTATTCTTGTTTTCTATTCGTGAATAGAACGTCTGCAATACAGGAACTGTCATTAAGTTATTTGAGAATGCGAAATGTAACAGGTCCGCATGCTGTGCGTTAACACTCATCATGAATGGTTTGGTCTTGTAGACTTTGCAGTTTTTGTAGATCCATGCCTTATGCAGGGAGAATAGACAGTTCTGGTGCTTGTAGCTTTCCTGTAAGGATTTTGAAAGAGAACAATGTTGTGATTTGACAATTGTGTTAAAGTATTGCTTTTCCTTCTACCCAATGTTTTACAAACCTATTTTTATTTATAATTTATATATAATCTTATATAAAAACTGCTTTGTATCATATCATCAAAATAAATGCTCTAATCATTAATACAAATGTTTTTTGTTTGTAACACAAATAAGTATTTCTCGTGAACTTCATTAAAATGTGAAACTGAAGAATTTAGCTAGATTTTAATAGGCTTAAAAAAACAGCACCCACAACTACTGATGGTGACTCTGACCTCTGTGTAGAGCCAAGTTCAGGCTGTACTGAGTGGTATGAAGCCTATCAGAAGAACTAAATCTTACACAAATCAAACCAGCATTAGCATCTCATATCTGGACTTTGGAAAATCAAGTTATGAATTTCACCCAGCACCCTCCCAAAATCTACCCCTAAATAATCAGAAAATGCCGTAGCTCCTCTCAAGGCAGGGACTCCTACAGAGAACCACCAAGTGATTTTATAGACTTGAGAAGATCTCCTGCTTTAATCACTGGAGATACCACATAATGTTTGGGGGTCATAGAGGGGAAGTTTAGACTAACAGAAAGGCATAGTCAGACTCTGTTTTGATTTTCTTTGCCTTGTATTTATTTTCAGGGGGAGAACCCAACCTTTCCATGCTGTTTTAACAGTTAAAACAAGATTGGGAGGGGGCATACAATGACACAGCTCATGTGAACTTTAGTTCACATTCCATTGTCAGGTCAACATTGCTTTCTTAATGTGCCCGCATCCTGTTTGTGGTTTTCTCTTTTTTTCTCTCTTCTTTTTTTTATTTAATTTCATTAAAAGCAACTGATCGGATTCCTTCATCCCACAAAACTTTCAGTCTGTCTTACCCCTCCGATTACTTCCATAAAGAATTTAAGTGAACCTTTTTCTCTGACTCTTTGATCGCTAAGGATACCATAGAAGGTTTAATCTGCACACGTTGAATATGTTTGTGGTCTTCTCGGAGAATTAGAGTATAGGCATTTCCTCTTTTTACCAAGTGTTACTGTATGTTCCATGACCTTGTAAATGCAAAATAGGGGCCTGCTGTCTTTAAGAGGATGTGATTTTTTTCCCCCTTTAACTAATGCAACTTATTGAAGGCTCATTTCCAGTCTGGAAACATATGTTTTTGTATGGTATCTACTTGCAAAATTGGTCCTGCTATTTTTTCCTCTTTAATATCTTGTTCATGTTTCATCTATTATATTGGCTTCTGTATGTTTGCATAGCAACATGGGGTAAGTCTTCATATTTCCATACATACCACATGATTGTGGCAGTTCTACAAAGTCACTAATGAGGCCTGTTCACTTAAAGAGGTAGTCAAAGCACCATTAACCACTACATCCTGCTATAGTGGTTATGGTGCCAGGAGTCTCCTACCTCCATCCCAATCCCATTTTTAATGGTTTGAGACTTCCAATGGCACATTCATTCGGTCCCCGTCGTCAGATATCATTAAAGCTGAAGTACATCTTTGGATGGAAATTAGTGGCCAGTGATAGCTGATGCTAAACCAATTAATTCCATTGACATAGGGATGGAATTGAGATATCTAATGTGGATGGTGAACTAGCGCTCTGGCTATATCTGAAGAGCAGGTCCGGTTAGTGGTGCACCCAGGTAAGTGTCAAGCCGTTTAAAATTGATTTGATTACGTACTGTGGGAAGACATCTAAAGACTTATGGTACCATAGCTCTTGCAGGGTGATGTAGTGTTTATGGCTCTTGGACCTTTTAGCTGGGAATTGTGGAGAATTAAGAAGGGAACGTTTTAGGGCAGACATGCTGACTGGGAAAATCACTAATTTGAACAATTTGTATATTGGTGCCTCATATTTGTAATTATGTTCCATTACTTATTGTGTTAATAAGACTCTAAGTCTTACAGAGTGATTTTCAGACCTAGAGTCTTCCTTAATAGTTAATTGTTGGATTCTTCATTATGTTAACCTTTTGAAAGCCCACCATGAAGAATTTAATGTAGTCTATAAACACAAAGGAGCTTCATATTAGATATATTGCTACATACAAGGAGCAAATTTGATTTGAAGGGCAGAGTTGACAAGTAGTGGTGGGATTTCAACTGAAAATGGTGTAACCAGGAAGAGAGTGGGTGATGTAAAGCACCAATTCCCCCTTGAAGAAAAGACCATCTAGGCCCAGATAGGCTTTATGTTTTTCTTAGTGCTTCTTCCCAACTATCAATACCTTTGTATGAACTACAGAGGCATTTATTCTGTTAATATGAAAATTGGCTTATTTAATTTGTGACCTGGTCAATTCACTCTGAGATTGTGCCTATTCACACAAGTATCTGCCCAGTCAGACTGGAGCAAATACCTCTAGGTGGAAATTTCTAAACATTTCACATATTAAAAGGTAGGCAAGAATTCTAAAAATGGTGCATTCACCAAAGAAACCCGTGCAATTAGCATAAATATTCCACTTGAATCCATGGCAATTGCTCCACTCATTCTCACTTATTTTATTACAAACACTTGAATAAACATTTGCCATTGTGTCAAACCTTGAGAGCTCCCAGCTCTGGTTAGAATGTGCTAATCATTTACAGTGATGTCAGATGGACCTCTCGCTACTTCATTTGTTTCCTGGCTACACAAACAGACAAATTAGACAAATATATTTGGACATGCAAAACAATACTGTGTTCTGCCAAGAAGTTGAAAAAGAAAAGACATCCAAGAAGATGGAAGATGTATGTAAACGTAACTCTGAAAGCTTTTATTTTGTTTTCTTGTTTTATTTTTTTGTGTAATTTAAAATATGTGCACCTTTATCTCTCCTGTTCTATAGATTATGTAGAATAAATGTTTAGTATTGGTTTACAAAGCATGCATGTCTTCTAATACCACAATATTGGCCTCAATTCAATACTTTGTTTAAAGAAAAATATTCTAAATGAATTATCTACAAAAATACCCATAGACTTTAATGGTGAATTCTGTAGATACAATTTTTGGAATGTTTTTCTAACACAATTGAATCATTTGGAATGCCTTATAAATTGGGGCCTTTGTGAGAGGATGATGGACCAGAGTGGGGTACTGCCAGTGACGGAACAAACATTATTGGTGGCTTGCTAGGAGGGAGCAGACAGCCCTAAAAGGGAACCAACTAAGATTCCCATGTGCACTGAATCTCAGGTACCCCATTGAATTTGCAGAAATGCTCGCAAATGGCCTTGGGCAGTGCAAATACAAAAGAATGAGACTAGATTTAAACTTGGCAGGAAAGGGGTCCATAATTTTCACTATCCTGCTGGATCTGGAACAATGGAAGACATAGGCTAGTCTTTAGATTTGCCTCATAGTAACTTCACATACTTTTCTCTCGATCTTTCTTAAAGGGCCACACTCCACTTTCACCTTTTGATTCTGCTACTTCCCACCCTGTCGCTTGGTTGCAATCCCTCATGCTGCCCTTCCTGTTGTGTTCTTATACCACAACTCTTCTAGATTGTAAGCGCTTTCCAACAGGGTCTTCATCAACCTATTGCTCCTGTAACATTTTGTAAGTGTCTCATCTATTGTTAAATGTTTCCCTTTATAATATTTTAAAGTGCTGTGAAATATGTTTGAGCTATGTAAATGATCATTTGTCTCATTCTCTTGCTCTGCCTCTCACTAAAATTATCTATCTCTCCATTTCCTCTGGCATATTTCCTCTATCCTTCAAACATGCAACCGTAACCCGATTCTGAAAAAGCCCAACTATGACCCTAACTCCCCGTCCAACTACAGCCCTATCTCGCTACTGCCGTTTGCCTCCAAGATTCTTGAGAGAGTTGTGTATGCGAGATTTACAGACTTTGTCGAATCCAACTCTCTGCATGACCCTCTTCAATCTGGATTTCGCGCTTGTCACTCTGGTGAAACTGCTGTGATCAAGGTAACCAATGATCTTATCACTGCAAAATCCTTTGACCACTACTCTATCCTAATTCTTTTTGACCTTTTCACTGCTTTTGACACTGTTGATCATCAACAGCTTCTTCTCATCCTCCGTAATCTCAGTCTAAGAGATACCACTCTCTCCTGGTGCTCTTCCTACCTCTCCCAATGCTCTTTCAGTATTTCTTTCTCTGGCTCTTCCTCTTCTCCCCAATCCCTCTCTCTTGATGTTCCCCAAGGGACTGTCCTTGTTCTCCTATTGTCCTCAATCTATACTGCGTCCCTTGGTAAACTCATGAGCTCCTTCGTCTTCCAATATAATTTCTATGCGGGTGACACGCAAATCTACCTGTCCTCCCTGATTTCTAACCACCCCTCTTGACTCGTGTCTCTGACTGCCTCTCTGCTATTTCCAACTGGATGGCTGCTCATTTCCTTAAAGGGAAACTCCAGTGCCAGGAAAACAATCTGTTTTCCTGGCACTGCAGGTCCCTTCTCCCTCCCACCTCCCAAACCCCGGTTGCTGAAGGGGTAAAAACCCCTTCAGTCACTTACCAGAGACAGCAACATGTCCCACTAAATGCGGCAGCAAGACTCATCTTCCTGTCTGCACCTCCCACGCCCCACTCAGTCAGTCCCTACATTGGCTTCCCGTAAGATATAGGGCTCAATTTAAGATCCTGGTACTTCCTTACAAATCTCTACACAATGCTGCTCCAACCTACTTATCCTCACTAATACAGAAATATGTCTTGTCTAGGCCTCTACGCTCGCCGTAGACCTACGTCTATCCTTTGTTTGTACTCACACCTCTGATGCTCGCTTTAAAGACTTCTCTACGGCTGCACCATTCCTATGGAACGCCCTCCTCCTCTCTGTTGGACTTTCACCCAATATCCACTCCTTCAAAAAGTTTTTGAAAACTCACTTCTTTAGGAAGCATATCAATTAAACTGTCAACAGCTTTCCCTCCCCGCACCTTAATTCCACTCCTGCAACTGACATGAAAACAAAACACTAAGCCCTCAATGAATACTATCACTACAACCTACTTTTCTACCCTACCCTATTGTGTCACATTACCCCCACTCCCTCTAGCATGTAAGTTCATTGAGCAGGGCCCTCAATCCCTCTGTTCCTGTGTGTCCAACTTGTCTGGTTACAAATACGTGTCTGTTAGTCCACCCATTGTACATCGCTACGAAATTTGTGGGAGCTTTATAAAAATGATAAGAAGAAGAGTAATATGATTTGAGATTTTTCAGTAATATGAATTCTGTGAGTGTGTTTGCTTGTGTGGATGCACTTTGACTTTTTTAGGAGAACTGGGCACTATGGCGTGTAATAATGTCATGGAAATCTGTTTTTGCCGTACAGTAGGCAGGGAAATGTAGCATATGGGCTTTAAAATGCCACTCCCCTCAACGTTTATTTTGTGATAAAGTAAGTCATACTGAGCCAGTGATCAAATTCCTTGTCGCTGTTGATATACCAGGCTGAAAAAGCATGATTGGCAAGATAACTAATCGTACTGCAGGATTACCGAGCAGGTCTGACTACGCACAGAGCACCCCTGAAACAATTGTGTATGGGTTTTATGTTCTGTAATTTTTACCCTTGCAGCTACAGCTTATTTCAACAGGGCCTCATGCTGAACCTTTCTTTGTAGTCCTTAGAAGCAGGATGCCAGAGAAGACAAAAGCCATAAGTCCAAATTGAGACCATTTTAGAATGGTTTGACTTCTTCCCTGTGGGCCGCCATATACTGTCCCCCACCTATAGTACATCTGACAGAAAGACAGTAGGTCTTTCTGTGAACTAAGCCCGTTAGTGTATGGCTTAGCTCATTTGCTGAGAGTGATCAGCTGATGCTGTCAGATAATAAGCTAGCCCTGCTGTCAAATAATAAGCTAGCCATGCAGGAACTTCGAGTTATCTGTTGGATGTAGTGGAGGTGAGTTTGACTACTTACAATTGGAGGGCTCCAAGGCCCTCCCGGCTCCATAAACACTACAGCAGGCTCTTATGGTTATGGTGCTAGGAGTGTTCTTTTAATCTTAGATATTTCTTCTGCTTTTAAAAAAAACAACAACACAATCTCAAATATGTGTATGTGCTTAACATAGGGCCTATGTTTGTTCTGACCTTTCACACTTAATACAAACTAGTTTAAAAACAAACAAATTACCAAATCACCAAGAAAGCGTTATTCCCATTATCAAACGGCAAACCAACATGCCAACAACATGTCAGCCTCATGTTTTTTGTATGATCTGACATCTGTACAGCCATCTTTGATTTATCTATTTTCTCCTTATACCTGTTTTGCGGTTAACCATAGATTCTCAGTTTAACCACGTGAAACCCTGCAAAATCCTGTCCCTACAGTTGGCATTGACATTGCTTTACATATGTGCATATTTTTCGGATGCTTTAACCATAATTTTGTCTGATAACGTAATCAATTCCCACGCAAACAGACTTGATGAAATTGCTCTGTCACTGCAATGTTCCTACTCTATTGTTCGGATCAATTTTTTTTTTATCTCCGCGTCTGATGGCAGTCTAACTAATCATGCAATCCTCTGGATAATAGGCTTCTAAAGAGTTACACAGTCAGATGAATTGACTTTTACAGCTCCTTTAATCCAGGTTTTAAAATAGTTTTACTGGCGCAAGCAAGAAACCGAATGATTAAATTGCAAATGTGCAGCGAACCAAATTATACGACCATAATACACATTGTAGCAGCGTGAAGGATTTCTTCTCTTGTACGGAAGTGCCTTATTGTAAAGACTCCATGGGGTAAGTAAGATGGATGTTATGGCGGCATGCGGGATCAAATGCTTCCCAGGCAGAATCTGGTTGTACAAATTGTCTTTTGCCGCGGAGTTAAGATAGTATGACACAAAAGAAGATAACTTCATTAGAGGGTTGTTGAACTAGCTCGTGGACATCATCTCTCAGAGTTCTAGAACCACTTCTCTGGCGGCAGTCATTTAACGCTATTGATTGAAAAAACCAAATAGATATTCCCTCTGCTCTGGATTTAAAAGGGAAAGTTCAAGCAAACTGTCAGCAGTGACCCCTGTTATCAGCTTAATACAAAAACATCATATTACCTTTAAGAAGATATATTGGATCTCTGTTTGCATAAGTGCACTAGAGGTTGCCCTGAACAATGAAGGGCAGACAGACCCCAATGCCCCTACCCTTTCTGTATTAATTTCTATAATTGAATACTAAATTAATTTTGTTGTCGATTTGTAATGTTCCAACATATTTTAATGAAATGTGCAAAGATATGTACAAAGGCTGAATGGTGCTGTACGTGACTCCACATCACCAAATATTAACGTCTTTTAAAGGAGAAAAAATTCAAGCAGTTGTATCACTGCTGAGAATTGTTTACAGAAACACAGCTAACAAATGTTAGTAATGGGTTATGTTTTTATTTTAGTCTCAAATTTATTTATTTTTTTCTATTTACATGGAGTGCCAAGCCTGACCTATAAATTATTTTTACCCCCATGTGGCCATTTTTTTACATTAACAGCCGTATGTGTACTAAAATGTGCCATCTCAAATACTCTCAACACACTGATAATCGGAATGGTTGGAAATGTTTGCTTTCTTTTGTTGTTTTTTTTTTTTTTTGCACTATATACCATGCCCTCAGGGTGGAGAGTTTGCCAAGTTCTGGCCTGCTATACACTCTTTTATACCAACACTTAAGAATAGCTCTGTTCTATAATTGTCACTATTGATAAATGGCTGTATGAAAGTCTGGAAACTTTGAAGTGGTAATGAGAACAACAAGTCGATCCCCTGTGAATAATATTTTCTACAAGCTAAGGTCATGACATAATTTGCCAGGTGCATGGCCTTCTGGATTCCTGAGATCATGCCACATGTTTAAAACGTGTCCTGTGTTCCTACACCTGCCATTTTCAGACCAAAGTCCATGTCCCACGTGCACTGTACTTCCTGGTGAGACTTGTTGTTCCTTCCCCAGCCAACCGTTTCAAAGAAAAACAGTCCATATTAGGTTGTGGTGTTAATGGCAGCAATTGAGATAATTTCAGGAAATAGTTAATCTGATTCTATACATTGACTTTGTCCTGCAGCATTCTCTCAGATGCAATAAAAAATGTCACGAAGAAAGCGATTTAGGGCTATGAATCCCAGAAGTTTCCCTACAACTCCCCACCCTGTGATTATAAGAGACTTGCTTGTTTACTGTGGGATGTTAAACAGAGTCAAGTTCACACACCTCCTATGTTTTATCCAAATACTCAAATTATTGAAGAAAAATAAATATTAGTCATGTGATTTTAGGAGAATTATAAAACTCTTCTTGCATGTTGGACATTACAGGTTTGTGGTAGGGTGCGGTGTTCTATATGTTCAGGACCCAATAAATTGTAATACAATGTAATGTACAAATTCACTGACCACAATCAAATACTCCTGAAGTAACTGACATCTTACTGTAAACCTGTATTAATTTGTACAAGGGAGTAATCTAAATATTGTAAAATAGAATTGTCTTCTGTACAACCATAGGTGTTGCTAGGAGGGCTGCACTAAATGTGGGGCTCTTTCGCCCCAGCCAGATCTCCACAACTGGCAGAGGGGGCAGGTGGATATTAGTATATATGTGTGGATATATATATACACTAAATATATATATACCGTAATTTTAAATCGGGTAGCTGCTTCTTAATTCAGGTGCCTATTATAATAAGAAATATTAGTAGTATTGTGCTTCACCAGGCCACTTATGGGTAGTGGGTGATGTCCACCAGGTGACTGTCAGAAAGGGGTGCTGTGGATCAGAACATGAATGCACACCCCTCTATTACCATGGCGGGATTCATTGAATATTTGATTATGCAGAATATGCTTATTTCTGCTTTTGCTTCTGCTATGACATCCTGGAGAGAATCAGAAGCACACTGTTCATGAGTTTGGAGGACAGGACCTGACATATATTTACCTCTCTGTCATCAAGTGTTCTTTTGAATTCCAGCCCCAAGCAATATCCCATATCTCCCTCACGCTCCCTTAACTTTATTGTTTTAACTGAAACTTGTCTCTCTCCTTCTGACACAGCTACCCCTGCCTCATTATCCTATGGTGGTCTACCGTTTTCGCACAACCCAAGACAGTCTGACAGTAAAGGAGACGGTGTAGGGTTTCTCCTTTCACCCCACTGCTCCTTCAAAATTCTACCCACCCCCACTTCCCTCTCACTCTCCTCCTTTGAAATTCACTAAATTCACTTACCCTTCTCTGCTAACATTGCTGTTTTTCAACTCCCCCCTGGTTCCCCTCTCCTCTTCCTTGACCACTTTGCTGCCTGGCTACCCTACTTCCTCTCCTCTAACATACCATCCCTAATTCTCAGGGACTTCAATATTCCTATTAACCCATCCCTGACCTCAGCAGCCTCTAAGCTACTTTAAATTACTTTTATCGCTGTGGGATAATTCTCCCACCCATGTAGTTGTCAATACCCTCAACCTCATTTTCTCTTATGCATGTACAGTGTCTAATATCTCCAACACTCCATTTCCTCTCTCTGACCACCACCTCTTATCATTTGCTTTAGAGTACCCCCTCACCCAGCAACCTAAGCCTAACCCCCCCTCAACTCAGGAGGAACCTAAATTCTATTGACCTCCTCAACTGATATTGATTCACAACTCCTATCCATCCCTTTCCTCTCCTGTCCCACACTGGCCATCTCCACCAAAAAAAACTACCATCATCTCTGCCTTGAACGCTGCAGCCCCGCTCCAAACATGCACCTCGAGGAGGACACGCCCCCAGCCGTGGCCTATTAAATCAACACGCTACCTGCAAAGATGTTCCCGTTGTGCTGAAGCTCCTGGAGGAAGTCTCACACCCAGTTGGATTTTCTCCATTATAGATTCATATTTATTATGTTCATACAGCGCAGCCCTTTCCCTTGCCAAACAGTCATACTTTTCCTCTCTCGTTAGTTCATGCTCCCGCAATCCCAGGCATTTCTGACACCTTTAACTCTCTTCTTGGCCCTGCTGTGGCAACCCCTCAAACTAACCTTTCAGCTGAGAGCTTTGCATGCTACTTTAAATACCAGATTGAACAGCTAAGAAAATAATTCCCCCCACCCTGCCTTTCTCTTTCTCAACCACACGTAGATCATGCCTTTCCTACCCTTCAGACTTTCTCCCCTGCTACTGAACAAGAGGTGGCTGTTCGTCTCCTTTCCTCTCGCCCCACCACTTTCCCGCTTGATCCTGTCCTGTCTCACCTTATCAGATCTCTCTCCCCTTGTCTTGTGCCTTCCTTAACACACATCTTCAACTGTTCTCTCTCTTCTGGCATTGTCCCTGCTGACCTTAAACATGCTACTGTAATACCTATGCTGAAAAAAACATCCCTCGACCCGTCCACTCCCTCTAACTATCGTCCCATATCCCTGCTCCCTTTTTCCTCAAAGCTTCTGGACTTGTCTTTACCCGTATGTCTCACTTCCTCAATTCCAACTCTCTCCTTGACCCTCTTCAACCTGGCTTCCGCCCCCTCCACTCTACTGAGACTGCTCTTATTAAAGTTACTTATAACGTAATCGCAGCTAAATCGAAAGGCCACTACTCCATACTAATTCTTCTTGACCTCTCTGCTGCCTTTGACACCATTGATCATGCTCTCCTTCTTCAAACTCTTCAATCACTCTTATCTATCCCAACGCTCATTCAGTGTCTCCTTTTCTAATGATACCTCATCCCTTCGTCCTGTCTCCGTTGGAGTCCCCCAAGGCTCCGTCCTTGGTCCCCTTCTATTTTCTCTTTATACTGCCTCTCTTGGCAAACTTATTTCCTCATTTGGATTCCACTACCCTTGTACGCTGATGACACCCAGTTATATCTCTCCTCCCCAGACCTCTTGCCTGTCGTCCTGCAACGTGTCACCTTTCCTCCATATGATTAACAGACAGTCTTGCAATGCCCCAACAGCATTGGCAAGACAATTAACTGGACAAAGCATAAGGCATTCGAGTATACTGCACAATTTTTCAATGTAGTGTAGACAGGCTAAGCAGAACATGTCTAGATTAACTAGTGAGAAAGAGATACTAAGCTATGCAAAGTCATGGTGATGAAGGTATTAATGCAGGTTGTGAAACATGCTTATGTTACGAAGACATAGTATCCAAGAACTAAATTATAATTATAATGTGCGAATAACAGCATTTTTATGTAACGTGCGAGTTCTAACGTGTTGAGAGACAGTACGTCAAAGGGTGTAAAACATGCAGGCTATATAAATATGTTTAGATAATGAGTGGAGTACATGCTTGCTAGCAGATAGTACTTCCAGACATTTATGTTGTAAGAGCATAAGTAGGAATGAACAAAAAGCTAAAAATAACATTAAGCAAAACTAAATAAGAAAACATGCTGTATTGAGCAAACGGGTTGTGATGCCACTATGTGCCTGTTGCCAAACAGAGAAATATAGGATTCCTGCATTATGAGCAGAGTTGACTTAGGTTAAGTAGAGTCTCAAGCCCCAAAGAGCTATCCCACACCACACACAGGCCACACCAAACAGTCCAGCACCACACCATTATGTCGTAATGGGAAAGGGTCGTGCGCCATGCGTGTGCGAGCCAAGGTGAGTCCAGTGTGCTTCACCCCCCAGACTCCAGGTCTGTAAGGCAGCCATCGCTGCTTGTCTGTGGACTTTCATCCTCTTCTCAGCAGGTATTTTTGCCAGAGGGTCGAGCAACCGGGTAGGTGTGTGGGCGGCTGGTCGGAGTTTCTTCAATGTGGGCCCCGAGCCCAGGGGGGGCTGGAACTGCAGTGAACGAGCTCGATTTGTAGGCTTTTCAGGCTGTGCAGGAATGCGTGGTTTGCTAGAGATTCGTTCCCAAAATTCTTGATAGAGCTTATCAAATTGGGCCTCAAAATGCTCCCTCCAATTCAAAATAGTGGAGCTCTCCTGTGGACGCGAAGCCTGCAATGCCGCGGCCATCTTGGGCGCGCCATGTAGTTGATTGCCCATCGTGGAATCTCCCTGTTGAGGATCGGTAAGCATCCCCAGCATAAGCCGGGATATCCCCCACCAGTCCAGGGGGGAGTAGAGAGAAGGGGGGGGGGGAGTTACAGGGCTGCAAGATGGATTCCATTAAGAGCTGGTCCCGCCTCCTCCAGGCGCCAGGCTGTGAGAGATGCTAGGCCTTATAACCAGACGGCTCGAGATCCTGGTGATGCAGGTCAGCTCAGTTATCCTCGCGTTCCCTTGTCGTCACCCGGATTGTGTGAAACTGCTTGGTAAGTAGTTTCAGGCTGAAAAAGCTCATTTGAAGTCTGAGTGTGCCGGAGCTAGCATAGAACCCGTCCGGCCATCTGGGCTGTCAGGCCACGCCCCCAAAAACGTTGCTGATTTATTAAAAAATATATATCAAAATTACATAGGTATACATACCCTTTGCAATGACACTTGAAATTTAGCTCAGATGCAATTAATTTTTCTGGATAACTTTGGAGATGTTTCTACACTTTGATTGACGTGCACCTGTGGAAAATCAATTGAGTGGACATTATTTGGAAGGGCTCACACCTGTATATTTAAGGTCTCACAGCTGTAACTGCATATCAGAGCAAACACCAAGCCATGAGGTCAAAGGAACTGCCTGCAGAGGTCATAGACAGGATTGTGTCAAGGCACAGATCTAGGGAAGGCTACAAAAACATTGCTGAATAGAAAGATCCTAAGACCACATTGACCATCGTAATTCTTAAATAGGAGATGTTGGGAAAAACCTGGCCTCTTTCTAGAGCTTGTTGCCCCTCAGCCAAACTGAGCAATTGGCGGGAAAGGCTTTGGTAAGAGAGATCACTCTGTCACTCTGGTGAGCTCCAGAGATCATGTGTGGTGATGGGAGAAACTGGCAGAAGTACAGCCATCATTGCACCACTTCACCGATCTGGCTTTAGTGGCAGGCTGGCCAAACTGAGAATGTGGGAAACAATATTCTTGGTTTGCTGAAACAAAGATCGGAATGGTTGGCATCCACTCAAAACGTCATGTCTGGGGGAAACCAGGTACCGCTCATCATCTGCGCAATATCGTCTCAATGGTGAAGCATCATGGTGGTAGCATCATACTTTGGGGACAGGGCTTAAAATTTTAAGTCCTATGCTACAAGCCAGGCATTAAAAGTTAATTGTCCCTGCAAGCCATAGTACACCAAACAGGTGTGAATTTCTGCTCTGCAGGGCTACATTTTGAGCCCTGTAATGGAGTATTACTCAGTGGCAGGTACTGGGAAACTGGTCACGGTGGAAGAAAAAATGGGCACAGCAAAATACTGAGATGTACATAATGAAATCCTAGTACAGAGCACTCAGGATATCAGACTGGGCAGAAGATTCACCTTCTAACAGGATATTGACCTAAACAAACAGCCAAGACAACATATGTGGGTTAGGGACAACTTTGTGAATGTCATTGAGTGGCCCAGCCAGAGCCCAGACTTGAACCTAATTAAACATCTCTAGAGAGACCTGAAAATAGCTGTCCACCGATGGTCCCCATTCAGCCTGACAGAGCTGGAGAGCATCTGCAGAAAGTACCCAAATCCAGGTGTGCAAAGCTTGTTGCATCATACCCAAAATGACTTGAGGCTGTATTTGCTGCCAACGGTGCTGCAACTAAAAGTTATGGGTCTGAATACTTATGCCAATGTGATATTTGCAGTTTTTTTCTGTTCAGTACATTTGCAGTGGTTTCACAAACCTAATGGTAGTATTGTCATTATGGGTCTTGAGTTTAGATTGATGTGAAAATATTATTTAAACAGTTGTAGAATAAGGCTGCAACATAAAAAAAATGTTCAGTGCTTTATGTTTATCCTCCCTAAGTGATTACCTTAGGATCAACACTATTGGAAGTGTTCTATTTAACCCTTTCAGAGTCAGCACATCTGTTGCCAACATACTTAGAACCCAGATCTGCCACGCCACAATAAAAAATGTTAGCATCCATTCCAATTAACTCCCTTAATTATTTCTTTCATTCAGCAGCGACAATGGCACTTCTGTAAGTCATTCATTGTGATAAAAGCCCAGTTGGCTACATGGTACATCGTTTCTATTGTATTAGTGTTTTACTGGAGTATCAGACTGCAGTGCAAACAGCGAGACTCCTACAGGTTACAATAACTTCACAACACGAGCACTCTCATCTCAGCGACTCAGCAGATAAGTGTCTCCTACAGCAGGCTGAATAACATGACCTGTATATTGATACTTTAGTCTAGGCAAGTCTCTCTAATTAAAGCTGTCTGAGTTTATCCTAAGACTGCTCTTTTTTCCCCATCAGATAATTTTTAACATTTTTTTTATTTATAGGACATGCCCCATCAGAACTTTCTCTGACCCCTGCTTGGTTGTAAATATGCTGGGGAGCCAGGGGTCTAAGGGAAAGCCATCCAGGATAGCTCAGGCCTTGCTTTAATAAGTGTGGGATTGATGTCTTTCACAGTTCAAGGGTTACGTAAACAGCAGGCGTAGGGTTCAAGGCTCTCCATGCTTGGCTGTTTATTTATATGGATCGAAAAAAGGTTAGGAGAGTCTCCATGACATCTCTAGGGAGGTTTTCTGACCAAGGAGTAACCTTCCTCTCCCCACCACAGAACCATCTCCTTGATGCCATTTTGTTAACAAAGGTAGAATTTTTATTTTACCCCATCTCTCCACTGGCTAAATTTAACTTTTATATTTTCTTTCTTCCGTGTTGCCTGAAGCATTAAGTCTTATTAAATGAAGATTAGCAGCTCTCTTAATGGACGTCGGAATTACGACCATTTAGAATAACGCTGCATGAATGCGTCTTCAAAATAAAAAAAATTAAAATAAATCATACAAGTGGTTTGAACAACGAAGCGTCTGTCGAGTATAAAACAAGGGGGAAAAAAATGAAAGATAAAAATTTTTTTTTTTTCTTTCTCCGACCTTTCAAAGCAGTTCTGCACTTAATAGAAACTTATATTTGTAAGCTAATGCAATCACTTATCCGTAAAGATAAGGCATGCCTATTCCCTTCTCTCTCCTTGTTCCTGCTATCGCGTGAATACTGATAAAATGGAAACAAAAAGAAGCAAGTTGTTCTCAGAAGAGAGCACATATAATATTTCCTAAATATTTCCCTATCTAGGGATGATGGGGGGCTAAAACTGAAAAAAAAGTGAGGTGTTTGCGGTTTCCTGTGAGTACTGTATCGTTCTATATCATCTCATGGAAAAAAACAGAATATTAAAGCGCACATCTTAGGAGAACAGAAAAATATTGGAGGGGGTTTTGTTCGTGGCAGTTGCTGATAGCAGGGGAAAACTTGTTTTTTTTTGTTTAGTTTTTTCTCTTTTATTTTGTTATTCTTTTCTTTCCACTTCTGCTTTCCTAAATTCATTCTCAGAGCTGCTGTGAAGTTTAAAAAATATATATATAAATTGTTTTAAACAGTGTTCATTTAATTTGATTTACTAGATAGACTCAAAGACTAAGACGTATGTTGCAGCAAAGGTGCGTTCTCTGTTGAAAAGAAACATGTTTGTTTATTTAGTTTGTTTTATTACAGCCATATATCAATGCGTATTCAGAAATTCATTAATATAATTCTCGCATTTAACTTGTTTGAATAATGCCTTGCTAAAAAATAAATAAATATATGTTTACATGACAATAGCATATAACGATATCTTCACAAAGTTTAATTGGAAATTTATTTGGGATTTTAGTTTGTTTGCTTTCTTCAGTTTTCTTCGATATACGCAATATATATCATTATAGAGCGATTTCCAATTGCAGAGTATATGAAAATGACTTCAGAAATGATGATTTAATACTAAAAAATATTATTGTTTATAAAGTGCCAGGATATTCTAAATTGCTATACTGTGAGTTCAAAAACAAGTATGAATTCATAAACTCGATGCCCTATAATTGTACTGTTACATATTCCTGTACATAATCAGATTTATACGTAAAAGCATATTTGTAATGTGTTACATACTCAAAATCTCTTAATAAGGCTAAATGTACCATTCTTGCTTCATTATTGACATCTACTGATTTGGTTAATTCCAAAGATACAACAAAAGCACTTTGAGTCTCTTCGGGGAGAAAAATGAAATGTAAAAAACAAATGTTATCAGTTTTATTTATGATTGCAGACAATATAAGAACATCTATAAAAAAACACGTAAGAATATATATATCTATATATATTATATGTCTGCGTGTGTAATGTGAACACTTTAAATTGTCTTGTTTTGTTTTTTTACTTGTATTTTAAGAGTGGTTTTAAACAAAAGGATCATAATTAAGATTAATTTTCAAATATGTCCTGGGTATATTCTTAAGTGTTGAGAATTAATCATAGAAGTACATTACAATGCTTGTGTAAAATTATAACGATTCAGTATTTTTCTTCTTCACATATTAACCACAAACATGAAAGATTTATATAATATTTACATTAGGGAAAAAAATTATATTTGCACAGAAAATGTCACTAACAGTAAATAGTAGGTGTTCATAGTGATTCTATAAGTGCAGATATAAGTGTAAGCACAGTGATAAAAATGTATCAAGCAAGAAAGGTATGTTCTATATTAATTTGCATAATACGTATATAAAAAATGATAGATCTTTATCTGTAAATGTTGTTCTCATGCATTACTATCATATATGGTTATACACACTGGCGGAACTACCGCGGTCGCAGTGGTTGCTGATGCGACCGGCCCATCACTCCAGGGGGCCCTGTCGACCCCTGTGTCCTGGATGCTTGTCATCATTTTGGTGCAGGCCCGACCGCGCGGAAAAACCGCCGGGGCCGGATTGAAGGAGCACAGTGGCCCCTGTGGTTTCTAGTTCTAACTCTGGTTATAGATTAACAGGGGTGAGATTTGTATTGTAATTAGTGCATTATTTTTAATATTAAGATTATTTTTAAAGCTCCCAACAAATTCCACAGCACGTACAATAGGTAGACTAAAAAGCAAGTAGTTGCAAGTTGGTCGTACAGGAAGAGAAGGCACTGAGGGCACCTCAACATAGGGCACGTCCTCTCAACTTTATAATTCCAGATAGTAACTGTATCCGAAAGGATAATTTAATATCAGGTGGGACATACTGGATGAAATGTACAGTGAGAAAATAACATACAGAAAAAATATAAACTTTTTAAAATAGTTTTGTAGATGTATTTGCTTTATTTTAAAGGTTCTTTAACAACTTGCCATTTAAATTCATAATTTACAACTAGTGCTACATGCAAAAATATTCATTAGTAGGTAACTTCATTAGTAATTATATGTGTTTGCGAATTGTGAAAAACATGAAATGTTGAAATTAACAACTTCTTATATCTGGCAACTAGGTGCCTTCATTTGTAATCCCTGTCAATCATTGTTATAAGCTCTAGTCTTTGCATATGTCAGTCAGCATAGAGAAAGCATACATACCGTGTTTCCCCGAAAATAAGACATCCCCCGAAAATAAACCCTAGCTTATTTTAGGGGATGCTCGTAATATGTCTCTTGTTCGCTAATCTATGTTCAGGGAATGTTCCCCAAACAAAAATTTGCATTATTCCATTCCCTAATGTACTGATCTATGTTCGGTGGAATTCCCCCGAATGTAGACCTGCTTTCTAGCACATGCCTGCTACCGTATTTCCCTGAAATAAGACATCCCCCAAAGCCCTTGTGCATTTTCAGGGGGGGAAGGGGGGTGGACTAATATGAGACCTGGTATTATTTTCGGAGACGGTAGAAGAATAGAAATTAAGTAGTGTTTCTGTTTCTTCTCGTTCTGTGCACTGCCTGTACCAGAACCAAACTGGATTGTGATGTTATTTGTGAAATCTTTTATGTAAATCAAAAAGAAAACCACACATAACTTGAAAAAAAGGGCCACGACAAGTTCTATTTGGCTTTCCTTGTTTTATGCAATAGTGATAGTTCAGTATTATCATTATTAACATTGTGGCAACCTTTTCTGTAGCTTAAAAAATATATTCTACAAAGCAATATTCATAGCGTGAATATTTTGCGTTTTAATAGATGTAGATATTGTGTGTGTGTGTGTGTGAATGGCTCGGATATCCCAGTGGTAGTTCATTCTTCACCTATCGTTATTCAAGATCTTTATTCTTTGCTTTTGCATGCTGAGTTTCACTTCTGTGTTTCTCTGAAAATGTTCAACCCAGCCCTTCCCAAGTCTTTGTCATATCATAGCCAAGAGTCGGCCAAGTGAAAATGAGAAACTCGTATGTATTTCACCGAATAATTGACACAGTGTTGCAAGGTCTGCATAGCTAGGCCATAATTAAAAACATTATACCTCAAACCATGAATGTTTTGAAAAAAGAAAATTAAATCATTTTGTAGTAGCAAACCATACATTATAATTATCAAAAAAAAATGTATATTATAAATCATTTCCCCCCCAAAATTTTACGTATTTAAAAAAAAAAAAAAACAATTCCAGAAACTCTTCTAATAAATCATATACCCGTCCCGTGTTTTTGGTTGAGTAACAGTAACTGTTACTGAGACCTAAATTCAGAAGTCTTCCCAAATATGCTTCTTTACAGCATTCTGTGGGCATTATAGTCCTTTGCAAATGGCCACCCTGATTAAGAATTTATCAAAACCATTTATTTATGCTGTTATGTTTTAGCACACAGTGGAAGGCAGTCTATTATGCTGGGATCTTACATAGGTTTTGGGCTGCTTATTCATCGCTGTTACTTTCTTTTTTGAGTGGGGTTCAATCCTAGGCAGTCGAACCAGCTATACATGAGATTGTCTTTGTTCTCTTCACTGTATTAGACCAAGTGTACCCTGTAGGTCAAGCATGTCATACTCAAAGGCCAGATAACACGGACCAAATTAACCAGGTTTAAGATTGTGGGCCATAAAAAAAAAAGTTTGACCTAGACCTAGACTGGTTCTTGCTTTCAAATCTCTACATAATGCTGCTCCCACCTATCTATCCTCCCTTATACACAAGTATGTCCTGTCTAGGCCCTCACAATCTGTTGAAGACTTACGTCTATCTTCTGTCCGTACTCCCACCTGTGATGCTCGCCTTCAAGATTTCACGAGGGCTGCACTGTTCCTGTGGAACTCGCTTCCCTCCTCCATTAGATGCTCACCCAGTCTCCACTACTTCAAAAAATCGTTAAAAACCCACTTCTTCATAAAAGCGTATCAATTCAACTGTTAATAGCTCCTGACTGATTCCTCTTCTGCAACTGTCACTAGTCTAATACTATCCTTACCTTTTTGTGTCATTTCACCCCTCTCCCTCTAGCATGTAAGCTCATTGAGCAGGGCCCTCAACCCCTCTGTTCCTGGGTGTCCAACTTGTCTGGTTACAACTACATGTCTGTTCGTCCATCCATTGTAAAGCGCTGCAGAATTTGATGGCGCTATATAAATATCATAATAACACAAACTAAAATTACACTGCCCCCCTTCCCACATCTGATACACTGCCCTCCTCCCTCCACTCTTGTTTAATACACTGTCTTCCCTCCCTCGCCACAATCTAATACACTTCCCCCTACCTCCTCTCTAATTTAATACACTGCCCCCTCACTCTAATACCAAGCTCCACCTCCTTTCTCCAATTTAATACACTGCCCTCGCTCCCCCAATTTAATACTCTGCTCCTTACCTCCCACCACTGTAATACAGTGCTCCCTCCCAAATTTATTACACTGCCCTTCCCCTCCCTCCCCCAATGTAACACACAGCCTTTCCCCTTCACTTCCCCCAATTTAATACACATGCCCCCTCCAACAAATTTAACAAACTGTCCCCCTCCCACCACTCTAATACACTGCTCCTCAACCCCCAATTTAATACACAGCCTCCCTCGATTCCCACTATTTAATACACTTACCCCCTCTCATGGCCACAACCCATGGGAGGGCCACAGCACAGAGCAGCCCCAGGGCAGGCGGTTTACCAGGAAATTTTCCTGTATCCCGGTAGGCCAGATACTCATTGTGGGTTGTTGTTTGATATGCTTGCTGTAGGTTATCAATTATGTATAAAAGGTAATCTAAGGTTTGCATGAAACTGTCCTCCTCCCCCATTTGACCTCTCTTAAAATTATTTAAACCAGTGGATTACTAGATGACTCTAATGCTAGTCTGCTCATTAGTGGCATATGATAGCTTATTGAAGATACAGACATTCAATGCAAATGGTCATGTTTGGTTTTCAACCATATATTGTGAAAAATCCTAGAAATTGTGATACTAAATCTTAAGGAAGATGGAAAGTTTATAGTGGTACAAATTAATTTACTACTCTTTAAAAAAAAAAAAATGGCATTCCTTTGAACATGTGAATGCTCTTCACCCCTTTTCACATTGATGGGTTCCTGCTAGCCGTAAAACATTAGAAGATACGCCCATCACGTCTTCAATCTGTCGTTGGTTTACAGTTTGGCTGTCTCCGGCTGCCTAATAGAATTATTCCCTCCCACTCATCTGTTCATTTTATCAAAAAAGATTCAAACTTGTTACATGGCCTACAGAGATGTCCAACCCCTCCCTAACTCCCCCTCTGCACGATAGTCTACTGACACATTTTGGGTCCACTTTGCTGCTTTGAAGATGAGTTAATGTAATATTCCCTTGTAATGAAAGCGAAATAATAAAACATAATTTACAGATTCCCTGCAGTCAGTGCTATTCTTGGATGTTTTTCTTGGAAATGAAACCAAAAATGAACTCTCTTAGCCTTTATCCTTATGGATGGTATGTGTCTTCCCTTTTATGTATCTCACTGGCCTTTTTTCTAAACGACACAACACTGTTTTTTAAAACAAAAATGGCATAAAGTAAAGAAGGCATCAAACCTCAGACGTAGGACTTGTTGTTTATGGAATACTATAGATGAGGTTCGGAAATAGTACAGACGTTTTACTCACCACCTAAACCATGTGTTATGGTGATGTTAAGCCAAATTTTTTTTATTTTTATTAGAACAACCCCTGGATTTTGAGCTAAGGTAACATCCCCTGGATGTTGGGCTAAGGTAACATCTCCAGGACGTACTTGAAAACCAGAGTAATCTGAATGTACACTTCCTGGTTAAATACTTTGTTGTTGTTATTATTATAAGATATTTTTTATCTTCCTGTTTTTCTGCAGTTGTTTACTGTCTAAGCTAATCTTGGTATTATACCTGGTAACACTCCAGATCTGCCACGCTGGTACGTTCAGTATTGCCTATAGCTTCTGTGTAAAAAGCACCTATTATTTCTTTACATTTACATGTTAGGTCAAAAAATAAAAACAGCTAAACTTACTATATTTTCATATATAGGTTTTTTTTCTTCTTTAATCAGATAAGTAGTTTCTCTAAATTTAAAGGAGAATTAAAATTTTTTGACACATTTACATGCATGAAATATCAATGCATCAGTAATAATCAGAAACTAATTGCACACATTTATTTTTGATTGCATTATTATTAATTAATATTGATTATTACTTAAAATGGCACTACTTTAAGCTGTAGTGGTTCTGGTGTCTATAGAATGTCCCTGCAAGCCGAGCACTGTAAACACTGCCTTTTCTGAGAAAAGGCAGTGTTTACATTCTGCCTAGTAACACCTCTATTGCCAGTCACTGATACGGCACTAGATATATTCAGCATCTCCACGGTCTGCATGCAGATACTGATGCATTGATTAAATGCAGTTATGCTGATTGATGATCTCAGCCATGGAGGCAGAGCTAGCTGCGGCGAGAACGGTCTGGTAAAAATATGTGTTTAAAACCTTTTTTTGCTGTGATCTAAGGGGGCTTAGAACACTATAGTGTTCCTTTAATTATTATTAATATTAAAATCATGTTACCGCTATTTTGTATATATTGAGTCCACCTTGCTGATGCTTAATCTGTGTGCATTTTCTAAACTGGAATGTAAGTAGCAAAATACCATCTGAAAAATGCAACATTTTCCAAAGTGACATCAGACACATACTGTACGTAATCTGGGTGCTGCCAGTGTCATTAAAGGACCACTATAGTGCCAGGAAAACATACTCGTTTTCCTGGCACTATAGTGCCCTGAGGGTGCCCCCACCCTCAGGGACCCCCTCCCGCCCGGCTCTGGGGAGAGGAAGGGGTTAAACACTTACCTTTCTCCAGCGCCGGGCGGGGAGCTGTACTCCTCTTCTCCTCCTTGCTCGCGACGTCATCGGCTGAATGCGCATGCGCGGCAGGAGCCGCGCGCGCATTCAGCCGGTCGCATAGGAAAGCATTTACAATGCTTTCCTATGGACGCTTGCGTGCTCTCACTGTGATTTTCACAGTGAGAAGCACGCAAGCGCCTCTAGCAGCTGTCAATGAGACAGCCACTACAGGCTCTGGAGGCTGGATTAACCCTCAGTATAAACATAGCAGTTTCTCTGAAACTGCTATGTTTATAAAAAAAAAAGGGTTAATCCTAGAGGTACCTGGCACCCAGACCACTTCATAAAGCTGAAGTGGTCTGGGTGCCTAGAGTGGTCCTTTAAGAGCCAAGAATTGTCTGAAGCGTAAATGTAGAAGTGTCAATAATGAGTTGCGGAGGAAATGCCACAGCAAGGCTAAAGGAAAACAGAAACTTAAAAACATGTATGCAGAAACTAATCTAAAGTTTGTCAGTCTACTTTAATTTACTATATTTAAAAAAAATATAGTTTTAGCACATAATGTAAAACACATTATTTTCTTATGCTATATTAAAAATAGAAGTAAAAGGAAAAAAATGGGAGTTGCTCTTTAAGTTTAACATTTTGTTTGACTATAGTTCTAGCTAATCATTTGTTTTGTCTCACCCTTAAATGAACCTATATGGCCTTTATATGAACTAAAATTGTGTGGCTATCAGACCAATGCAAAATATTGGCGTCTTGTTTCTTTATTAACCTTGTCACATGACCTCTTTAAACAAAAAGTTGTTGGGGTTTTTTCGTACAGTGCACTTCAGGATTAACTGAGTATACATAGGATTGAGTTTGTTTATTTAACTATATTGTATAACGATTCCCAGGCTTAACACAATATACAGAAAAAATGTCTGTCTTGTTTTGTTTCCTGATTCTTTCGAGTTTTAAACCGAACACACTTGTATAATCATTTTGCACAATATAAGTAAATCCACACATTTTAACCTTTCCTAATACTACATTTCACCCCTCTCTCCGATTCCAGCCCCAAACATCTCGCTGTCCCTAATACATGACGATTTGTGTAAACCCATGTGTTTATTTTACAGGG
This sequence comes from Pelobates cultripes, assembly GCA_933207985.1. NCBI lineage: Eukaryota > Metazoa > Chordata > Amphibia > Anura > Pelobatidae > Pelobates > Pelobates cultripes. The sequence goes on along the minus strand of OW240919.1, from coordinate 80,927,017 downwards.
CCAATCCGAGGGCAGCCGTGCTCTTTGTTTATGGTTTTTCTGAGAGCAAATAAGGCTTCCCCCAAGTTCCACATTTACATCCGAGTTCATAGTGTTTATTGAATGTACATATTTGCTTTTTCAGAACATTAGAATAAGCATATAGGAACAGATTATGGTGTGGGAATGCGTTTTTCGGTATTCAGAGGTAGTGGGAAAAAATGAAAAAAGTCTGAGACACTAATTAGCAAAGCATTTGACATATGACCTTCCTTTGTCTAACGCTGCTTTTTTTCTGACAGCTAGTCTAAATGTGGCTAAAAATTGCTGTCTGAACTGGTCCAGAGAGTGGAGTGTTGGATCTAGTGGTCATCACTATTTTCTGATGGGAATTAGCAGATCTTTAGACATGAGTTCATTCACTTGGTTCACCAGCGGAAGTGCAGGAACAAGGGAGTCATGACTGCAGGCTAGAAAGGAGGCTTCTCACATCAGACAGTCAAATAATCAGCCCAGTGTGGATCAAAGGGACAGTAGCTAAAATTGGTTTCTGAAATCTCTCCTCTCAAAAAAATCCAAGAAGGCTGACCTGCCACTGCATGCACTACGAGGTTGCAGTTGGAAAGATGCATTTATGATAATCTGCATAGTTAAATAGTAGGAGAAAAGAAAATCTAGATTGCATGCTGTTGACAAATTGGTGTAAAATTAAGGTGCTGCAGGGGGTGCTCTTACCCTCAACCCCTGAGTTTTAGAGTGCTCACTTGTTCTACTCTGGCATTTTTTAATGTAGACAGCTGGAACCAGGATATGATGCCGCTCCCAGTTTGTAGCATAGCGGAGCCCATGAGAGGGAGCATAGATAAAACATTACCTGCTTCAACTCTAGACTGTTTTTCATTTCCTACCGGTCCCAAGAAAAAAAAGATCAAAACTGGTAGTTATTTTTTGGTGGGTTTATTCCTTTATTTCTTAAATTCAACCCTTGAAAATCAGCTTTTTCATTGTCTAGCCTAAAGTGCAGCCATTGAAGTCAGAGATTTTAAGCTATATATATACAAGGTATATGTAACACTACTCCCTGTAGGAAAATTTATGGATGGGGCCACAACTGACAATGGATGGGTTGTTCACTAAACAGTGTCAAAATATAAACAAATTGCACATTCAGGCCTATAAACACTTCCACACCTCCAAATACCTCACTATGTGGTCTACACTACAAGCAGGCAAACTCAAACCAATAACCTCCCTGTTACTGGATGCAAGACAAGCACAACTCAGGGCCTATCAATACACACAATTAACACACTACTTGTGCTCGTACCCAGAACTACTAGAGGGTTCTCGCCCTCTCACCACATTCGAAACGCAGTGCTATTCTCACACCTATCTACATTCAACAAACTACTTCAGAGAGAGCACAAGTATATGCTGCCCACATTTACACAATCCTGGACTTCAGACCTGAATATCTCCTAGTGACTGGACAAGAACCAACACTAGCATCCAAGAGGGCAACTATAAGAGACTCTCAAGATGGCATTACACCCCAGAGAGACTACATAAACTCTTTCTGAACTCTTCGGCAAAATGCTGGAGATGCACTCAGCATCTAGGCTCACCGGCACACATCTAGTGGAAATATCCTGTCATCCAAGGTGTCTGGAGGTGAATCACTTCCATAACCAACACATTAATGGAAGTGCGCCTCCTCCATACACCAGAAGCACTACTCTTCAGCCAATACCCGCGTTCCATACCCACACACACTTTTGCTTCTCAGTCAACTACTCCCAGCTGCCAATCTCTTAATCCCTACTAAATGGAAGAATACTGTAGCTCCGTTCATTAGGGTGTGGGTACAGAGAGTTGAAAACCTGAGAGTGATGAAAGAGCTGCACTACTCATTGACCCACAAATACACCGATACACCAAAAACTGGGATCCCTGGCAGAGTTTCATGCAAAGAGGAACACAGTAAACCTGACCATGACAAAGAGCCTTCTCTTAACCCACAAACTACCTCTAGACTCCCCAAACCGTAGACATCAATGTATTACAAGGGAGACATCACTACCATGCTAACCAACTAGCAAACTTTCTTCTACCAATGGGCATCAACTATTACTTCATAATGACACCCACTATTGGCCTCATCCCCTTCCATCCCCCCCACATGCAGCAGGGGTCACCCTGTTCCTTCTGACAATCGTCTCTTTTGTTTATGCTACCTACAGGGCCATATTGGTCTACCATAGTTCAGTATATGGACACTACTTTTAGTGCAATCCCAAATGCACTCCTTACTTAGACCAGTGTTCCCCAACCCAGTCGTCATGGACCATCAACAGTTCAGGTTTTGTCAGTATCTCCATTAGAATAAAACAGGGAAATACATAAATCCTGGACTGTTGGTGGTCCACAAGGACTGGGTTGGGGAACACTGCTATACACGATCTGTGTACATAACCAAGACGGTGCACTCAGAACTCTACCTTAGCTACCTGTCCAGGCCTATCGTGGAGGGGGGAAAAGGGCCCACGATGGTCTACAACACATAAGTATTCAGCTAACCTCGACAGCTTGATAAACACATCGTCCATGTATCCATAACCTTACCAATGCCTATAACTTTGATACAATAATGTTTTTCCTCGAACCATTTACTGATATGGAATTCTCCTCACTCATTTTTGCTTGATGTTGCGGTGGGCGGGGGAGGAAATATAAACAGATTTAGAGAATTTTTCCAACTCAGCCATTGAAGCTTTAATTTTACAATTTTAATTTAGCTTGTTGCAGTGCACGGTTTATCCAATTAATCCAATGGCATCCAATTATTTCCGTAATTACAATATCCTATGTGTATGATTTTATCTTTCCATGGCTGATACATAGTATTTTTGACCACGAATCATGATTTATTGCTAGTTATCAGAACTTGCTTCTCTTCATGAGTCTCACTATTACTTTTTCATGAACTTAAAGGAACACTATAGTCACCTAAACAACTTTAGCTCAATGAAGCAGTTTTGGTGTATAGATCATGCTTCTCGGGTTTCACTGCTCAATTCACTGCCATTTAGGAGTTAAATCACTTTGTTTCTGTTTATGCAGCCCTTGCCACACCTCCCCTGACTCTGATTGACACAGCCTGCATGAAAGAAAAACTGTTTTCACTTTCAATCAGATGTAATTTACCTTAAACAATTGTATCTCTTTCTCTGTAAATTGAACTTTAATCACATACAGAAGGGTCTTGCAGGCTTTAGCAAGCTATTAACATAGCAGGGGGTAAGAAAATCTAAATTAAACAGAACTTTCAATAAAGGAAAGATAAACTTTAGATGATTCTTTACAGGTAGTGTTTAGGAAGGCTGTGCAAGTCACATGCAAAGAGGTGTGACTAGGGTTCATAAACAAAGTGATTTAACTCCTAAATGGCAGAGAAAAGTGAGACTGCAGTGACATGATCTATACTTCAAAACTGCTTCATTTAGCTAAAGTTGTTTTGGTGACTATAGTGTCCCTTTAATCACTTAACTGGGCAGTTTATATCAGTTCTTTCTTAAGGTCCCCCTTGTGCCATGAAGTTGAAGAGTGCCATTTTTGAGGTGACACATCTCTCTGCCCTCGTGTTTAGATAGTGTTCTTTGTATCTAGTTAAAGGGGAAGGAAGCAGTGTGTAATTTTGCCAGATCATAACTTGTTCCCACAAGGTTGCGTCTAGACTCAATGGGTACAAAATATGTTCTTTGTAATCAATAAACTTCACATGTCATCTGTGCAAAAGGCTTTATTTTCTCTCCAGCCAAGCCACATCTCAGTAGGCTGATACTCTGTGCTCTCTTTGTAGTGTCCTGTCCCTGGGGCTGAAGCTCAATTCACATTCTTAATTGCAGATGTATAACTTTTTTGTTAACTAAGTCCTCCCCCCTTCCTTTTTTTCGCCATTGTGTCTGTGTGCATCTATGCAATCTGCAGATGATCTGCCTTATTTTTAGCCCTAAGAAACATTTTTTTAAATTCTCACCTCTCGATGACCCAGGGCTTGTATTAACCTTTTGAGTGCTAAGAAGGTGATTGGTGTATAGAAAAGAAAACTCCAGAAATTGTAAGCTTTGCACATTTTTGCCAAAGTAGCCAATTTGGAAACATTTTTGTCTAACTAATTTTCCATAAAAAAAAAAGAAAAAAAAGAAATGATATATAGCAGTGATGGCGAACCTATGGCACAGGTGGCACGCCAGGCCCTCTCTGTGGGCACGCGGCCATAGGTCGCCGGGAGAGGGGGCCGCTGGCTGTCTGCAGAGTAGGCACCTGCCTACCCGAAACGGCAGGCGCCTACTCTGCTTCCGGATCGGGAAGCAGGGGGAGGGCTCTAGGAAGCAGCTCTCCTATCCTCCTGCGAGCAAGCTGTGTGGAGCGTTGCTGCGCAATACCATGGCAACGCTCCACACCGCATTGCGCGGGAGGATAGGCTGTGTCCCCCCTCCTTCACCAAAGGTAAGAGGAAGGGAGGGGGGATACAGAATTAATATACTTTTTTTTAAATGTATCTTTACCCCTACTCCACACAGCACAGCGCCCCCTACCCCCCTACACAGCACCCTGACCCCTACACAGCACCCCTACCCCCTACACAGCACCCCTACCCCCCACAGCACCCCCCCCCACAGAACCCCTACCCCCACAGAACCACTACCCCCACAGAACCCCTACCCCCATCACCCCTACCCTCCACACAGCACCCCTACCCCCACACAGCACCCCTACCCCCAAGCACAGCACCCCTACCCCCCACAGCACAGCACCCCTACCCCCACACAGCACATCACCCCTACTCCTCACACATCCAGCACCCCTACCCACCACACACAAAGCACCCACACACACAGCACTCCACACCCTTACACACAAACACATACACTGCACCCCTAAATTCAGTATGTATGTGTGTATTCAGCAGTCTGTGTGTGTGTGTGTGTGTATTCAGCAGACTGTGTGTACTCAGCAGTCTGTGTGTGTATGTGTGTGTGTGTGTATTCAGCAGTCTGTCTGTGTGTGTATGTATTCAGATTGTGTGTATGTATTCAGCAGATTGTGTGTGTATTCAGCAGTGTATGTATTCAGAAGTCTGTGTGTGTACTCAGCAGTGTGTGTATTCAGCAGTCTGGGTGTATTCAGCAGTCTGTGTGTGTGTATGTATTCAGCTGTCTGTGTGTGTGTGTGTGTGTGTGTGTGTGTATGTATTCAGCAGTCTGTGTGTGTGTATTCAGCAGTCTGTGTGTGTGTACTCAGCAGTCTGTGTGTGTGTGTGTGTGTGTGCGTATGTATTCAGCAGTCTCTGTGTACTCAGCAGTGTATGTATTCAGCAAACTGTATGTGTGTATTCAGCAGTGTATGTATTTAGCAGTCTGTGTGTATTCAGCAGTCTGTCTGTATGTGTATTCAGCAATCTGTCTGTATGTGTATTTAGCGGACTGTGTGTGTGTTTAGCAGCCGGTGTGTGTATGTATTTAGCAGCCGGTGTGTGAATGTGTTCAGCAGCCGGTGTGTATCTATTGCATTTGTTGGAGAGACTAATAAATATAAGCTTAATTTTATCTTTTTATATCATAATTTAAAATTTGTATCATTGAACTCTGTTGTGTTCTTCTTTTAAAACAAAAGTTGTTAATTAGTTCGGACAACTGTACGAGTAGTTTTTTTCTAACTTAAACCTCAGTATTCAGGTTTAATTGCCATGTTGGCACTTTGAGGAAAAAAAAGTTGGCATGTATTGCGGTTTGGGCACTCGGGCTCAAAAAGGTTCGCCATCACTGATATATAGTGTAGTATTTTACACAAAGTGTAATAACATAAAAAATGTGTTAACACAAATCGCTCACAATTGTTTGAGCCTGAGAGAATTGGCTTAAATCACAATCACCTGCATAGCTTTCCCAGTTAGCACTCCACCTACTTAAGTGCTGCAGAAGACTGTTTGGTCACCATTCATTAAATGAGTGTGATGGTCGACCGCTCTCAGCAGATAAATATAAATTGGTGTGTGAAAATTGCTCAGAATTTACATTATATACAAAAACACCAGAAGGCGCCAGAACACCAATGAAGATTAAAAAAATTGGAAGCATACCATAAATATAATAGAACATACGGAATTGGAAGTAACATAAGGAATAAATGGGGTGGGAGGGGGGGAATTGGAAGGGATCATGGCATAATACATTTGTTAAAAACGCACACAATAAGAAAAACTTACTTACAAAATGAGTTGACCATACACAATAATGTGCAAAAACACTTTGCCTAGATAGTCCGAAAAGTTTCACCACAAAGTCCTGTGGTAGCTAGGAAACTGATGTACCGTGCTAATCCGTGACCCTAGGGATTGCAGGTGCTACTTCTGGGTAAGTAACCTTTGAAGACTGACTAGGCAACTCGTCCTCGGCAATCCATAGCTATATCTCAAATACTCTAGTGAATACAGTGCTCTTGCTCGACGCATTTCATCTGACTAAGCTGCCGACTTCAGAAACTGTAGTCAAACCTTTTTTCTTCCATTTATTCTTAATGATACCTCCATTTCCTCCAAGTTATGTTATGGTATATATTGAATCTTTCATTTGTATTGGTGTTGTGGCACCTTGTTGTGTTTTTGTACGTTATTTTTGGAGGATCTGTTGAAAGAGATACTCGTAGGGGCAGCATTCACCAATTATTAAATCTTCTTGTTTAGAGAATTAGCATCAGTCAGGCTAATGATGCCCCAGTGACACTGCCGGAGGTGAAGTTACACCTTCGGCAGCACAGGGATAAAACCAATGAAGTGGTCATGGTGCTTGGAAAAATACTTAAACAGATGCTTTAACACCACAAGTAATGTGCACACTCACAATGGGGTAGAGCCCTTTAATTATGGCTCCAAAAAATAATGCTACAGTGTTTAATTTTTTTTATTGGGGAAAAAAAAATCCTGTTAAACCAACTCCAAAACTATATTTAATTAGTTTTTTTACTGCCAGCCCACACTGATAGGTTTGCTTTCTCTTTCCTCCTCTCCCTAAACCTTGCCTATTTCCATTTTTCTTTCCCTTACCCATTAATATAAAGTCCCGGGAGCTACAGGTCACTTGTGTCTATTTTCTGAAGCACGAACTGATACAGTAATCAGAACCCAGGCAGCTCGGATTGTTAAATTGCTGCCTCGGATTCTTTTGTTACTCTTCATTATTTTCCAAGAGATTTTTTTTTCTTTTTTCTTTTTTTTTTTTTTGTCATAAAACTTAAAGATGACATATTTAATATGCAGAAGTAAAAAGCAATATGGGGAAGACTGCGCTAGGTCAATAAGCTTTTTCTGGTAGTCTGTTATCTGAGTTTTCTGCTCTAAGTATTTTAATTGAAGATTAAATACTGTTAAAGTGTATGTACAAATTTAGGTGGTGTGTATTTTACGTATTTAAATTGGAAGTTAATAAAAGGTTCAGAATCAAGCACTTGTACCTTCATTTTCCTCTTTTGTTAATATCGCAGCATGATTAACGAAAACTAACCACTTCATCAAGGCTCACTGGACTTGGAATGTCCCAATGTGAGGTTTATACTAATGAACGTTCCACAGGAAGAACCCAGCGTGTGCTGGAAAATACACGTTAGTTGTATTACATGCCACAAAGTCTGCCATAATTTTCTGTATGGATCTATGAAAGGCAATCTAAGCTATAGTCCAATAGAGGATTTTAATTTCAATGACAAATGCTGGATTTCATATGAGGAAACATGTGAGCTGATGACCACTTATTCTTGATTTCCTGGAGGACACACAATGTGTAGTCAGACTGCTATATCCCCATATAGATCTATTTTGCCTTAGGAACATTAACTCTAAAATGCCCAGATATGTGTTGTTTCTGCATGTGAAAATCACTTTTTTCCCCCCCTTTTAATTTCATTTTGAAGTGATTTTGATGAGTTGTTTAATTCACTATCGCCGCCTGTTTTCGTCAAAATGACAGCATCTCTGTTTGCGTTTATGCCACAAGTCCGCCTTGTGGTTTCAGTAAAGAGAATAATTTCTTTTTTAACTTGTGTATATGTTTTTTGAGATGGTTACATTATATCCCCCTAATCTAATTTCCTGACTTCCTAAGAAGCTCACCCCACCCCCTCCTGTCATATCTACTTCAGTCTCTACACAGTTTGTGTTTTTGTTTTTTTCTTATTTTCTTCCCCAAGAAAAAGCCAAACAGATTATATGTTCAGTCATTTGGGATTCTGTAACGGAGTAAATATTTTAGTATTTATTCAAAATTCTTGCACCATGAAAAGATGCAGTGAGCCATATGTATAAAGAGTAAGCCACTTCTGGGGCTAAATTTAGAGTAGTTTGCAGGAGTAGTTTGTTTTATTCCATTGGAAATGTCCCTTAACAGGTATGTTAAATCTGTATTCAGATTTTAATTCTATATTTGTCCAGTCGGATCAGAAATGTGTTTGAATATAGTCCGTAGTCCTTGACATTCGACAATGAGAAGAATTAATATATCTCAGAACTATAAACACCGAGACCGCTTACCTTATTCTCCTCTCTGACAAAGGCTGGCTTTTTATGAGAACTTGTTTAGAAGACAAGTGAAACAGTGCACTTGTAGGCATATATTTGTGTCCGATATCACATGGAACCCTCACATGTCCAGAGTAGACCAACAGACAACCAGAAATAGCCTAGAATGGGAATGCTTTTTAATGTGTTGCTGATCACTCAGCCGGCCAAGTCTCCCCTGAATTTAATGGTGATTCATTTTTTTGTGTGAAATTATAGAGAATAGGTTGTTAGTTAGTTCCATTGAATGAAGCTTATAGCCTCCTCAATTCATTGGTCATAAGAGACTCAAGCAAGATGCAGTTGGCAAGCTTAGAGCAGAGTTACTGCATACATAAGATGGTAATTCTCGTGACCCATTCATCATCACCACTCAGGAAAACTACATCCAATGCATGGCGACAAGTCATAGACTGCCATACATACAAATTATAACTTACTGGTAATTATTAGGTATGACGTGTGGATGGTGGAGTTTAGCATTATAGAGTATGCAGATAGTATTCCTTAGGGGTGTATTTTGAAAGTCAGACTCTCCTATCAGATTGTACCACAATGCTTGTTATTATTTTTTCTTTTAGTTTGCATGCTGCCTATATTTATAATTCTATATAAATATGTATATTTTTACCCCCGTATTTCAAATAAAACTTTTTTTTTTTTAATTCTTTATTTTTGTAGTGCATCTCAAAAATAACATACATACGTACCCCGACGGCAATCCTCAAGCAGATTTGTAACACACATAACAATGGGGTAGTCCAGTATACATGCACAATTTTATATTTAAGTCGATAGTGTTAAAACGAGAGTAATACAGGCTAGGTAATTATGTCTGAGTAGTTAGACTGCGTTTAAAACGGCAGGTCAGACAGGTAATCTGGGCCTGCAGGGTGAATTAGGGAAAACAGTAGGAGCTGCTGGCAAGCAAGACTGATATGGTAGAGCAGATTGGATATGACTGCCTATCCATCACAACAGGCAGCTCAGATGCAGTGAAAGCTTATTGTAATGCTAAGTGAGGGCGGTGCGTCCCCGAGTATTATTATGTTGACAATATTGATGTTAAAGGACCACTATAGTGCCAGGAAAACAAACTCGTTTTCCTGGCACTATAGTGCCCTGAGGGTGCCCCCACCCTCAGGGCCCCCCTCCTGCCGGGCTCTAGGGGTTGGAAGGGGTTAAACTTACCTCTTTTGTCAAGCGCCGGGCGGGGAGCTCTCCTCCTCCTCTCCTCATCCTCGGCTGAATGCGCATGCGCGGCAACAGACGCGCGCGCATTCAGTCAGTCCACAGGAAAGCATTCTTAATGCTTTCCTATGGACGCTGGCGTCTTCTCACTGTGATTTTCACAGTGAGAAGCACTGAAGCGCCTCTAGTGGCTGTCAATGAGACAGCCACTAGAGGCTGGATTAACCCTAATATAAACATAGCAGTTTCTCTGAAACTGCTATGTTTATAGAAAAAAGGGTTAACCCTAGCTGGACCTGACACCCAGACCACTTCATTAAGCTGAAGTGGTCTGGGTGCCTATAGTGGTCCTTTAATGCCACCAAGTGGATCAGTAATGAGAGAGACTAGGATGTGAGTTATGCTTGGTGACTGATACTAGGCTATGCAAATCCTAGGCAGCTTGCTAGGAATGTGTACTTAATTTGAGTAAGACATGCTAATAAAAACGTAGTATTATAATAACATAATTAAACCAAATAATAAGATGATCGTCACTTGTGTGCCGCTGGGTCTGTTACAGCCTGAGTTAAAGACCCTGTCAGGCTTAGTTTGCTTAACAGCCAGCTCCCATAGTTGGAGAGTCAGCCGATACCTTGGCTGGGCACCCTGCTTCCACATGTGTACTGCCAAGGTACTAATGTCCCGTATATGGTCAGAGACTCGTGGTTCGGTGGTCGCTCGACCCTCTGGCCCCAGGCCATCCCAGGAGTCCATGTTGGTATCCTGCTGCTCCAGTCACATTTGCGGCTGCGGGCAAGGACTCGGGTGCCGTTGTGTTTCTCTCTGAGAGGGTGTTTGTACTGCTGCTTGTGTGCGCTGATCCCTATGTTTTGTCCTCTGTGGGTCCTCTGTTTCGGTAAGTGGTAGCGGGCTCTGTACCTCTTGGGACTCGGCCGGGCATCGGCTGGGTCGGTGTTCCACTTCTCCCGCCTCGCTGAGCTAGGAGCCATGTGCTGCATCTGACGTTTGTCGGGGATGAAGGAGGGTCTGGAGGCTTGTTTGGGCGTTTGCTTTTTCTAATTGCCTCCCTCCTTGCCTGTGCCTTCCTGTCTCGCAGCTTTCGCAAGAAGCCGCTGAGCAGCGCATCGAGCCGCTCTTCCAATGTCGTTGGTGGACCTCGTGCTGCGGTGTCTGAGTTCTCCGCCGCCATCTTGGTTTCTGCAGTAAGGCTGGAGGTAGGCCACAGGGGCGGGTTAGTTACCAGGGACCTCAGTGTGCCTGGGAGAAGTGCCTGCTTGCTTGAGCCGGGATAACCCCCACCGGCTGAAGGGGGGGAGCAGGGGTCCTGATGGAGTCAGTGCTGTCTTGCATAGCTGCTCACTGGGAGATCGGCCGCTTCTCCCGCGTTTGCAACCGCTGGTAGGCCGCGTTTTTTATCTGGACTTAGGATGTTTCTCTGAGCGTGGAAAACCACCCAGGTGAGTCTCGGGATATCACTGATGCTCTGCTGTCCCAGGATAACGGTTTTAGTGTGTTTTGTCTTGGTTATGTTGCTTTTTGCGGATTTCCTACTCGGAGCTCTCTCCATGTGCGACCAGAGGGACACTTTTTTTTATGATGGCTGGGTGTGTGGCCCAGGCAGGTCTGTTGAGATAAATTTTTATTTAATTTTTATACAGATTTATTGTAGTTTAAAGGCTTATTATTGTTGTGAAGCTTTGTTATACACTCAGACAAACAAAAACATACTGAGCAACCAACATGAGGCGACTACACGAACCAGCTAAGAAAAAGCACCAGCACAAACTAGCCACCACAAAACACCTAAGCAAACTAGCTCACACGAGGCGAACACACAAACCCAAATCACACTAGGTCCTGCAAACCCAGTAAATATGTTGTAAAGTGCACAGAGTACACGTCTGCTTCACTAAACTAAATGCAAACGTTCCGTTTACTGGTACCAATATATATATGCCTCTGTGTAGGTGACCGGATGCTTTCGTAATAATAAGCTTGATGTCCGCTTATACAATGTAACAACAATAAAAACCTATTTAAAACAAAAACATACTGAGCTAATGGAAAAGAGGGGCATTAGGATAAAAAAGGACAGAGGGATTTGGATATAAAATACGTACTGTCCCTCCTAAATCGGGACACCTGGGATGTATGTGTGTTATCGTAATCACAGTTGTTTTGTGTAGAAACGTCTTTGAGCACCTGCTTCTCACCCATCACTATATCAGATCTAGCCTGAAAGCAAAGCATTTTAGAAGAGCTCAGAGATAATCTTGATGGTAACTTGGTCCAGCCATGGTCTGGATGTTAGGTAATTTTCATTATTATGCCTTCAGTCTAGTTTGCAAGTAAAATATAATTGTTTTTCTTCATGATATGTTGGGCAGAGTTCCTTTACGTGGTAACCTGTCAAGTAAAAGCATTTAAATTTAGTTTGAGCCCGCACCCCCAACTATATAATATATAATATTTTCTTACATTGTCAAATCTTCTTTTTAATAAATATAATGGTGTATGGTTATATATTGATTGTACTTAAATCTGGCATCTTTTTATTTTTTGAATTGCTACCTTTCTATGGGTTCCATTAAGCATTGCTAATACCAATAGCCAGTAGATGTTTGCAACTAAAGTGTACCAACAGATTTCTTTCATGTGACCTTGCATTTAACATCTTCATGCTACTCAGAATTACCTCAAGTAACAGCAACTACCGCCAGCATTTAGCATCTCGTTTTAATCTTCACGGGAGACCATTATGGATTTTTTTTTCTTTAATTAGTGACAGTAATTTTTAGAAGTTACCAAACTGTCAGTAAATTGATTAGGTCAAGTATAGAAACTAGCCGTATGTGTTTTGTAATCTGTCCATAAATAAAAAAGAATAATTTAAAGCTATTTAGATTTCTTTTTGTTTTTTTACATTGCACTGTTCCTGTGTTACTATGTGTTACTAAAGTTGAATTCTGAATGAGCCCAAAGTGAGACCAAGATCACGTCTTGTTTCTCTTCCTACGAATTCTCACTCTAAATGGCCGGATTCCGGTTTCTCTGCGGGACGTCTGTTTAAGATTACTAAAATATGCAAGCAGGAAAGTGCCAGTTGCATAGCAAGGACCTCTGTGCTCCGGAGTGGCATGCAGTATCCTGAAGCAGTAGCAATGTGAGCAGTGGCGGTTCCCAAAGGACATAATCCGTGGCGCTTTGCAAGGCCTACCTCTGAATCAGACATCACAGAGATGCAGAATAGGACGTGAAGGCAAAGGGCCAGTGGGCAAGAGGAAATACTGCAAAATAATATTCTGCTCAATATCCTTCCCTCCCTACCTTTCTGACAGTGAGCAGTTTAACAGGCATCCCTTCCTTTTTTTTTTTTTTTTTTATGTATATATATTTTTTGGACAGAGCTAGTATTTGTAGTTTTTCTAGGCACCAGAGTATAGGAAGTTGCATGGGGCGTTAAGAGACAAAGTGCTTCAATGGGCTATATTTACATTGGTTTCCACACAAGGGGGAATGTTCAGTGAAGGAAAACACAAGTCTGAGACTCGGGCTTCGCAGGGGTCCTGGAATCGAAGCAGTGTTGGCTGTTGATATATACTGTCAGCACAGGTTAATCCATGCAGTGCTGCTCTCCATCTTTTAACGCTTCCAGTGCCACAATTGCCTATAATAGTTTTTTCTTGCTTTTAATAAGTGCAAATTTTTTTTTTTAATTATTGAATTTATTCTGCTTTTCTTAACGTTAGTGTTTTAACTCTTTAATTAATTCATTTTATTTTCCCTCTTTTAGTTTTTACACTGTTCTTTATTAAAATTTCAGACCAGCCGATATCGTGATAGCCATAATTTCGCTGCTTGGTGCAAACACATATTTGCCCAGTAACTTGTAAAGAAATACATATATACCTTGTTTACTCAAATCTAATGCGCATCTCAGTGTTTTAAACCTGGAAGATGAAAAATGTTTTTGCTGGCAAATGTAATGCGCATTTATACAAGACGATTCTACTATACAACATGGTGCTAGAATGAAAATGTTGTTACCATATGCCATAGTAACATTGATGGTATTTCAATTTTAGTGACACATGTTATGTCTCTTCTTTCTTAAGCCTCAAAATGTGCCTGTGTGAATTCCCCAGTTTTGATTTGCCTGTGTGAATTTGCTGGAAAATTTTGAATTTTGCTCCGAATCTAATGTGCATTCAAATTTTGGAAACGTTATTTTCAAAAAAAGGTGTGCATTATATTTGCGTAAATACGGTTTCTGTTTGTGCTCATAATTTGAATTTATTACTGGGCCCCCGGTTTTGGCATTAACATAGTTAAAATTTTAATGAATATCAACCTTACTACAGTGCCAGGAGTGTTTCCTCACTTCAGTTCTGCTCCTCCTTTCATGAAATCATCAATACTGTCTAATCAGATGCTTATCTATGAGAATTGCCACAGCTGGATCCAGTACTTCTGTATGAGAATCACTCACTTCTGCTTTGAACTAAATTTCAAAATTAATGAGGCCAGGAAACCTTCCTGACTGTCTGCTTGACAGTCACTTGCCAAACACAAGATACCATACAGGTGGGGTTTCCCGAAGGTGCTCTTAATAGCCAGTGAATCCGGGACCCTAAAAGTCACTGAAGCCACAGAGACTGCCAGAACACTCCAAAAACTTGGACTATCTACTACAGCTGCGGCAACTCACTCCCCGGGGCACTCAACACAGCCCGCCACCTGGGACTTATCACAAGTTCGCCCATTCATACCTGCGGCCCAAACGAAGGATCCTGCTTTCCATGAGATATCTTGAATGACACCATTCTACCAAGTTTACCTATAGCACTGTTTGCAACCTCTTTTGCCATATTGTTTTAAACGTTTATATTATGTTTAGTTGTCTTGCCTTGACATCTCCATAACAGGGTACTCCCATCAGGCCGAGTCTCGCCCTACCACCTCCTGCTGGCACCAGGGAATAGTCTTCCTGTTTGCGTATTATCTGTTCCTGACATGGTGAACTCTTTGGTTGAAGTCTTGGTCATGGTGAAGTCTTTCATCCTACAGAGGCTGATACATTGAAAACAGTTGAGCATATAAATATCTATTTTATACATTGATAGTATTTTATGTTCATAAAGATTACTTACTTTTCCATCTCTGCTTCAATGTTCAATTTGTTCAATTGCTGTGTTCCGAAGAGCTGCAGCCTTATTCCGGTACATGATTGTCTTATATTTATCTACTTGAGACTGATTTTTGGGGGGGACTATGTGCAAGAGTTATTGACGCAAAAATGTATATCCATAAAACTTAATATTTTCCGAGTCTGCAATCAGTGTTACTTCTTATGCAGATTCCCCCCCCCCCCCACAAATTCATCTCCTACCGTTTAAGAAGCTTAACAGAGGTTAAACAAGGTATTAAGCAACATTAAGACATCGGAACATGCAGCAATGCTTGTCTTTGTGTTTCTCTAAAAGCAAGCATGTTGCATCAAAGACAATCAAAGACTTGTTTGAGAATATTAAGTATCCACACAGCTGTGCCGTGAAGAACCTCGCTACAAATAAAGGAGACGCCTGTTTTTCTCCGTCTTAATTTGCTTTGTTGTGATGACAACGGAGAACAAACCTGATTTCAAGAAATGAAAAATGTAATCTTCTTATCATTTGAAAGCAAGCCGCATATTTGTTTATGCACAATGTGCGCCGCGTAAACGTTTAAATAAAAGGCCTCTCCATTTTTTTTTTCTCCTCCGCCATCGTAATAGCACTTGTGTTGTATTCTCTGCTTCCACTCTTGTTGATTGGGTAATATGTTAGCGGCCAGCATGACACTGGATGAACAAAGCGCAAATGAGGGTCAGTATGAATCGGCACATGTTCATTAATAAAGAAACCAAAGAATGAGAAAACAGCTGGCACTCTTCATGTCAAGAGTATCGCCAACTCGATGACTGCCACCAGTGAAACTGTATACATCTGATGCATTTTAATGCGACTTTTAACCATTCCTATGCTGCTGGCTTTTTATGGTTTTTTTTAATTTATTTTATTTATATTTAGCAAAAACACTCATGTTAACCTCATTGACTGCATTAAAGTGAATCTGTAGCTCATAGTTACACACATTAAATGACCTCAATACAGTGTGCTGGCAAACGGAGGCCATGTGTATAGATTTGCAGTTATTGTGAGGGATAAAGAGTTGACCTGACAACTGTCACATTGCCAAGGAAACAGGTTGTTGCAAAGAAAGCCTGTAAGCACTTGCACCAGGTTTGAACTCTTTTTGATTTTAGTCATCCCAGTTTCAGCTAAACATGGAATCGTAGGCCTGATAGCAGTGCATTCTGGGACAGATCAGAGAAAATGCTGGACTTTACTGTATCAATCATGTTAAGCCAGGAGGGAACCCATATGCTGTAAAGGCACAGCCTACATATTGCCTGATTTTGCTTAATAATCGTATCATGCCCAAAACAAAGTGATGAGATCCTAAACTGACATCATCAAATGAAGTTGTGTAATTCATTCAATGCTTAAGAATACTGCTCTCATAGGCACTGCTACATATCTGCGATCAAAGAGGCAGACTTGTTCCATTGTCTGAAATTTGTATGAATGTGCCAACTAGGTAAAGAGTTCATGCAGGCTGGAATGACGATCACATTAAATTAGTTATAGTATTTTGTAGCTCTGTCTCTGCATAACTTTGGAAATGTTTACTTTAGAGTGATAGCATTTATAAAAGAAAATTTCACGATTAAGGCTCCTGCAGCCGAAACATAGTCATTTTTTCCACGTTCCAGTGCTTCTGGTGGCTTTAAAGGGACACTATAGTCACCTGAACAACTTTAGCTTAATGAAGCAATTTTGGTGTATAGAACATGCCCCTGCAGCCTCACTGCTTAATCCTCTGCCATTTAGGAGTTAAATCCCTTTGCTTATGAACCCTAGTCACACCTCCCTGCATGTGACTTGCACAGACTTCCATACACACTTCCTGTAAAGAGAGCCCTATTTAAGCTTTCTTTATTGCAAGTTTAATTAATATTTTCTTATCCCCTGCTATGTTAATAGCTTGCTAGACGCTGCAAGAGCCTCCTGTATGTGATTAAAGTTCAATTTAGAGATTGAGATACAATTATTTAAGGTAAATTACATCTGTTTGAAAATGAAACCAGTTTTTTTTTCATGCAGGCTCTGTCAATCATAGCCAGAGGAGGTGTGGCTATGGCTGCATAAACAGAAACAAAGTGATTTAACTCCTAAATGACAGTGAATTGAGCAGTGAAATTGCAGGGGAATGATCTATACACTAAAACTGCTTTATTTAGCTAAAGTAATTTAGGTGACTATAGTGTTCCTTTAATAAAGATAGAGTTATTCTGCATATCAGTCTGTGATGTCCGTTCTTCAATTTTTGTATTAATAATGTAGAGGGACGGCAGCCCTGCGAATGAACGGAGTTCCTGGGGATTCTTCCAAGTGCGGCAAAACCCTCTTACTATTTTATAAAAGAAGACTTCTCATGTCAAACGATGCATCACTTAATAGAGTGAATTTTTTGGTGTATGTTGTGCTAGCAATCACTGTTAACATTATTTCCCTATACTTTATTATGCAACCAGTGAAGAATATAATTGTTTTAGTATTCTGAGCATGCACCGGTGTTATTTGTTTTACCCCATCCATTTCAACAACGTATGAGGCAAGAGGAAGAAGTGATCTTAAGATAAATTCTATCTTTTCATTTATATATTTAAGATTTCACACATATGACAGGTTCAGTTTTAAAAAATAATTAGCATCTTGAGTATTAAATAAATGTTCTCAATTTCTGCAAGGTGCCTTCCTAGGTAACAAGATCAAAATAATAAAGTAAATGTCAAAAATATTTGAAAACCCAACAAGTTTCCATATAATACATCTGACCTCTCTGTGAGTGGAGATGAGAGATCTGTGGGAACTTGGGAACGGATGGTTTCATTAAGCTTTCCTCTTTGCTAAATATTAACTGAAGAAGAAAAACAACAGTTTTAAATGGTGTGTAATATGTGCCCACCGGGACCCCATTACTGCACAAATTATCCATGAGACCCCTTTAGAATGCACTCAGTTCCCAGTGCACAAGTTGAGAGATGGTGAACAAGGACAAGTCTTTTATAGTCTGGAGTCCGACATGAAAGTGACGCCGGCAATTGGAAGTAATTTGTACAGCCGTTTGATGATTCTATTAATTATGGCACCAACAAACAGTGCTTGGGAAACGGTTTTGCTTTCTTGCATTCTTCTGTGATTGCTAGCAGCTAGAGCCACGTCTTGGAGCTACAAACTTAGTGCTCTGTATCTAAATAGGTCTCATCGCTACATTTATTTGAGGATCCTTGGCCTGATCTGAATGTAGGACACATAAGTAGTGTACTACGGGTCTGTGATAAGGATTGAAAAGATAGTGAGAGCGTAAAAGACATTGCAAGTAAAAAATAAGGGGCATTCCAGCTTGGTATTTATCACTATTTTAATACTATAAGGAGATAGCTAAATATAAATAAATAAATAAATTATAGGTAAGATATTCACCTCTCAGTGTCTATCATTCTCTCTAAATAACGAGGATGAACAGAGATGAGGGTTAATTTTTTCAGCCAATCCTGGTCCTCCCAATGGTTTTAATGGAAGCATTGTTTATATCCTGTATACCCCTATCCTAAAGGCTGCCAGCACAAAAAATCTCTTCTAAATGGTGAGTAAACAGTTTAAAAGTGATGCAGGCTCCAGCGCCCATGACTCTAGGCACCATACCCACTTCAATCCTTTGAAGAATTTCTTACTATGCTTTTCCCCACGTAGAAGTGCTAAGTGTATCACATAGGTCTACACAGCAATAGCCTCATTCATTAAAAAGCATGTGTGAAATAAGTGCACAATATAAGTGCTTTTTTTTAAGGGAGGAAGGGGGTAGGCACACACAATAAAAGTAATTATATGGGCACACGAAGGCATAATTTCTTGCCACTGTGTACAGAAGCTAAAGGGTGCAGTAATGGATGGACTTAAAGGAAAGGATATAGTGGCAAAAGACCTCCTTCAGTGACGTCACTAGGGTGGTGCAGATATCAGCGGGTAAGACCATTAGATGGGTGTCACTAACAGGGCCCACACTAAGTTAAGGCAGCAAAGGAGACTCCTTTAGGGTACCCCAGCCTGGGGTGGGATGCACAATGCACTCTGGCTGGCCCATGCAGTATATGTTGTGTCAAGTCATGGACCGGTGTGGAATATCAAAGATCTCCATAACCAGCCCAGTACATCCACTGCATGGGTGACTAGAGACCATATGGTTTGGTATGGGAGAAGGTCCTTGGTTGACACACCAGCCATAGTAACATCTCTACCTCCCTGTACCAATAGCCTATGCAAGCAGCCTAGTTGGTGATTGTGACGAAAGCAATCTCGCCACATTGCATTGGAGAAGCCTGGTTGCTCGCCTGCTGCCTTTGGACTATGGCCCCATGTTAAAAGACATATTTTTTCCCTGCAGAAGACTTATTCGTGATTTTCTGCCTGGTGTTCCTGGTGTTCGTACCGAACAACCGCACGAATGACTTGACCACCTGGGAGCAGGAGTGTGCCGGCAATTAGCCTCCCTGAAGCTGCGGTTAACCACAGCTTAATTGACGAATGCAGGGTGGCCGCCAATTCATATCACGAACACGAGGTCGCGGCCATTTTAAACATGCGAACGCACAGCGGTGTTCGACGCTTAATTCATGAAACTAAAATCGGACACAGTTTTGTACGAACACCGCTGAAGTCGCTGACCTCCCCTTCTTGTTCGGTGAAAGTGCACGAACGGCCCGGTGTTCGGTAGTTTTACTTGAATATGTTAAAACCCAGATAGGAATCCCATGGAGCCCATTCGCATGAGAACTGACTGTGTAAAGACTTTGGCTCCATGGCGATTACACTGTATTCGTATGGTCTGAGCGCCATTCGCTTAATAATGTGCGCTCAGACCTGAGCTATCTGGGGACATGTTAAATGTATAGTTTTATTGTAATGTGTCTCACATAGTGTATTTTAATAGTAATTCGTGTTGTAGTATCCCCACGTGCATAATGGCGATTTGCCTTTGTCTTGGGAGATAATTGAATTACTTCTCAATTATCTCCAAGGCAGACCCTCAACACCGAGCCTTGTCTCGTCTTTGGGGGGATTTACTGAATGCTGATAGAGACTTATTGCTAGGAGTGTAAGCCGCTTGGATGCTTTTCCTATTCGTCTGCTAGCAGTGATTCGTATGGTTCCAGTTCGTGTGTTTGGAGTGCTATATTGGATACCGTTCGGGAGTTTGGAGCATTCCCTTATTGGCGGTTCGTGAGTTTGGTGTTTTACAATAGCTGTGCCTGCATCTCTGGAAAGGGGGACGATCGCCTAAACGGTTTTTACCCCTTGTGTGCAAAACGGTCCGTTACAGTGATGGCCTGTAAAGTGTCTTTACCTACTTTTGCATTCTTGCATGTATCTAATAAATCCATTAGCCAAATAAAGTGATTGTCTGAGAGAGAATTCTTTTTAAAAAAAATATTTTCTCCAAGTGAAACCGTCAAGACTTAATTAATGGTACAGAATTTCTTCTGTGTATTCAAACTCACGCAGCCATTGTTCGGCAGAGATTAAACCGCAATGTAAGTTAAATACTGCCTCTATCTAAAAATACCAGTCAGTTTTAGCTATTAAGTAGCCGATGTCGTCTTTTGTGACAGATATATTTCCCTTCATTTCCTTGCACTCAAGGAACGCGAGGCATGTATTGTGTAACGCGAGAATTCCACGGAGAGAGATGGAAGCCAGATTGGAGCTCCGTCTGCATAGAGGACACTGGCTTTTAGGGGCTTGGTGTAACTCCGTCACTGGAATTTACAGACCTCTCGGCACCAGATCGAAAGAAAAGAGCTCTCTGCCATTTTGCTAGTTTACGATGCCAGGCACCTGGGTGACTGAGATGGAACGAGAACTGCGTGGCTGCTTTAACTCCTTTTCCATAATCGCGTTTATATATTTGAATTGTCTGGGGGAAAAAACTGCCTTTAACTGCTTCCTAGATAAAATAAAAACTTTTATTTTTTTTATACTTTGCAGAAATAAAGCATATATTTATACAATCTAGAGGGCTATTTTGATTGAAAGAGAGTGAAAAAACAATACAAAAGAGGCAATGTAAAATATTTTAAGAGTGTGTGCTATTTAATTTTGTTGAGCTCTAACATGTTCCACAGCGCTGTACAATGAGTCACAATTAACTAGTTTTAGGGCTCTGTTCAAGCAAGCTTGCAATCCAGAGAAAAAAATTTCATTTCCATTTCCTTGAAAAATTATCATCTAGAACACAAGTAGCTGATTTTTTTCACTAGCTTTTCTTGCAGTGCAACTCCTATCAGACTTAGACATCGTAAAAGCTATTCATTACCCACACCAGAATTAGAATTGCTTGGAGTCAGCTAAGGATGCTGTTGAGAGGGTTAACTGCAGTTTGTGTATCTGATGCCACCAGCTAAGAAAGAGGATGCCTCCACCTTTACAGACAGCTTCCAGTACCCCCTTCATGTCTCTGTAATTGAGCAAATCACCTGAGTTCGTAGACCTCCTGTCTCCACTAAATCACGAGCATCGGAATCTTTTGTCATGTCCTGGAATGGAAATACCTATCAGGATTTCACTATGAGGGCAGAGAGGCTGATTAAGTGTTTGAGATAAGGTTATGTGACACCACAGGTTTAAAAATACCAGGAGTGAAATCGGCCCTCTGTCTGGCTGTTCCATTTCGAAGCGTTCAGCTGATGGTGGCAGCGTTTACGCATCTTGGGTCCCGTCTTGTGCTATCAAAAAGAGACATAAACCCAAGACGATGCTTGTGACCCTTGTGCTCCCTTTTTGAGTGCACTGCGGGGTGTTAATGCAATTCTAGCTGGCCTGGATGCCTTATCACTTCTCCATAGTGGAACTGAGTAGCTTTGTAATAAGTTAGATGGGGGATTGATGGTTGAGAAAAGTAAGAAGCAGAATCAATCCTTCGCCTTTGTATGTGGACTATGAAATCGTGGCACCATATAATAGGTTGGTTATAATGATCTAATAGACCTGGTTATTCCTTCCATAGTGCAGTATGTATGTGTCAGTTGGTACAGCACTGACAAATTAGCATTCGATGCTTTGGCTTTTCTAGGACACATGAAAACACAAATGTAAATTATCAAATAAAACTTGTTTAGAATTTAAAATAGAATTAGCACAGCTATTATCTAACTTCTAGTTAGCCGTTTGCATTGTTTGGAATTCCAATACTCTTAGGAGTTTGTTTACTAAACCATGAATGATGGAAAATTGACAAGGACATTTGTAAACTCACTACTAAAAATAAAGAAGACCATACTATTTATTTAAAGGCAAACTATCATGCCTTCCCTGATCCTCCGCTACATCGCTGCGATCGAATTATTGAGGTATGTTGTTACCGTTCTGTAACACCCACCTCAGGTTCGCACGTGCTTTTCCTTCAGTCTTTGATGATTTGCCATGCTTGTGGACACTTCCCTGTGCAGGACATACCACCTCCATGACACCGACACGCTGATTTCGTTCCCAGCCTGACGTCACTCCATTGCTTTACACTAGAGTTACTATAGTAACTGCTGTGGTTGCTATGGATGGAGAGGAACATCCTGTGGGAGACAGTGACGGTCTATTGAGAAACCTTTGGGAGAAAAACCTATTTTTTAAAAATGTTTTTCTCCAAATCTATATATGTTTGCAAAACTGCTAGCACAGGGTATAGATGCCATTTTAGGCTCTTTTGAAAGAGCTTAACTAAAGTCAATAGCTCGTTGTTATGCTTATTTCAATGATGGATGGATACCCCCTCCCATTTCCAAGTTCCCCTTCCTTTCCTACCCCTAATACAATGTTTGTATTATTGTTACTTGTTATACAAAATTTTAAAACTTTAATAAAAATTATTTGAAAAGAAATCATCTTTTTCTAGATGTACTATATGGGTGATGTTGTTTGCAGCAAGTTTGCAACATTTACAAAGTTCGGTGGCCTTTCACAGGTGTTTATAGAGTATAGATATACCGCATCAAACTGTGATGTGACCCTTATGGACGTTGTGTCATCTATTAACACAGCACATACCATTACGATATCTTTAAACACTGGAATTTGATTTGTAATTAGCAGTAATACCTGGTGGAAGGCTTATTTGAACCTGCAACCCTCTGCACATGCGTAACACTGTTGATCAGTTTTGGTTAGACTAGACTTTCAGTATAGACCAGCGTTTCCCAATTGGCTTTCCCCGGAACCCTAGGGTTCCGTGAGAACAAAACTGGGGTTCTGCCGTGAATCGCCACACCTAAGATGGCCACCGGTCCCGGCTGTTCCCGGAAGGGGAATCGCGAGATTGCCACACACTTATGCATGCCTGCCCTGTGTCAGCCTCACCCTCTGTCAGCCCACCCTCCGTCAGCCATTTCATATCCACTGAGTGATAGAGAGTGGAAGCATTCAGGTGCTCATATCACAATATAAATTAAAGGGACACTATAGTCACCCAGGCCACTTTAGCTCAATGAAGTGGTCTGGGTGCAGCGCCACGGGTGGGGACACCCTTAGAGCACTATAATGTCAGGAGAACCGCTTTGTTTTCCTGACACTATAGTGATCCTTTAAGAAAATTATATATTTTACCGCCATTTGAACTGATACTGTCTTTTAAATTAGTGCCCATTGTGACACCTGTGGATAGGTTTTTGTTACTGTGTTAAAAGTCTGCATTAAAAAACAAGTTATTTTAATTAGACTTCTCATACTTGTTTTTGTTAAACATATTTACAAATAATTTTATTTTAAAAATATATATCGTCTGCTTACTATCTGTATAAATCAGTGATATACCCCCCAAAAAAACATCATCATTGCTTCTGATAGAGTGGAAGCATTCAAAGCCTCTGTTTGGTGCTCAGCTCACAATATTGGCCACAGGAATTATTTCTTATACTGCCATTTAGAGATTAGTTTCCATTGTGGCATATGAGATAGGTTTATTTATTTTTATTGTCATGTAGAGACTGTTAAAAGTCTGCAGCTGAAAACAAATTATTTGGGTTGTGCTTTTCAGATTTTTATTGATTTTTATTTATTTACATATAATTTTATTTAAATATAATTATATATATATATTTATATATATATATATATATATATATATGTGTGTGTGTGTGTGTGTATGTATTTTTTTATTTTATTTTTTAACAAAACGGCATCCTTTGCAGTCAGGTAGTGAAATCTTTAGTAAAATGTTCTCTTTACTCCAAGACTGAGCTAAAATCCTGCTTATGTCCATTTCTTTCTAAGATCTCTATAAAAAAAAACCTGCATCCTTTGCAGTCAGATAGTGAGACCTGTTTAAAAGTGTTCTAATCTTTTTGCTCTAAGACTGATTCAAAGCCCTTCTTACATTAAGTTCTTTCTAAGAGCATTATAAAAAACAGCATCCATTGCAGTCAGGTAGTGAGATCTGTATTTTTTCAGGTTAGAGAAGTGTTTTTTTTTTTGTTTTTTTGTTTTTTACCAACCAACAACCATGAATTTGGACAACTGATTAAAATAAGGAACTATCAAGAGAAAAAAATATTACTATTTCTAACTGTTCGTCACTTATAGAAACTGAGAAAGACGTTACAACAAGAAATCAAGAAAACGTCCTAAATAGTTGAATTTAATGTTCCTCAAATAGTAGAGACAAGCACACACTGCTACCCAAACTTCTTCTCAAACAAAGAAAAGAAAATATGACGACAGCTACTTAAAATGCCAGAAATAAAAATATTCTTCAAGCACAATTCTTAGTTTGCAATAAAATATTGCCGGACAGTTTGTTAGCAAATGCTAAATTACATCGTCATTTTGAGCAAACCCACGCAGAGTACAAAGATAAAGACGTTGCCTTTTTTAAGTGGAAGCTTCAGGAGTATCATAAGACTAAACAGTTTGAGTAAAATATTTAAAAATGATAATAAAAAGGCCACGTATCTAAAGCTTTGTGCTACGGCGCAATTTTTTTTTCTGGGGTTCCACGATGTTGGTATACTACGTCAAAGGATTCCACGGGAAAAATTTATTGTGAACCCCTGATATAGACTATTCTGTTTTCTGGTTCCCTGACCTGGCTTGCTGTTTGACTGTTCTCTATTCTGGTGCACCTGACTTTGGAGTACCTCTATGCAGACTTTTATTTTTTGCCTGATGGTTTGTATTGTCATATTGCAGATTTTAAGCTTTTCACAGATTTTGGCAATGGCTTTCAAACAGGATGTTACAGAAATGATAACGTGTATCACAGGCTACAAAATTAATAAGAAGAATGAAAGATTTATATATCATACATATCACTATTTTCTTAATTTTTCTTAATTTCATAAAGAGCAGGAGAACTTATACATTTTAAATGGCAGCAAACATTGCCTGATTCACTTACATATGTAAGTTGATATTCTGCTTGCATTTTATCAAAAGAAGTGTAAATGTTGACTCAGTACATATTTTTTAATGTCTAACTAATCATGCCCCTCTCTGTCTCTTGCAGACGGTCTTAGACCAGAAACAAAGCAGGTACTTACAGTCCCTTCAAAGAAGAGGTCCAAGGCTGGAAAAGGTGAAACGGAGGCTCCTAAGGAGGACGGGGTTAAACTTGACAGCCAGCCTGTACATATCACTCTATGCTTCAAGAGATATGTATTTGATCCACACAAGAAAATGATCCAGTCCTGATCCTTACTTCAGCGCTCAATATCCACCGGAGCAACAGAGGCTTGAAGGGATGCAGGGCCACTAGGCAAAGTCACTACTTGACCAAAGAAATTGATTTTATTCAAATTAAAGAGGGGTTAATGCAGGGGTTTTAAGCTATACCCTCCTTGGGTAAGGATTGAAAATAATTGCCATAATTCCCAGCTAGCCATAGGATGGAAAGCTGCTATTCGAATCTGTAGTCCAACAAATTTCGGAGCAGGGGTTAACTTGTAACTCCCCGGTTGTTCTTTAATAACTTTTCTGTGAAAGAGGTCACAGAAGAAAGGTTCAAATATATATGTAAACATTATGGAATTTGGCTATTATGCCTTTTTCTGCTACATTTAGCACGTGGTGTTAACACATTTTGGAGATACAATAGCTAACCTGTTCAAATCAGTATTCTGATTGGTTACTTCAAACAATCAAATAACACATGGATTTAATAATCATAACAAAAAGAAAAAAAGTGGCAGCCCCAATCTGCTGTACAGTGCAGCATTCTTAACGCAATAGAAGTAAAAAAAAAAATATTGCACAATGTACACATATATTTGATAACTTCCCTAACTATTCGCTTCTTGAAACTAAAGAATGGAGTTCCTTTAAAGGTACATTCAGCTTTATCATTATAATTAAAAATGTAAGTGCCCCTTATTTTTATGTTCACTTCAGGTCAGTGGCTGCTGTTCTTTGGCATTGCCTTTGGTCTTAGTTACCTAAGATTATTTGGCTGGATAAGCGTCATGGGAAATGTACAATTTATTTTGTCAGTGTTCTTGACCTTTAAAGGGTTTGGAAAACCACTTGGTTCTTTTGAATTGTCTCAGACTGTTTATATGCCTCTGCTTCCTGCATTGTCTTGCTTCTACCGTCTATAAAGCATTTGGAAGAGCAAATTTGGCTTCATACAAGAATATGGTACATATTATATCAATTATCATAAAACATATGTTTGGTCTATCGTTCCTTATTAACTGCCGATCGGTGCCTACATTTAAATGCATAAATAGAAATTTTATTACGGAAGAAATTAATTGAATGATATGCCTTTGCATATCTGATGTGTTCTCTGCCTTGCTATTTTCTTTTCTTTTGTGCATGTGAGATAATTATGTTTGATAGTATCCAAAATAAATTATATTTTGATTTCAGCCAAATGATGTGAAGTGATAAATAAAAAAATAAAAAAAATTTAAAAACTGCTAATGTAGTAGGCTTAAACTTGAAATTATGCTGTTCAACCCAGCTGGAAATGAAATACCTACTGGACAATGCTGACACTTTCACATAGAGATATTTGGATACATCACTCAGTGAGGACCTTGTCAACTCCAGAGACAACCAATCAAATATTTTATTTGATGCAATCTATCCAGAGTATACAAAAACTCGGACTCTGTCTGGGACTAAATTGGAAATAATTTCATCCGTATCTGGAGTTAAAAATGTATATAATCCATTGGGTAATAAATATAAAAGAAACAAATTAAAACCAATGTGGCTTAGTAGAGAAGTAAAACAAGAGATTAAAAATAAGAAAAGGGCATTTAAAGCATTTAAATCAGACAAATCAAAGGCATCCTATTTAAGATATAAGGAAGCCAATAACACTTGCAAAAAGGCAATTAAAGTGGCTAAACTAGAAAATTAGAAATTGATAGCTAGAGAATGCAAAACCAGCCCCAAAATTTTTTTCAAGTACATCAATTCTAAAAAAAACAAAAAATGAAAGTGTAGGTACACGTGAAACAGAGTTGGGTTTATTAGCTAATGAAGACCAGGAAAAAGCAGAAATTTTAAATAACTATTTTTCTTCAGTATATATTAATGAGGATCCTATGGCAAGAGATATGCAAATGATTGCTGCAAAAAACTTCCAAATAACTTGTGATTGGATAACGCGAGACAAGGTGCTACAGCTATTAAAGAAAATTAATGTAAATAAAGCTTCGGGGCCTGACGGTATTCACCCACGAGTACTTAAGGAGCTAAGTGGGGAAATAAGTGAACCTCTGTATTTCATTTTTCAAGATTCTTTTGTTTCAGGTGTTGTACCGGAGGATTGGAGGAAGGCAGATGTTGTTCCTATATTTAAAAAGGGTTCAAAATCCTTGCCTGGAAATTATAGACCTGTTAGCTTAACTTCTGTAACTGGGAAAATATTTGAAGGGCTATTAAGGGATAATATTCAGGAATTCATTGGGAAGAACTTTGTTATTAGCAAAAATCAGCATGGTTTTATGAAACATAGGTCATGTCAAACTAACCTAATTGCATTCTATGAAGAAGTAAGTAGAAGTATAGATCAGGGTGTTGCAGTGGATGTGATCTACTTGGACTTTGCCAAGGCATTTGATACGGTTCCTCACAATAGGTTAGTCTTCAAACTAAAAGAAATTGGTCTAGATGAATATTCTTGTTCTTGGGTAGAACATTGGCTTAAGGATAGAGTACAACGAGTTGTAATTAATGGTAAATTTTCAGGCTGGACAAAAGTGGTAAGT
The DNA here is from genome assembly GCA_933207985.1 of Pelobates cultripes. Lineage (NCBI taxonomy): Eukaryota > Metazoa > Chordata > Amphibia > Anura > Pelobatidae > Pelobates > Pelobates cultripes. The sequence continues at coordinate 80,898,866 of OW240919.1, read as the reverse complement.
GGTGTCCCTCAGGGTTCTGTTTTGGGACCACTTCTATTTAACATATTTATAAATGATCTTGAAATAGGCATTGAAAGCCATGTATCAGTGTTTGCAGATGACACAAAACTTTGTAAAGTAATAAAATGTGAGCAGGATATTGCTTTGCTGCAGAGAGATTTGGATAGATTGGGGACTGGGCACTAAAATGGCAGATGAAATTTAACATAGAGAAATGCAAAGTTATGCACTTCGGGGTTAAGAATGCACAAGCAACTTACACACTAAATGGTAGTGAATTAGGGATAACCACACACGAGAAGGATTTGGGAATTGTTATAGACAACAAATTAGGTAGCAATATGCAATGTCAATCTGCAGTTGCTAAGGCCAGTAAGATTTTGTCATGTATAAATAGGGGCATAAATTCTCGGGATGAAAATATAATTTTGCCTCTTTATAAATCGCTGGTAAGACCACACCTTGAATATGCTGTGCAATTTCGGGCGCTTGTTCTAAAGAAGGATATCATGGCACTGGAGAGGGTCCAGAGACGAGCTACAAAATTGATAAAAGGAATGGAGCATTTTAGTTATGACGAAAGGTTAAAAAAATTAAATCTGCTTAGTTTGGAAAAACGGCACCTGAGAGGGGATATGATAACTTTATACAAATATATTCGGGGCCTTTACAAACCTTTAACTGGAAATCTATTCATAAACAGGGTTATACATAGGACACGAGGTCACACATTTAGGCTGGAAGAAAGGAGATTTCATCTAAGGCAAAGAAAAGGTTTTTTTACATTAAGAACAGTAAGGATATGGAATTCTCTGCCTGAAGAGGTGGTTTTGTCAGAGTCCATACAGATGTTTAAACTGAAATTGGATAAATACTTACAAAAACATAACATACAGGGATATAATTTCTAATTAGTGGGGTAATAGCTGCTTGATCCAAGGAGACATCTGACTGCTATTTTGGGGTCAAGAAGGAATTTTTTCATAGTTTGTGGCAAAATTGGAAGTGCTTCAGACCAGGTTTTTTGCCTTCTTTTGGATCAACAGCAACAACATTTGTGAGGAAGGCTGAACTTGATGGACGCAAGTCTCTTTTCAGCTATGTAACTATGTAATAGAAATAAAGTTCAAAACTACTGGTGGGCTTTGGTAATAAAGTCCTTCCTAAATAAAATACCATTTCCTTAATTGTTTCTGTCTGATGGTTTGTATTGTCATATTGCAGTTTTTAAATGTTTTTTACAGATTTTGTCAATGGCTTTCAAACAGGATGTTACAGAAATGTTAACGTGTATCACAGGCTACAAAATTAGTAAGGAGAATGAAAGATTTCAGTTTTAATAAAACCTAGATAGATTACCGTATCTACTCATGTATAAGTCGAGAAATTTTAGTCGTAAAATTCATTTTAAAACGCAGAGTCGACTTATCCACGGGTCAGTGCTAGTTTTGTACATTGAATGCGGGGCATTGTCAACTCCCGAACGCCGTTCTCCTAGCTGGTCGGGAAGTTGAACGGGCTGGGGTATAAGTTTCAGCTTTGTTCGCGGGCTTGCGTAGCCAACTCAAATATCCATGCTGCTGACGACAATGTAGTGCTGCCTGCGTTCGGGAGACAAGTTTGTTTGAACACCTTTGTGGTCGGTCATTACGATGTGTTAACAAGGGGGACCACACAGAGTCTGTTTGGTAACCAAACAGAAGGGAAACAATTCCATTAGAATGCAGGGGGACAGTGGAGTACATATAGGGGTCGCAGCTGCGACGGGCTCGTCACTCCAGGGGGCCCGGACCCCTGTGACCGGGTACCAGCTGCCATGTTTTGCAGCCCCGGCCCACGCGGTAGAACCGCTGGGGCCACACTTCCAAGAGGCCCATCAAGTGGCCCATGCTGTTAGGGCTACCAGATGGGTATGGAATTCCAGGGGGCCCGGTCAGCGCTGCGGCGCTGTAATAGTGGATCAGTTTCCGGGGCCCCATGGATTGTGTGTACGCCACTGCAGGGGGATATCAGATGAAACAAGGTACAAAAAGAGGAACACGTAACCTCGACTTATCCACGAGTCATAGCATATTTCACAACTGTTGGTCAAAAATCTGCATTCGATTTATAGACGAGTATATACGGTAAATGTTAATGGCTCATCTCCATAAGTTTTATTGTTAACACAATGTGATACACTCATACAGACAGCACATTATTGTGAATTTTACTACTATTGATCTGTGTGATACTCATGCGCTCTGCACATTACTGGGAGTTTTATTTCTGTGGAGCTCTGTGATATATACAAACACTGTGATACAGCATTATTTATTGACGTGGAGCTGTGTGATACACAATTTTCAAACCTCATGGAAAAAAACAAGTCTAAAAAGTTACAGTTTGACTTATAATATGTATTTATTTGAATTGTTGACAAGGGCAAATTGTGTACTTTATGAAATGTAGTTCAGGTATATAGCTGAACTGCACAGTTATAAAATAAAAATAAAACGATCATCACAATTAAATCTATTGTCTCACCCCACCCAAAAAGAACATCAGTTATTTTATTAATTCTGTAAAAAGGCATTTTGCAAATTATTAATCCTGTTGGCAATCCCAAAAACACAGAGATCTGAAAGAGAGACCCATGGTATGTATAATTTAAAAGAAAAGATCCTATGGCAGATTTTAAAAAAAATCTTATAAATGCTTTCTGTTGTTGGTTTTGCAAATGTTAATTATACGAGCACATCAGCACAAATATAGACTTAATTTCAACAGAAAATACCCAGGAATAAAACAACATGGGAGTTGGTTTGTGGGCAACAGTATGTTACCTATTGCTTAACCCTGCCTTAGGAATTAAGTAGACAAAACACGACAATATTGTGATACACAACCATAAATAAACCTTGATGTATTTTCAGTGATCCTTGCAAAATGAGTGTTCAGAGACAAAACATGGAGTAATCAAGGCCCTTGGCCTCTGAAGAGTTATTTTTCAGCCTGCATGAGATTTCTTTGAAGGTCCCAATTAATCAGATAATGTTACTATTATGACACTTGGCTTGTTCCAGCTGTCTGCGATGATTTCACGTCTGCCAGCTCCATCTTTTGCGGATACCCATAGCAGGGATGAGGGACCGCAAATTATCAGTAAATAATGTGGTCACCGCACGCACGGCTAATTCCTGAGCACTGCTGAAAGGATTAGGATGCATTTAATTAAGACCAGGTTGCATATTTCAAAGCATCTTGCTGTGGAGATGCGCAGAATGAAAACTCTGCGATTCTAAATATGTGATTTGCAGCGTTGGTTGAAGAGTGCTAAGATTTAAACAAAAAACACCTCAATTCATCTAAATCAGGTTCATGGTTGAAATAAGAAAGAAAATGTGTTATATAGAGGGGGAAAAAATTAAATAAATGAGACAATCACAAAATGTTACAGAAACAATAGGTTGTTGAGGACCCTGCTCAGAAAAACTTACAATCTACAGATATCTTTTAAATTTTGGGGTTTCTAAAAAATTTAACAACGCCTTTAAAATATAATTGGAAAGAAAGCATCCTAACTAAAAAATTTACTCCGAGATTAAAAAAAGCTATTTAAAAATCTGCATGATCCGTGTATTATATCCTTCGATCTTCCAACAGCAGAAATTGAAGATTATGATAGCTTTAGTGTACAGATAATCTTAATTTTAATAATGACAGGAGGTGAGTATTTTGCATAATCTTTCTTTACTAGGTCCATGGTAAAATAATGGCAGAACTTGTAAATTGAACGTAAACAGGTAGACTCCAGTAGAAACTTCTTGATGTCAATTGGTGATCTCCCATGACAGGATGATGATGACACCTTGAATGGAGTCTTTAGTTCCTTGAGGTATCTGGTCAAACTGAAACGAGAATATGAGAGGGATTAGATTCCAAAAAATGGTTGTGTAAAAGCAATGAGATGTCTATCCCTTACAATAAATTTAAAATTACCCTTATAAAAACAGAACGAATACATTCCTCCCGTCTATCGGTGTTAACTAAAAACATACCACCTATGTGGCATATCTGTATCAAATGTATGAGAAAACCACAATTTAGGCATCAGTACAATAATAGCAGAAGCAAAGAGTAGGAAATATGCGAGAAAACAGAGGGAGAGAAGTAGCGAAAGAGAACAGGGAGGGAAAATACTCGCCTCCTGTCATTATTAAAATTAAGATTATCTGTACACTAAAGCTATCATAATCTTCAATTTTATCACATGACAGGAGGCTTCGTATTTTGCAATTTTAACGCTGGGAGAGCAGAGAAAAAGCTGGATTATCAAGAGGACGGAAGTAGAACGTCCTAAAGGTGGATTCTCTGGTCCAGTCCACCGCTCGTAAGGTGTCCAAAAGGGAAGCGCCTGCCGCATACGCGGAAGAGGCCGCTGCCCCGCGTACGGAATGTGCTCCAAAAGTTTGGTCAATACCGGCAAGGGATATTAGCCATCTAACCCATCTGGCCAGCGTAGTAACCGAAACTGGACCATAGGGGCAGACGTAAGAGATGAGAAGTTGGCGTGTGGAAGGTTGCCGCAACGTCGCGGTGGCTTCCACATATTGACGTAGAGTAGAGACCACACAGAGCTGAGGGTCCAAAGGGAAGAAAGGGTAGAAGACCGAGTGAGAGTTGGACTTAGTGCGTCGTGAGATCTGAAAGGTAACCCCCGCCGGGCAGAAGGTAAAAGCATCGGCGTTGGATACCCGTCGGAAGGAGACTAGACAGAGCAGGAAGATGAATTTTGCTGTAAGTTGGCGGAGTGACAGGTCCTTGTTAGGAGGCCAATTTCGTAAGAATTGTAGGATCACGCCAACGTCCCAAAGTCTAGAGTATTTGGGCTCCGGGGGGCGCCGAAGGCGCATGCCGCGGAGGAGTCTGCAGATGAGTGGATCCTGACCAACCAGAGACTCCTGGGACGGAGTATGGGCCGCTGAGATGGCTGATCGTACCACGTTGATAGACCAGTATGACTTCCTGGCAGTGAACAGAGAGGTCAGGAAATTCATGATGGAGTGAGTAGGTGCAGTAAAGGGATTGAGGTCCCGTCCCATACACCAACTGGTCCAGGAGTGCCATGCTGAAAAATAGCACCTCTTTGTTCCTGGTGCCCATGAATCCCAAAGGAGGTCCCTAGCTTCCTGCGATAAGTCCTCGGTTCGCCAGGAACCCCGGAAAGCGTCCAGGCCACGAGGGACAGGCGTTCCTGCATGATCAGCGGGTGAGGTAGACCTAACGGATTCGTGAGGATAGTTGGAGCATCCGGTAGGAGGAGGGGATCCTTTATTGACAGAAGGTCCGGGAACCATGGCTGGCTCTGCCAAAGAGGCGTGATGAGGATTATCCTCACTCTCTGCAGGCGGATCCGGTGACGGACTCTCGTTATCATTGCGAAAGGTGGGAATGTGTAAGCACCGAACCGAGGTCATTGTTGTAGGAAAGCATCCGTTGCAAGGCTCTCCGGGTCTGGGAGCCAGCTGAAGAAATCCTTCGTCTGTCGGTTGTTGCGGGACGTGAATAGATCTAGGGAGAGAGGTCCCCTCTGTGCATCCAGTATTGCGAAAATATGAGGGTCTAGTTGCCAATCGCTGGCGTCCCGCCAGTGGCGTGAAAACCAATCCGCCGTCGTGTTGGAGTCTCCTGGTAAATGCTCTGCCAGCAGGGTGATATTGCTTGGCAGGCATTAATCGAAGATCTCTTTCGTGAGATCCACCAGTGCTTGAGAACGAGTGCCTCCAAGGCGTTTGATGTATCTTACTGCTGAGACGTTGTCCATGCGGAGCAGGATACAACTGTTGGATCGTTCCTTTGCCAGACTGCGAATGGCGAATGACCCGGCCAGGAGTTCCAGGCAATTGATGTGCATTGATAACTCTTCGGCAGTCCATACTCCTCCTGTGGAGGAAGTTCCGTCCGTTGCTCCCCAACCTGAACGGCTGGCATCTGACTCCAGAACGAAGTCTGGCTGGTTCCCGAATATGGCCCTGCTGTTCCAAGCCTGCATGCAGTTCAGCCACCAGCGTAGTTCCTCCCGAACTTCGTCTGACATTGGAGCCGGTTGGTCGTTTGTTGGTGTCCTGCGAAGGAATGTTGCCTTAAGGCGCTGCATGGCTCTGTAATGCAGGGGTCCGGGGAAAATGGCCTGGATGGATGCGGAGAGGAGGCCTACGATCCGTGCCAGTAGTCGCAGGGGTATGGTTGTCTGTCGAAGGACTTTCCGGATCTCTCTGCGGATGGCTGTAATTTTTGTGACCGGGAGGTAAAGAGTGCATGATGTGGAGTCTATTACAAATCCGAGGAATTGAATTGACTGAGCTGGGATTAATGCGAATTTGGGATGATTGACAATGAAACCTAGAGACTCGAGTAGGTGTACTGTGTACTTCATGTGTGTCCTCAGGGTCCTTGCATCCTCGTCGAAGATCAGGATGTCGTCGAGGTAGATTATCTTATGCCTCGAGCTCTGAGTTTTGCCACCACTGGTTTCATAATCTTGGTGAAGCACCACGGTGCTGAACTGAGGCCAAACGGGAGGCAGGTGACTTGCCAGGATGTCCAGTGCCAGAAGAAGTGGAGTTAAGGACTGCTGTTTCTGTGTACCGGAATGGTAAGATACGCGTCCCTGAGGTCCAGGCGGGTGAACCAGTCGTTGCGTCGAAGTAGATCTCGTAGAAGGTGGATACCTTCCATTTTGAAATGTCGGTATACCACGTGAGAATTGGGCTCCCTGAGGTTGATAACGGGGCGGAATTCGCCGGTTTTCTTTCTGACTAAGAAGATGTTGCTGTAGAAGCCTGTTAAGTCAACAGCTGGTTGGATGGCACCCTTGGAGTGAAGTTCTCGTAGTTCCGAGTCTATGAGATGGGCATCTGCACGTGTAGTCTGGATCGGACGTGGAGGGGCCTTCTGGAGCGGGGTTGAATCGAACTCTATTTGATAGCCTCGCACCGTTTGGAGGATCCACGTGTCTGAAGATAGGTCTACCCAGTTCTGGAAAAAAAGAGAAACACGACCTGCGATATGGCAGGAGGTTAGAGGCAAGATAGAATGTTGACTTACCATTGGAGAATCTTGCCCAGGAGTGTCCTCGGCTGCCTCTGCCACGGTCTGATCCCCGGAATTGGTGGAATCTATGTCGTGTAGAAAGGTTGAATCCTTGTTGTACGGGGGCCGGATGGCCAAAAACGGCTGGCGGCACGGCCCCTCTGCCGTCCAGCCCTCCCAAAAACACCTCGGTGTGAGAACCGCGGAAGACTTCCCGCATCGAAGTTTGGGCCTTGTTAAGGGACGTGAATATGTTGACCCTTTTGTTCAATTCTTTGAGGAAGGCCTCTCCAAACAATTTACCCTGTGCCAAAGGGCCTAATTCTTTGTCCCCCAGTTCGACAAGTTTTTCGTCGATACGGTAAAGTGCTGCTCGGCGCCTCTCCGAAGAGAGGGCTACGTTGGTGTTTCCTAGGAAACAGAAACACCTCTCTGCCCATTCACGGGTGTCTCGTGCCCACTCACGCACCGTATCTGGGGTGAAATAATCAGCCCTCTCATAGGCGTCATCTGCCATGTCCATAATCCTAGCTAGCGGCCCAATGGCGTCTAGCAGTTTGTCCTGCGCTCCTTTGAAACCGCGCTCTATGCCTCTGCGCGGGTCCCGACCCCCTCGGGACATAAGTCGTCATGAGCGGGTCAAATTCGGGGGTGTGCGCCACCTTGTCTGGTAAGCTAGGCCGGGGGCATTCTGATCTCATGCGTTTCCTTACTTCCTTGTCCAGAGATTTCCTGAGCCAGAAGTGCATAAACTTTGTCAAATGTTCGGGTGGAGACCATTCTTCCGAACGGGGATGACAGATATTTCGCAGGTCAAACATTTGGAGGCCCGAATTGTCAAGGAAAATTTCTGTGCCCTCCTGTGGGTTATCCATGGATGTAGCCATGGAGTCCTGGGGCTCACCCAGAAACTGTTCCCTTGTGAAATAAGGGTCAGAGTTGGCCGCGGAGTCTTCGCCGGAGTCCTCCTGGTCGGAGACTGCCGTCTGCCATTCATCTAGCACAGCTAGAGCGTGTGTAGGTTCTGCGTCTTCCTCACCTGAGGAGATCAGTGTGGGGTCGTGGGCAGTACGAGCCATGGCTTTCCTGTGTTTAGCAGGGGCTTTACCCTTAGATTTGCGTGGCGCAGTGGCCTCGCCCTTCCAATGGCACTTAGGCCGATGGGAGCGTTCCCTGGAGGAGTCAGAGTCTTCGGAGTCCGCTCTATAGTGAACCCATTTAGAGATGGGTTTAGGGGTGTCTAGGTCTGCGGGGAGCAACTTAGAAGAGGCCTTTTCCATGGCTGCGGCCACAGCTGCTGTGATCATGGCCTGGAGGTCTGAGGAGGTTTGAGATTCCTCCATGATTTCGAAAGGGTATTCGGGGCTCACCCAATAGATTTGCGTGAGGGCACTTTATGCACTATTAGTGGAGAGGCCTGGGGACCAGGGGTGGTATGTTATCAGTAATGGTTAACCTGAGAGGGTAGAGACTGGTAGGTCGTAGTAATGATAATGAGAGGGCTGTGTCACTGGGGCTCACCCAGGTAATCGGAATCCTGCATGAACAGGTCCGCTTAGCAGCACAAAATTGGGGCTCACCCCGGCCAGAATAAGGTACAGTCCAACTGGCTTAAACCAACCCCAGGTGTTAGGTACAAACCTGACTTGGTCCCACTGAGTGAAAGGGGCAGGATGTGATAAGGGTTTCCTGTTGCTTGCAGTTGGTAGCTGGAGCAGGCAGCTGACAGTGCTTATCCCCTCTAAGATGGCCGCCGGACTAACAGCCGTCAGTATGAGGGAGATAGAACCTTCCCCAATTTTGGCGGCAAAATTTTAGACGTCTGGCGTTCATGTGATAAAACAACCGAACATGCGCCTAGTAATATTGGTTGCGAGCGCCTAAAATAGATGAACGTGTCAAACTGCCGAACGGAAGCGTTTGGTAGAAAAGGCCGAAACGACTGTACGAACGCACGGAAAACCACGGGCGTTCGCTAGTAAGCAGGCGATCGCGCCAAACGAGAAACGTTGGGTTGAAAATTCGAAACGTCTGTGCGCAAGCGCACAGGAAAAAACTGTGAAGGGAGTATGGAGGAGGGGAATGGACGGCGGGAGCCGTGAAAGTTATCCGTAGAAGCCTGAGGCAAAGTCCTAGGGTTGAAAAAAGGGGGGAGAAGGGTCCCTAAGGGAATTCCCTGAGGGAAAAACAGGGGGCAGACCTCAGGGGAGAGGGTTAGCCCCCCGAAATGGGGCCAATATTAAAATATATATATATATATATATATATATATATAAAGAATAAATATAGGTAAATACACAAGACAGAGCTCTGTAAAATAAAGACAGTGTAAAGTTAAGGAGTATATAAGCTGAATGATGAGAGAACAAATTTTGTACTTAGCTTGTGATGGAGCAGCAAAGAAAGAGGAAATGATGTCATCTGTTACACCTCTTATACTCTATACTGCATTGTGATTGGTTCTCAATTTTGTCACTCTTTTCTTTGCTGCTATGGAGTTAGTAAAGAAAGATTATGCAAAATACGAAGCCTCCTGTCATGTGACAAAATTCCCACTCAACTCTACCAACAATCTCTTGGGAGTTCGTAGGCATTTTTTTAATTCTTATGTCCCTTAAGTTATTTGTTCTCTGGTTTGGCTTTTTGATTTGGTTCACTCTTAAATAATGTTATTCTGTATCCTGATTTTGGCTTTGTATTAGTTTTTGTGACTAAAGATTTACTGACTGCGCTTGCTGTTGGGTTTGTGTACTGCATTTGTTTGATTAGCCTGACTACTTTAAGATACAGAATATGGCTCCTAACTTTTTCTTTCATACTTTTTTTTAAGTTAGGTTTGACTTGTGTGTGGGTAGGTGTGCTGTGTCCTAGTATTCTAACAATAACAGAGTTATTGACTGGTGCATTCAAGGTGTGATTTATCAGAAATGTAAAATTGTAGCCCAGAATGGCAAATTAGAAAAGATAGCTTATTTTTTTTTTTTTATATTATTATTTATTTATTGCTGTTTTGGCATATAACTTAAAAATGCAGTTTGAATCCCCGACAATTCACGCTTTAGTGTATATTTATATATAACCTGGAGACATGTTTCTGGGGGAAAAATTATGTTATTATCCTTGGTAGTTTAGAGTCTCTTTAAAGAGGAATGGTCTCCTTTCAAGTCAAACAATAATGTGAGGAGGACACAAATTCTACTGAGCTGATTTTAAGTATTGGTTTTAAGTGTACCTGTCATGTTGCACAAAACTCTGAATTTAATAAAACATCATCCATAAATTGTGTTCATAGCAGTGCTAGCAAATGTATAGACTTTTTTAAATTTAATCTCCTTAAAAAAAATATGGTCTCTCCATTCACCTATCACGCAGTTTTTAGAATAGAATTTTCCATTAATGATTCTCTATTTATTACTATATTTAATGAAGTCATAACGTTCTGATATCAATGTTTTGACAGTGTTTCTGACGTAAGAGGACTTAACCCCTTAAGGACACATGACATGTCTGACATGTCATGATTCCCTTTTATTTCAGAAGTTTGGTCCTTAAGGGGTTAAAAATGGCCATCTAAATAGAGCAGACCAAGTCAGGGGCTGCATTGAAAAGAGGTATTACTTTATATGTATGCATTACAAAACGATACAAGCAGAGATTATAGAACTTGTTTTCACTAATTTTAAAATTAATAAAAGTGATTAAGATGTCATTTAATGATCGCTATTGAGTTATGATTTCATAGCCATTACTGGCAAGTTTGCCGGTTAAACCGTATTTTGGTAATTCTGGTAAAAGCACAAAATATTCTATTTAAATCAACCTGTTTGAAAAAAACGTTTTTCTTACAGGGTTTACATATTTTAAGTGAGATTTTTACACTCATGCATACTGCACATTACTGTGAATGGATTTTCTGTAGCGTTGTGTAGATACACTGATACATGCCAGACATTTATGTGAGATTTACTGCTATGGAGCTCATTGATACATTTATACACAACAGACATTAACGTAAAGAGACACTCCAGGCACCCAGACCACTTCTGCCCATTGGAGTGGTCTGAGTGCCAACTCCCACCACCCTTAACAATGCAAGTGTAATTATGCCAGATTTTATAAACTGCAATAATTACCTTGCAGGGTTAAGTCCTCCTCTAGTGGCTGTCTACAAGACAGCCACTAGAGGGACTTCTGTGTTCTTAGAACACAAAAAGTGTTTTAAATGACGCTGGACGTCCTCAAACTATGTGAGGACCTCCAGCATCGCCGAAATCCCCATAGGAAAGCAGTGAATAATGCTTTCCTATGGGGAGGTGTAAAGGGCATGCGCATTGGGTCTCCCCCGCCGACAGCGGAGGAGAGTAGGTGGAGCCTGACCCAGCACCGAGGGACATCGGCGCTGGACTCCGGTAAGTAACTGAAGGGGTTTTAACCCCTTCAGCAACTTGGGATGGGGGGGTGGGAGGGAGAGGGGCGCACTGCAGTTGTTTTCCTGGCACTGAAGATTCCCTTTAAGTTTTATTATTGTTATGTTATTTGATACTCATGTACACATTGCACATTCCTAGTAGATTTATCGTTGTGGAGTTCAGTGATATACTCATGCACAACTTACATTACTGCAAGATTTATTCTTGTGGAGTTTTGTTAAACCATCACATACACTGCACAAGGCTGTAAAGCCTTTAGTACACTTGAACACCACGGGTGAGATGGAGTCCACAAAAGTCATGAAGGCCAGGGAACCGTGACAAAGGTGTTACAAAAGCGAGCTATCCCAAATATGCAGTGTGTTAGATATATATATATAAATATAAATGTTCTCAGGACATTTTAGCAGCAATTACTGTATTGGTTTTCTAGAGATGGTCTCCACAGTAGACTTTGGTGACTTTGATAGACATGCCAATGAGTTTGAGAGTTGTTTGAACTTGAGACACTCAGAATTATTTATTAAAGTGATAATTTAAAGCGAAATTCAAATTCCAGGCCAGAGTAACCAAACTGAAAGTATAGCTTATTTAAAGAATTTTTCTAGTTCAGCTCTCTTGATCTTACATTTGAAATTCACCATGAATTCTCACTTTAGTGAATATCCCCCCTAAGTATGTTATTCTTCTCTTTTTTTAGAATTTCCCCCTGGATATTGTTTGTAAGCAGTCTTTGTATTGAAGGCCAAAGAAATTCTATTCACAATCAAACGTTTAAAAGTCTTAGAATTTCTTAGTGAAATAATTAATTTCTGGATTTATTCAGTAAATGTAATATTTTGAAGAATTGCAATGTTGTGCCAAAATAACGTTCATGGCGAATTGTCTTAATTCTGATATTTATTATTTATTTATTAGTGGCATTTAGAAAGCGCCAACGTATTTCGCAGAGCTGGATATATTGGCCTACATTTTATAATTACATGATCAATTACCTCACAGTATTTTGAGTAACCAAACCTTTTTTTTTTTTTTTTTTGCCTAATTCCATTTCACCATATACTGCTAGGTAGACAAACTGAATTGTGCGTAAGTATTTAAATGTAAATCTAACAGAAACTGACTTTAAGCCCTGGTTACAGGAAACATTGCATTGGTTAGGCGTCAGATGTACATGATTGACATTAACGGAGAGATTACTTAACTAGTTGTGAAAAAAGCCAGATGTTTAGAGTGGAAATCCTGTAATCCTTGGGAACATTATTAAAAGTGGATAATTTAAGAGGCAGCACAAACTAGCTGAGCAACTAAATTATGATACATTTTCTGCAATTTGGTGAGTGAGTCGTTTAAAAATACATTTTTGTGAATAAAAAAAATCCCACATCCGATAGTGATTTACTACCTCGCAGGTTTACCAGACTGTTGACATGAAATACATGGCTTGTAACTAAATCCCAGCAATGTAACACTCCGTTATATCGGTGATAAAGTTCTTCTAAAGACTCAAGTGGATTTTTGGGGGAATCAAATATTTAATGTTCTTTCCATATGAGGCACAGAACGTGTACTTGAGTCCGCAGGTGAAGGTAACATAACCACTTTGGGAAACTTGGTTTGTGTTGGGTTCAATAGTATCTAGATACGTATAATCTTAATGTATGTAAAGTAATAGAAATCCTCAAGTGCCAAAATCTGTTTTGTACATTTAGGAATATTTAGTCTGTAACTTGGTAGTATAAGCTTCATGACTACTACATGCCGATGTAAGGAATATGGTCCACTAGGCTAGGCTTGATTGCAGCAAATTGAATGTCTTTTGAGGTGATCAAATCTCCTAGAACATTGAAATTGGCTGCGAAACCTGTGGGTGGGTAATATGTGGATTAAAGATGCATCCGTGTTCACAAAGGGACACTCTAAGTATTAAATCCAATTCATCTTAATGAAGTAGTTTTGGTACATAGATGCTCATTGTTTTAAATTACCAGTGTAAAACATTGCTATTTCTGAAAAACGATAATGTTTAACATAACTCATCCTCTAATGGAAGAACCTTGATTTTCATAGGACTTCATGGTTAAGGCATTATGCCACACAACACGTCTAATGCCTGTTATACAGATTGAATGCTTCTTTATTGAAAGCATTTCATTTGTGGAGTGTGGCAATTGCCACACATATGACCTATGTTCCCGATGTTTCTCTATGAAAAGCATTTGACTGGCCAAACTCCTTTATGTATGAGGATTTTGCATATTTATATGGTGAGTCCATGTATATGTTTTTCACCCTGGAGTCCTTCCTTTAGAGCAGAGTTATTCTATTATATTTTTTGCTAGTGCTTTATTGAATAGTCAAATTATGAAGAGCTGTCAGTGGAAATGTAAGTATAGCTGTTTGATGTTGATTTTGTCACTCTTTTCTATTGTGGAATGAGGCTACACTTTTTTTTTTTTTTATTATTGCTGAGCTGGAGAAACATCTAAGCAGGAGAATGTTTCCAATCTAACTATTTTAACCTAAATGTTTAAATTACACAGTCAAATCCTATCAGTGCATAAATATAGTAATAATTAGTGTATGACCCTGATTAGGAACTATTTGATCACTGCGTAAAACTGGCTGGTGTTTTATGTGCTGCAAATTTTATTCACTCACTTAACCGGAGTTCTACTTCTTTCATCACACTTTTTCTAAACCTGCCATGACTAATCCACTTCTACCAAAGAGATGAAATAAGTTGTTAGGGAATAATAATCATTGTAAATCAGGTTGACTATTCCCAGTAAGGTGAGAATTCTGGTGGTGACAGGCATCTTTTAAATAGAGACAATTTTTCATGGTGTTAATTCCCTGTTCTGCAGAATGTTTAGCATACATGAAAGATCCTTTCATAACTTTCAAAAATGCACATGTAATTGTTTCCATAATTTATAGAATAGGAGATCTTTGAAATCACAGTGCACACTTCTGAGTGATCAGACGTGACAACGTGTGATTTGGTTTTCTTGGAAGGGGGCATGTCAATCTGCTGTACCCTGATGTCGGCTCACTTTCTGGCCGTTGTACACCTGTGGAAATTGCTGTAAAAGCACTCACATGTGTTCAGAGCTCTCCAGAAGCTCTCATGAATGGTCAAATACATTTGATGCTTAACACCTTTTCGTGGTTACCTTCAGTGACCCTGAGAGACAATGGTGCGACAGAGATTATGCTGTTTAGAGTTAGCCACCATCTCCACTGATTGAACTGAGACAGCAATGTTAGTGGTACCCACACTATAACACTTTTTTTTTTTAAATGCTTGACAAAACGATATTTTTTTCACATATGACGGTAAAACCGTAGGACTGTGCTGGCAAGTAAAATAGAAAGAATTTTCTCTCAAGCTTTATAATATGATTTCCCCAGAGGTTGAGAGAAGTTGTTCATATAATATTATATATTTATAAGTAGATATAGATATCCGCCCTGTAGGTATAATGTTTTAATTCCGAGCACAGCTGTTTATCTGATTTTTCTGTACCATGAGGGGTTAAGTCCATGTGACTATCTGATTCAGGATCTCAGGAGGAATTCTACTTGGACTAAGCAGAGATTTTTCCTGTGTCTGTACCTCGCCTCTCCCCAGAACTGACCTTCTTTTACTCCTACTTTTCAGCTCCTTTAAAGATCCAGGATTTATAACCCCTGGCATGGATCCCTGAACCATATTTATAAAATAAAATTAAAAAAATGATTTTATTTAAAGGCTCTTAAAAGAAACTGTGTTATTCTTGGCTTCTAATGCTCCAGCCCAGCATCTGTCCTGTTAAAACAACCGCTATTGGCAGCTGTAAAGGATTGTGCTATGTTCTGTCATAGTGTTTGTTTCTTCTTTTGCTTAAATATCTTTATACCATGGGAGAAAAGGCTTGAGTTGAGTATCATTTGCATTGTACAAAGTGCTTTCAGATTCTGGCATCTTAAGGACACACTCCAATAATAAAAAAAAATAACACAATTAGAAAGTGATAATGATCATATGGAATTATATTGTTAATCTAAAAAAAGTCTACCACACTCCTACATGGAGATGTAAAGCAAAAAAAACAACAATATTTTTACACTACTAGAAAAAAATTAAGCTGAAATTATTTTAATTCTGGATACAAGCATCAGGCTAATGTCTCAGACTATTGTCACTCCAGGTGCCAGGTTTATTTCCAAAGGAATCTTTTTCATGGCATTCAGCTATGGAGGATACAATATTGCTTTGTGCATGCGCACTGCCTTTGCTGCTATGTCAGTGTGATATGTACCTGTAAGAAGGAAAATGCTCTCATCTTTAAATGCCCTGGGGTGAATGGATCATCTACTACAATAATGGCCTGATTTAGACCTTTATGTGCCATAAGGTCTTCACAGGCCACACCCCATCAACCATTATCTCCCACTATTTAAAATCTCCCATTCTTATTAACCTGAAAAAAAAAGTATTAAAGGAACACTTTAGCATTAGGGATACAAATGTGTATTCATATCACCATAGTGCTCCGTTATCCATTTATGTGCCCAGCTCCCATCCCTCCAGTCCTCAGGGGAAAAAATAAAGCAGTTTTACTTCCCTTTTCTCCCTCGCTGCACCAATCTCTGTGCTTCTGTCCTGCCTCTATGGCTGAGATCATTAAAAAAAAAAGTACACTACATAATCACAAAAACAAATTCCAAAAATTACATAAAAGTGCAAGCACACTAATAAAAGGATGGTAATTCGGTAAATTACTTGGGGTCTAGAATCAATAAATGAGATAATACAATACGATGAGTTTTGTCTGTTTTTTTTTTTTTATATATATATATATATATATTGACACATACTGGGGGCTGCAGTTTCTGTATGTGTATAGGGGCTGCAGTGTGCATATGTGTACTAGAGCTGTAGTGCTTGTGTACAGGGGGTATAGTGTGCATGCTTGCGGGTATAGTGGGTATGAGTTTATATAGGGGTATAGTGTATGTGTGTGTTACCAACTCTGGTTACTGGCTATTATAGATTCCCTGGTTCAGTGGCAGAACTAATGAAGAGAATACCCTGGTCCTACAAAATATTTTGGGCACCATATAGAGCAGAAGTGGTCAAAAGTAGATCCTCAGCTGCTGGATAATTCCAGTGATGCTTTGCTAGCTGTGAATCTACCATTTGCAGTTTACACTTTCAGGGTTCTATTTTTGTGCAGTGTCTGAGTTTTTTGAATGGAGTATATTTGTGTTAATGTTTGTGTACAGGGTGTGTTTGTGTGCAGTGTTAGCATTTAAATGTAAAAGTGTGTGTTTTATTAGCGTTTCAGTATGAGGTTATTTAATGTAAGTTGATGTTTGAATGCAGGTGTGTGTTTGGGTGTAGTGTTGGCATGTAAATACAGGGTTGTGTTGCACAAATCTGTAAACTGTATGTTAGAAAGAGTCCCCTCAACGCCTTATTAGTGACTACAATGGAGTCTAATGGGCCCTGGAGAGGGGTCTCTCTAACACTCTGGCTACCATTCACAATATAGTACAATAACATAGGT
This sequence comes from Pelobates cultripes, assembly GCA_933207985.1. Classification (NCBI taxonomy): domain Eukaryota; kingdom Metazoa; phylum Chordata; class Amphibia; order Anura; family Pelobatidae; genus Pelobates; species Pelobates cultripes. The sequence goes on along the minus strand of OW240919.1, from coordinate 80,881,807 downwards.
CTCTGATACCCAGCCAAGCTAGCTATTCTCACCTTAGTTACTGTGGCTTGCTCCTGTGGCTGGCAGGCTGGCTGCTGTGGCCAGCTGGCATATAGGCTGGCAGGCCTCTTTGTCTTTCTCTTTTGCCTCTTCCACTCCGTGTGTGTCTTTTTCCCCTTCTCATCTGTGTGTCTCTTTTTCCTCTTCTTCTCTGTGTGTTTCTTCCCCTTCCTCCTTCTGCATGTCTGTTTGTGCCCCCCAGACCTTTGGTGTGCCTCTTTGTCCCTGACAATCCCTGTATATGTGTGTCTCTTTCTTCCCCCAGCCCCTTTGTGCATCTGGTTCTCCTGCAACCCTTATGTGTATCTCTTTTTCCCCTTCATCATCCCTTACGTGTGTCTCTTTGTCCCCTTCCACTCCCTCTGTGTGTCTGTTTGTCCCATTTCAGCCCCTCTGTATCTGTCTTTGTGCCCCCAACCCTTCTGTGAGTCTCTCCGTGCCCTCCAGCTCTTCTGTGTGTGACTGATTGTCCCTACAGCCCCTCTGTGTGTCTTTGTTACCCTCTGCACCTTTGTGTATCTTTTTGTGCCCCTCTGTGTCTTTGTTCCCCCAGTCCCTCAGTGTGTCTTTGTGTCCCTCTGCGTTTTTCTTTGTTCCCCCAGCCCCTCTGTGTGTGTCTTTATTGCCCCCTACCCCCTCTGAGTGACATTTACTCCAGCCCTTCTGTGTGTCATTTCTTCCCCTCCTTCTGTGTCCTTTGTCCTCCCTCCCCTCCTGTGCCCTTCTTTTTGTTCCCTTCCTGTGCTGTACCCTTCTTTTGCCACTCTTTCCCTCCAGTACCTTTCTTTTGTCCCTGTTCCCTCCTGTTCTCTTCTTTTCTCCATCCGTCCCCTCCTATGCCTTCTGAGCCTCACCTACCTCCGTGTAGCGTGGCTGAGCAGGTGGACTGTGGTGGTGGAGCCTATCTTTCCTGTACCCTGTCTTACAGGAACCTGTTAGTTGCTCTCCTATAAGACCTGGTAGAGGATACAGAAGCTCCTCTACTGCGGTGCGCCTGTTCTGCCACGCTACATACAGTAACCGGCAGGAAGGTAGCGCTGTGCAGTGCCACTCCACCCTGCACTGCAGTGCCAGTCCACTCCTAAAAGGCACCCCCCTAATGCGTGACATTTGGGGGAAAGCACCTCTCCTTCCCCCAGTATGCCACTGCTGGTACTAAATTACATTTTTGTTACATAAATTGTTATACTACGCAGCCCCATACACCGCAAAATGTGATGCATCGTGTGTTCTGACACCCTGCTATCATGGCCAGCATGAAGTTTTTTTCAGAAATTTGAGCTACAGTAGCTCTTCTGAGTGATCAGACCAGACGGGCTAGCATTTGCTCTCCATGTGCATCAAGGAGTCTTGGGCGTCCATGACCCTGACACCTGTTTAATGGTTGAGCACTTTTGGAAGGTACTAACCACTGCATACTGGAAACACCCCCCAAGACTTGCCGTTTTGGAGATGTTCTGACCCAGTTGTGTAGTCATCAATATTTAGCCCTTGTCAACGTTACTCAGATCTTTTCTCCTGTCCTTTTTTTATTTTTTATTTTTCATCTTTATTTTGGTTATGCATAAATATACAACCAGTCATGCAGTGTCATGGTAACAGCAAGCATCGCAGAAACATATGTTGACATGGCACAGCATAAGAAAGCTTATTTTTTTTATGGTTAAGTAAACAGGAGTATCAGGAGGGTCAAACCTGTCTAGCTGTTCGGTAGGATATTATACAAACATAGATAAGCTTTGCAATTATGTCTAAATAAATAAATATATAACTTTAACTAAGCTCAGAAACATGCATGGCTCGCTAGACCAGCGGATTATAGGTAGGTATAAATGCAATGAAACATGTTGGACTGTTGTGCTGTGAGATGAGACGAAAGGTAATCAAGATATACAGATAGGCTACAGCGCTAAGTGTAATACAGGAAACCACCGCAAAACATGTACACTGAGATGATACCCATGTCGGCAAGATCTCCTCTGTAAACAAAAAAGAAGCTCGGACTCCCTCAACCGATTCCTGGTTTCTGAGAGGACAACTGGGCTCTTAATACAATGTGTCTCGGAGGTAGATATACACTGCTCAAAAAAATAAAGGGAACACAAAAATAACACATCCTAGATCTGAATGAATTAAATATTCTTCTGACATACTTTGTTCTTTACATAGTTGAATGTGCTGAAAACAAAATCACACAGAAATTAAAAAATGGAAATCACATTTTTCAACCCTTGGAGGTCTGGATTTGGAGTCACACTCAAAATTAAAGTGGAAAAACACACTACAGGCTGATCCAACTTTGATGTAATGTCCTTAAAACAAGCCAAAATGAGGCTCAGTAGTGTGTGTGGCCTCCACGTGCCTGTATCACCTCCCTACAACGCCTGTGCATGCTTCTGATGAGGTGGCGGATGGTCTCCTGAGGCATCTCCTCCCAGACCTGGACTAAAGCATCTGCCAACTCCTGGACAGTCTGTGGTGCAACGTGACTTTGGTAGATGGAGCGAGACATGATGTCCCAGATGTGCTCAATTGGATTCAGGTCTGGGGAACGGGCGGGCCAGTCCATAGCATCAATGCCTTCATCTTGCAGGAACTGCTGACACATGAGGTCTAGCATTGTCTTGCATTAGGAGGAACCCAGGGCCAACCGCACCTGCATATGGGTCTGAGGATCTCATCTCGGTACCTAATGGCAGTCAGGCTACCTCTGGCGAGCACATGGAGGGCTGTGGAGCCCCCCAAAGAAATGCCACCCCACACCATTACTGACCCACTGCCAAACAGGTCATGCTGGAGGATGTTGCAGGCAGCAGAACATTCTCCACGGCGTCTCCAGACTCTGTTACGTCTGTCACTTGTGCTCAGTGTGAACCTGCTTTCATCTGTGAAGAGCACAGGGCGCCAGTGGCGAATTTGCCAATCTTGGTGTTCTCTGGCAAAAGCCAAACGTCCTGCACGGTGTTGGGCTGTAAGCACAACCCCTATCTGTGGACCTCGGGCCCTCATACCACCCTCATGGAGTCTTTTTCTGACTGTTTGAGCAGACACATGCACATTTGGGGCCTGCTGGAGGTCATTTTGCAGGGCTCTGGCAGTGCTCCTCCTGTTCCTCCTTGCACAAAGGCGGAGGTAGCGGTCCTGCTGCTGGGTTGTTGTCCTCCTACGGCCTCCTCCACGTCTCCTGATGTACTGGCCTGTCTCCTGGTAGCGCCTCCATGCTCTGGACACTATGCTGACAGACACAGCAAACCTTCTTGCCACAGCTCGCATTGATGTGCCATCCTGGATGAGCTGCACTACCTGAGCCACTTGTGTGGGTTGTAGACTCCGTCTCATGCTACCACTAGAGTGAAAGCACCGTCTGCATTCAAAAGTGACCAAAACATCAGCCATCAAGCATAGCAACTGAGAAGTGGTCTGTGGTCACCACCTGCAGAACCACTCCTTTATTGGGGATGTCTTGCTAATTGCCTATAATTTCCACCTGTTGTCTATCCCATTTGCACAACAGCATGTGAAATTGATTGTCACTCAGTGTTGCTTCCTAAGTGGACAGTTTGATTTCACAGAAGTGTGATTGACTTGGAGTTACATTGTGTTGTTTAAGTGTTCCCTTTATTTTTTTTGAGCATTGTACATACTGAGTAAGCACTGGTTGTTGGCCCTTGTCTGAGTACCATAGGTTCTCCTAGCGGTAGGAGTTGCCAGCCGGAGGGGCCATTAAGATTAAAGTCCCATCGCCTTGGAGTGATGTAATCTGCCAGCTTGGAGTTTTTCAGTAGCTACAATAGGCTAAAAAAAAGACTCCAAGTAAAACACACAACTCACACACATTTACATATGAAACTTGTTTGCATATAAGCAGGTGAAAATGTTTGTTCAATGCCTCTACTGAGTGTTTTTATATACTCACGTGAGGATGATGTCATATATAATGTATATCTATTTTATACTGCAAATGCATCAGTGGCGGTTAGTGACATGTTAAAATGGTGGGGCGCAAGACACATCACCCAGAATTTGACCCTTCCGTATACAGTACAGAGATAGTCATATAACACATAGCTGAGCATAAAACACAGATGCTTATACAATAAAACAAGCTGGGCATAATTAGATATCTATTAAATACATAGAGCTGAATTCAATCCTACAAACAGAGCTAAGAAATATAGAGATCTTATACACAAAGCTGGGCACAATATGAAGTTATCTATACAATGCACAGAGCTGGATAGACTGCAGTGATACCCATAGAACAATTCATGCTGAGTAAAATGCAGAGAAATAACACACAGAGCTGGGCACAAGGAGGAGATGCTAATAACTATCCCACACAGCTAGGATCACTGTGATAAATTACATAGAGCTGCAATACAGAGATACCCACACAGTACATGTCTCTGTAAAATGCTTCCTAGCCATCTCTTAGCTATCCATCTCATGATCTCATCTTCAGTAGTGCACCTGATTTGATAACTTTAGCTTTCTATTGCATATTGCTGCTGTTATGAAACATGCAAGCTACTCCATTAGCTTTCAGCACACACTGTGCGCATGGTTCAAGCATCAAGATACTGATAGACTCCAAACATGTCAGCTACTCCTGACTCCCTATTAGCTCTCAGCACAAAGTGTACACTGGATGAAAGCAGCAGAATATTGATAGACTCGTTATTACCTTTGCAACTGGCAATGTACTTAATATGCAGTGGTAATATGCAGGTAATAAGTAGCTGACATGGTTAACAGAATAAACCAACAATCATTACAGATTAAAACATATTGAAATCAGAATCAGATGAGTCCTCAGAGTCACAGCCCTAGTCCTGCAGTTAAGCTTCACAACTTTTCAACTATCCACTGCTTGAGTGTCTCAGATCTCAGCTATAGAGTGACTGAACAGTTAAAAGAAGATGGTGGGTATGTGCAGTGGGTTTAAGCAGAGTGCTCTTAGTCAGAAATGACTCCAACCCCTTGTCACCGCTGGGCTTCCCTGGCTTTATTATTTATTTATTTTTTATTCTTTATTTTTGTTGTGTATGTAGAAATACAGATTTACACAGGATACAAATAGAACAGTGAATTGGTTTGCAAATACAAACTGGTGTATATAGCAATCATCACACATTTTTTTTTTCCGCCTTGTTTGTTTTCGTTCTGTTGATTTCGTATTGCGTATGTGAGAGTACAGGTTTGCTTAAAGGACCACTCTAGGCACCCAGACCACTTCAGCTTAATGAAGTGGTCTGAGTGCCAGGTCCAGCTAGGGTTAACCCATTTTTTAATAAACATAGCAGTTTTAGAGAAACTGCTATGTTTATTAATGGGTTAAGCCTTCCCCCTAATCCTCTAGTGGCTGTCTCATTGACAGCCACTAGAGGCGCTTGCGTGCTTCTCACTGTGATTTTCACAGTGAGAGCACGCCAGCGTCCATAGGAAAGCATTGTAAATGCTTTCCTATGCGACCGGCTGAATGCGCGCGCATTCAGCCGACGGGGCGGAACGGAGGAGGAGAGGAGGAGGAGAGCCCATTGCTGGAAAAAGGTAAGTTTAAACCCCTTTCCCCTTTCCAGAGCCGGGCGGGAGGGTGTCCCTGAGGGTGGGGGCACCCTCAGGGCACTATAGTGCCAGGAAAACGAGTATATTTTCCTGGCACTATAGTGGTCCTTTAATATACATATTGGACAGGAATAAAGGTTTGTCAATTTTATATACAGGAATTAACACACACCTTCTGTTTTTTTGTGTGTGTTTTGTTTAGTTTATCTCCTCGTTCTATTGTTGTCAGTTGTGTTGTAGCGTGATGGGCTTAGAGGAGATTTAGGAGTACTTTTGCCTTACGGTCTGAATGATACGTGAGGTATAGTGGTGATATGTAAGGGCCCTCCAGGTTGTGGTCTTTGTTTGCTGTGGTCCCTTCCCTGACCCTAGAGAGGCCGAGTGACTCCCCAGACACACACCCCCATCCTGGCAGAAGCCCCACCTGTGGCATCTCTCCATGTGTGTCGTGCGTTGTGTCTGTGTGGATGGGTTAAGCGTGGGTCAGTAGTACTGTTGCGGTGTACGCCTCTGGTATGTCTTGCTTGGGAGCTGAACAGGCTTCTGTGCTCTGGTCGCCTATGTGTGGTTTGTTGTTCTGTCGTGGTTGCGAGTTTTTGTTTGTTAGCGAGGTCTTGGCTCGTGCGGAAGTCGTGCATGGTTCATGCACCTCCAATGTATTGCTACCTAGTGTCTTGGTAATCTTATTGTGTGATCTATGGTGTCCCAACAACCTCCTCCTGCCTATGGTCATCTGGCATGATGTTTAAATCGTGGTTCCAGGTGGGCTTAGTTGTGCCAGTGGGCTGTGGCCCAGTATAAGCAAAGGTAGTGGTCTCGGGACTAAATTTTCGCCTAGCTTCTGTTTGGTTCGGTGTCAGAGTACTATCTGTGCCGTGGTATACCGTTATTGGGCTTCCATGCCCACGGTGCCCTGGCTTTATATATTATATATTTGAGTAAATCTCCATGCTCAGGCAGTCACTGAGGCTATTGGGGAACAGAAAAAGATAATATTATACACTTACATTTGTCAGGGACTAGAAGCTACTGCTGCTGTGCTCTCCCTGTGCTGCTTCCAAGATAGCTTCTTAGTTTTCTCTCCTGTGGGAACTGTACGCCACACCCTCTGGTACTATGAGCCAATGATGGCCCTGTGGATAGAGAGGCCAATAACATGCCTCCACCCATGAGCTGCTGACTCTGGCAACTCAATGGAAATTCCTGAGATTCTTTCTTAAAGAATACTAGGCATGTGCAAAACCTGCTGAAAAAGGGCAGTGTTCAAACAACCCCCTTTTTTTGACATGCCTAGATGTTCTCAAGTAAGCTTCTCCAAAAAGCTACCAATAAGGGTGGAAGTGGCCCTGCAGAACTGAAACTTATTAAAGATACACTTTTTTCCCCCCATATTTTTGGGCTTACCACCTGTAGCGGTACTTACCCTTTCCAGGGGCGGCCGGGGTCCTCTGTTCGAGCCGCGCGTGGTCCTGCTGCTGCACGAGCCGTGCGCGGCTCATCCAACGGCTGTAACAGGAAGGCGGGCAGTGACCGCGAGAAGCGGACACGTGTCCCGCCTAACTCTAAGAGCGCGCCGCGGGTCTCGGGCGCGCTCTTAAAGGAACAGTGGGAGCCTAAATTGGAAAAGGCATCCCATTGGTCCCTGTCATGCCACACTCCCCATACACTTACCTTTTGGGGGCGTGGATGTGACAGGGACCAATCAAATTAGATGTTTAGGTATATATACTCACCTTTTTCCCTTAGTTCCTTGCCCTATCGTGGTTTCTGTTTCAGTTCCCTTTAGCGCTTGTTGTGTTCAGTTGTGTTCCTTCGTACTTGACCTTGGCTTTGTTTCTGACTACGTTATCTCTTTATCCTTATCTGTTCTGTTTGCCGGCTTGCTGTTTTTCTGTGTACCAGACCCCGGCTAGTCCAAGTTTACGCTGTCTCTTTGTGCCCTTGACCTCGGATCGCTCCTGACTCTGTATCTCTCTCCTTTACGTCAAGTCCGGCCACTCTAAGGTCCGGTAGACGTACCTTCCCTCTGTGCTGACATTTGTTTAGCTTAAATCCTGCGTGTTGGGGTATATTTTCGTTACACCACCCTCCTCTCCAGAAAAATAATCTAGTGTTTCTAAACTATTGCATATATTTCCCCCCCCCCCCACATAAATCTGGTGAGGTGCTATGGGCAAGGTTTCACTGATATGTATACCTCCCAATTCCGGCGTCACGCCAGGCTGCCTGTCCATCATTCAGGCCGGCCCAATGCAGGGAATCCTGTTTCAGTGCTCTACTGTAGGGTCCTAATTCCCTGAACATTGCACAAGCGTGTCTAATGATACATTCCCACAATGCTTTAGGGCATAGGCGTGCGCACGGGGTGTGCCTGGGCACACCCTAATCCCCACAGCCCACGTTATGTGCCTCCAGGCAGAAACACACCTTGCAGCCCTTACACATAGAAACACAATTTCACACAATGCATTCCTTACACACATAGCAGGACATCCCCTGCACACTCCACCCCCTGTGAACAAACTCATTGGTGGAACATGAAGGTGGACCCTGGGACCCAGACCTTGAGCTGTGTAAAGGGCCCCCAAAAAATGGAGCTGCTTCCCGTTCTCCCAGAACATTGATTTTTGTGACCACAGTTACAAACCGCCTCCAGAGAGCCTGTTCTACACCAGACCAGTGGAACCATACTGCACCTAGAGCCCATCATCATCCTCATCTGGTTGTAAGTAGGCAATCTAGTATATTATTCGTGGCACTAAGCTCTAATTTACCTCACATTAAAGAAACACTATAGTCCCCATAACCACTGCAGCTTAATGTAGTGGTTCTGGTGTCTATAGCTTGTCCATGCGGCGGCACTGCAGCACTGGCGTTAGTTAACATGGCAAATCATATGGGTGGTGCATTGTGATGACACATGGGGGGGGTGGCAAACTTTACTTTTGCCTAGGGCGGCAAAAATCCTTGCACCGGCCCTGGGTGGAGGGGGCTATGTGAGCTGTGGCCGTGCAGTGCCCCATGGTAGTTAGGGTGCCGTGCGGCCAGTACAGCTCACACAAGCAAACAGCTGATAAACTGGCCGCACGGAGGAAAAGAGGGGCTGAGCTAAGCAAAATTGGGGCGGAGCCAAACTGGCACTGGGGGCGGGGCTTAATATGGCCCTTACCCACTGCTGTTAGGAGGTGCAGCAAGATGGAATCTCTGCTTCTCCACAGGCTTCAGAGAAGGACTTCAGGGAATCCAGTCCTCCTCTATCCCACTGTCTGTAAGTAAAAGTGTGTGTCTGTGTGTGTGTGTGTGAGACTGTCTGTGTGTAACTGTTTGCCTGTAACTGTGTGTGTGACTGTCTGCCTGTAACTGTGTGTGACTGTCTGCCTGTAACTGAGTGTGTGGGGCTGCAGGGATTTTGTAGAAGGGGGCGGGGGTTTTGTATTGGGACAGGAGTCTTTATAAGGGGGATGAGCAGGAGATTTGTAGAAGGGGCAGGACAAGGGTTTTGTAGGAGGGTCTGACAAAGTTTACAAATTGTAAAAAAAAAAAGAAAGAAAACCTTTAACATTTTTTACATATTTTTTTTTTTTGGGGGGGGGGTGCCAAGCACAGGATCCGCCCCGGGTGCCAAATGCTCTAGGTACGCCCCTGGGCAGATGCCATCTTCCTCTGACCCTGCTTGACATTGCACTTGCGACACTGAAGTTTGTACGGGTACGAGATATACTGCAGATGGTGCACTAGCCAAGGAGATATCTTCTAGCTACATGTTCATATCTTTTCTTATAAAATTGTGTGTGGAAAAAAACACTTTATTAATAGTTAAAATAGAGGCGGATGAGCACTATTGAAGATGGAGAGGGCCAAATGTGGCCCTTGGGCCGCACACATGATAAGAGTCAGCTAACTGTTTTAGCTGCTGGCAAAGCACGTGATTGACAGGTCCTAGAGATTTCAGTTGTTAATGAACCATAAATAAGATAAGCCTTATCAGGAAATGTTCTGAGAGTAGAGACTTTGATGGGAACATGGTCTGCTGTTAATGTACTTTTTAGAGATAGAGAATAAAAAAAAACATTATCAAGCTATGAAATTTTGCAGCCAATCAGCATCTTCCTTGAAGAAGCTATAACTGCAAAAATTGTATGTTATGCACCAAGTCCTATATCTGTGGCATCAGTACCATATGTCCGATAGATTCTATTTGCTGTTTTATTAATTTACCGTTAAAAATCTGTCCCTCTTCTTGCTATGTACAAAATACTGCGGGTTAGGCCAATGATCTAAATAAAGATACTAAATCAAAGTGAAATTTGACGGGAGCAAGATTTTGTACTCATAAATATTTTTGTGAAATGGGTTAAAATATCTTATAATATTAGATATTGTGTGTTCTTGCCTTATTTTTAAAATATCCTCTATGGTCTGTATAGGTACTGTTTTATCTACTCCTGATTTAGGCATTGGACTTGATCCATTTGCCCTTTTTTCTTGTTTTATGCCAAACTGTATACTTTTGATTGTATTATTTTTTTACTTTTAGTTGTGCCTTTGTTTTAAATATTGATTTAAAAATATTTAAAGGGTTACTCCAAGCAACATAAGCACTACCGTCTGCTTATGTGTGGAGTACCCTGACCCCATTACCCAAGCTGGCTGTGATGTGCCTTGGCATTCCCCCCATTGGCCATTGGAGTAACCAAATAACCTCCATTTGTTTAAATATACATAGGGACTTGGTAGAGAGCACAGGTAACTTTTTCCTTTGGTTTTTACTGTATGTATTGGGGCTGCTGTGTACTATGGTCGTTGCTGCCGCCCAACAGTAGTGAGAGTTTGAGCGTAGGACTTTTGTATTTGGGTTCACTTTTGTATCACACAGCTATGTTGCAATACTGCCGCCCATCCCATGTGTTCCCTATTAAGGGTTAATAAGTATGTAGGGGTGGATTTAAAAAAAATAACCGTCTCTGTCTCATTAGAGATATCTTTGCCAGAAGCTCAAGGAAGCAAGGTGAATGGTTAGTGTAGGACCCACCTGAGAGGTCTGCCTTGACATGGCAGGCGGGCATTCCCTCCAATGGCCATTGGAGTAACTAAATAACCTCCATTTGTTTAAATATACATAGGGATTTGGGAAAAAGAGCAGGTAACTTTTTTCTTTGGTTTTTACTGTATGTATTCTGGCTGCTGTGTACTATGGTTGTTGCTGTCGCCCAACAGTAGTGGGAGTTTGAGCGCAGGACTTGTTTTTTTTTTTTGTATTTAAATAAAATCACGCATAAAGCAACATTAAACGGAGCTGATTAATTTCCAGAGAAGGCCCCCATATTGGTCATATATGACAGAAAGATAAGAGTTACTAGACAATAAAGTCGGCAGTGAAATGCACAGAAAATAAATCTTAAGCACGTATAGCTCCCCTTTGTAGGCCATGTAATAGAAAGGTGAATGGCCTAAAGCCCTTAATAGCTCAGTCCAGGAGCCCAATTAATCTCTGCCCTCCGAGGGCATAACACAGTCCTGGAACTGGCACTCATCCTTGAGGCCTCTGAACTCATATGCAATCCGGTGGAACCGGTCATTTTAAGATCACGATTCCCGGCGGTACTTTAGGCTCCCTATAAGTCCCAGTTTTGGATCTCATTGGTTCTTGCCTCTGCGCTGCCAGGTACTTAAGAGGAGAGCTCTGCTTGCTCTGCCTCCATTTTGGGGCCTCCTTCACTGCCAGGGCCATGGGTTCCCGCTGGGGTCTTGGTGGCAATCCTTGAGGTGTGGGATCACTCAACTGCTGTGGGGCATTGGTGGGATGGGGGAAGGGAGAGGGGGATTGGCCGCCTCTCCTGCCCAGGGCTTGTAGGCCACAGATACCGATCGGGTATTTCTCTTGTGAAAGTCCACTTGTTTGGTATCTTCATGGGCACTGTGTTGTACCTGCTCACCTAGTGAGCAATATATGTCGATTGGTAGCTTTTGTCTGTAGATATTCAGCAATATTTGCTGGTATTTGCAGGAGCTGCAGTGTCTGAGGTCTGCTCTGCTCAGCGGTCAGGCTCCGCCCCCTTTTTATTGTTTTTATATAGATTTTAATGCCATTTTCTTTAGATTTCACATGCATTCGAAGTATGTCATGATGCTATAAGAATAATTATACCAATTTCTAGTTTAAGAAAAGATTAAAAGAAAATTTTAAAAAATGCTTGGAAATGGATTTTTACCCCGAGGTATCGTAAGAGGGACAGAGCTGCTAATTACCTTATCAGCCTTCAATGGTATGGGTAAGAGGAGGGAGGATGCAGTCACGGACAGGAGCGGGTGTATATATCTGGTAATACAGATATATCTTCCCTCTCTCAAGGCTCTGAGGAGACATAGTGCATATCACAACATGGAAAGAGAGATGTGCGTTGCTGTTGAGGCCTATGTCCAACTTCCCTTAAAGTACAGAAAGATGAGAGAATGGGGGTTGCAGGCGCTTATGTTTCCCAGTATTTTTGGACCTAGCCACAATGCCAGCCAGAGATACTGCTGTTTCTGCCAGACCCTGAAACAACCAAATGCCCATCCCTAATTATACATAATTTCAAACGCTATCATACACCTTATTTAGTCCTTGTTTATACTGCACTAGGAAGCAATATACAATAAAAAACAAAACAAAAAGCTATTCATGTTATATTAGCTCTGCTATTATAAGACACTCAAAGGCCTGACTACCACTACTTGTAAAAATATTTCAAACATTTTTAGTTTCTGCTTCATTCTATGCTGATGATTCTGTTCCACGCATTCCTTATTCAACGTCATATTGTATTGCAGGAATACAAATTGTGTATAGCTGGTATATGAAGAAGTTACCCATATGCCAAGAAACCACAGGGAATGAACACCGACCCCATGGTCTATGGGTACCAGAACAAGAGAATTATGTGCTTGAACCCTAGCAGAGCAGAGGCTGTTACTATTTTTTTTATTTTCACACCTTTTCTTACTCAGATGTGCATAGTATGAGGACCAGAGAGGCGGCTTGTGGTCTTAATGCTGCCTGCCACCATTTTATATCTAAGGATATAAGCATTAAGAGCCCGCAGGGTCATATGCATGTTACCGGTTTGGGAGCCCCCGTTCATTCTTCTCATCTGGATGGTCTAACCCCGGGGCATTAGGCAGCCATCTAAAGTCATCTTGTGGTTAAATCATTTTTAGATCGACTATGAAAGAGCAATACTAGAAAGCCAATCAGGTTAAAGAGGAAAATAGTCAGTTAAAAAGATGGCTTTGCTCAATTTGTTACTCCAAATAAATGATATTGTTTTAAGAAACCACTGTTTTTCTTGTTTGAGTATTCCTTCCTATACTGGTATCGCACTCCCAACCAAAACAAAAATCTAAAACCTGCCTCTACTCCAGCGCCGAGGCCAAGTTTTTCATGTAGCCTGATTCTCCTCAGCTTACATCACAACCCCTCATTCCCATGCCTGAAGGATGCCAGGGAGGAATGGGATGGGACAGAGAGAGAGGTCAGGGCTGTCATTGTGTAATTGGCTATCTGGCACCAGCATGCTGTCTGCTGGTGCCAGAAGCCAAATTTGTACAGAATTCACATTAGCAAACCCAGAACTCTTGTTCCAAGCTTCCTAAAGACACCTCGATGACATGGCCAGAGGTAGATTTACACCTCCAGCAGCAGAGAGGTTAAACTCCATATTTGTATTATTTCATAGCGAAACACTGCTCGTGGAGACGACTTGATCATTTGATCAACTTAAAGTGTTACTTCAAGCACCATGACCAGTTTTATGATTTGAAGTGGTCATCAGGGGCGGGCTGGGCCGGGGGGCAGGGAGGCAATTGCCCCCCAGGCCGCCCTAAATAATAAAAAAAAAGGCCGCTGCAGGGCCGGTCCCTGGCGCCAGGAGGAGGGGGGGTGCCGCGCGGAGCAGGGCCACCTTGGGCGCCCCGGTAGCCAGGCAGAGTAGGCACCTGCTTGTCCCAGATGGCAGGTGCCTACCCTGCAGGACTATACCGGCCACGTGAGGAAGGAAGGAGGCAGGCGGCGGCGAGTGAGCACTGCCTCTGCTGATCTTCCTGCTCCCTCGCGCGCCCTCTCTGGTGATGCCGGGAGCCGGAATATGACGTCATTCCGGCCCCGTATCACTAAACAGCACTCTAGGGAGCAGAGAGGAGCAGGAAGTCACCGGACCCCAGGGAAGGACCCAGAGGACTCCTAAAGGTAGGAGCAACAAGGAATTTGTGTGTGTGTGTGTGTGTGTCTGGAAGTGAGTGTGTGTGTGTCTGGAAGTGAGTGTGTGTCTGTCAGTAAGTGTGTGTAAGTCTGTCTGTCTAAGTGTGTGTATCTGTCTGTCTGGAAGTGTGTGTGTGTGTGTATGTGTCTGCCTGTCAGTGAGTGTTTGTCTGTCAGGGTTTGTGTGTGTGTCTGTGTCTGCCTGTCAGTGAGTGTTTGCCAGGGTTTGTGTGTGTGCTATTGAGAGTGAGTGCCAGTGTGTCTGTCAGCAGAGCCAGCCTTTGAGGTGTGTAAGCTGTGGGGTCACGTAGAGTGCCATGACAACAGAGGCGCCCAGTGGCCAACACAGCTCACAAGTTTGGGACACCAGCACATTAAAGGGACACTCCAGGCACCCAGACCACTTCTGCCCATTGGAGTGGTCTGGGTGCCAACTCCCACTACCCTTAACCCTTCAACTGTAAATATTGCAGTTTTCATAAACTGCAATAATTACATTGCAGGGTTAACTCCTCCTCTAGTGGCTGTCTACTAGACAGCTACTAGAGGGCACTTCCTGGTTTATAGCACTGGTTTTCTGTGCTATAGCGTCGCTGGACGTCCTCACGCTATGTGAGGACCTCCAGTGTCGCTAAAACCCCCATAGGAAAGCATTGAAAGCATTTTCAATGCTTTCCTATGGGGAGATCTCCCCCGCCTATGGAGAGGTCTCCCCCGCCGCCGACCGCGCATGCGCAATCGGTCTACCCCGCCGGATGTCGTCAATGGAGGAGGAGCGTGGGCAGAGGTCTCAGGTATGTCACTGAAGGGGTTCTAACCCCTTCAGCAACATTTGATGGGGGGGGTGGGAGGGAGAGGGAACCTGATGTGCCAGGAAAATAATTTGTTTTCCTGGCACTGGAGTGTCCCTTTAATTTAAATGATTCCCTAGTGGTCTACTGGTGCACACCAGCAGTAGGTGCCTTAGATCATATCCTCTCCCTTGTGGTTAGTTAGTGAGTCAGAGCACAGGCTCAGAGATTCTCAGTCTGCTCTCTAACAACATTGAAAGTAGGAGCCACAAAGGAGTGGGTATGGCAAAGAGCTACTGATTAGCATAACATCAATATCTGTTATAAAAACAGGAAAAGGTGGGCATGGATGGTGAGCTGGTTCGGGGGTGCAAGGGGCCACTTGACTGGATTTGCCCCCCAGGTCTGAGGATGCCAGCCCTCCCCTGGTGGTCATGGTGCTTGGAGTAACAATTTAAGTTGATTAAATCATTCCCCCTCTAACTGGGTTTTAGTGAGTATAGGTCAATTTTACACCTCCATCTTGAACCAAACACAAATGACTTTACAATTTAATTAAAAAGTCAGACCTTTGTGGAGAGACCCCTTACTGCTTTCAGACATCATTCTAAAAGAGCTATGGAATGAATACAAGCTAATGTCTAAAATGTTTATTTAAAGAAATGTCTTTGCAGGCCAAGAATGGAATGATTTGCTGTGCCTTATTAATTAAATACAAGCTGAAAAAGAGTTAAACTTCACTCTCTCTCATAAGTAATTCTGGACTAATTAAAATCATAATTCGTTTAATTCGAAATGATGTTTTGACGTTCCAATCCCTTTTTTTTTTTTTTTCCCTTTCCTCTTTTAAGTTGGCGTAATGACAGAGTGGGAAGCAGATTCTTGTTAGAGCATAATTACAACGATGAAAGGGAGAATTTTAATTAAGACAATTTCCTTACACATCCCGACTTTCACAACTCCAATCAAACAGCTCCCCCCCCCCCTTCCTTCTCCCTGGAGCTGTCTAGATTATATTGCACTATTTAGATTGCAAGCTCTTCTGATTGATGACTGTGTTCTGGTTTTGTGTGTGTAACCCTTTGATTGCTAAAACTTTTTATTCTAACGTCAGCTTCGTGGTCACTAAAGATGCTTGGCAGTTATATTAGTATCCTGATCAGGGTCAATTGACCTTTGTAGTGAAGTTCTCATTGTCCTAAGCCATTTGTGATTTGAGCATCTTGGGAGTTGTAGTTCATTACAGTTAAAGGTTCAGAGGGTGATTTTGTTTGTTGTGGTCTTCTTCAGTGAAGGACATTACTATTACTACTAACGCATAGTAGTTTGTAGCCAATGCAATGGACTTCTTTGCGGCATCAGGCAAGCCAATTAAAGTTGCACGCAGCAAAATAACACGATAGCTAAGGATATCAAATACAGAGAGATGCAATAACATATGAGGGGAAATTATTTTATGAAAAGATTGACAAGTCGGGGAAAATAGCATATATTTGGTTTGATGTAGCCAATAGGTAGTGCTGTTGAAGATCTCCCATAATGCTTTGCCTGCTACAGTAGAAACCTTACACATTGGAGACACATAAAACAAAATCCATGTGGCAGTCTGCAGTATTCCATTTTCCCAGTGCAGCCTTGAAATGTTAGGAATATTTACTAAAGTGTGAATTGTCAGGAATTCAAAGTAGTTTCAATGTAAATTTAGGCCAAAAAAGCACAAATGAAAAAAGAATGAAAAAAAAAACACTCTCCAAGTTACTAGGTTTTCATTTGAGCTAGCTGGGCCTAGAAATCACTTTTAAAAATGGACAATGGACACTTTATTGAATAACCCTGTATTTTTTTATTGTTGACAAATGTGTGATCAAAGGGACACTATAGTCACCCAGACCACTTTAGCTCAATGAAGTCATCTGGGTGCCAGGTCCCCCAGGTTTTAACCCTTCACATGTAAACATAGCAGTTTCAGAGAAAAGGCTATGTTTATATTGCAGGGTTAATCCAACCTCTAGTGGCTGTCTTTCTGACAGCCACTAGAGGCGCGTTTGCAACGCTGGATGTGAAGATCGCATCCAGCATGCAGAACGTCCATAGGAAAGCATTGATAAATGCTTTCCTATGGACTGTTTGAATGTGCGTGCAGCTCTTGCCGCACCTGCGCATTCCGCTCCACTCGGGAGCTGACGTCGGCAGGGGAGAGGTCACCAGCGCCAAAGGAGGGGGACCCTGAGGGTGGGGGTCCTAAGGATGATATAGTGTCATGAAAACGAGTTCGTTTTCCTGACACTATAGTGATCCTTTAAAATGACCATGTGAACCTCTCATAATTCATGTCTAACTTTTGTTGTATAATGGATAACATTGTAACAATGCCATATGCATACACTCACCACATTGTGAATCCTAAGTATATGCCAATATATCAGAAAATTTGATTGGTGGCCATCTGCATGGTATGCACATTAATGCTTATAGACCACATATTAGACAGGTCCCTTTATAATATTACATACTTGGAATGTGATTAGGTTTTAAACCGTTAAGGGCAGTGCAGACACAATTGTACCCCCAGGGTAGTAACATTTTCAGGTGAGCTAGTACTTTGTAATATCTTCGGTTTTCTATCTAACCATCTGTATTAATTTCATGATCCCGAATATCATGCAATTAATAAAACTGTTCACTGTTTGAGTATGGCCAGTGCAGGGCAAAGAGAGATACTTCTCACCACTCTGAAAAGTTTAAATGCAGCCAATAATATAAAGCCTATTTTATTTTCTATCATCAATATATGATAATTTATAACAAATCTTTTTGCTCAGTAAATATCAGAATGGACATAGTTGTAGACACACCTTAATTAAATATATACAGATAACATGTCAGAAGCCCACTCTGTAAAAGCTATTCATATCTATAGACAATTATACTGTTTCTTCTCCCCAAATGTTGGGGCCATGCAAAGTATTTTAAAAGCAGAAGGAGAGATGGATGTGAGTTTTCACCTCAGAATGCTTCCCGATGAAGTGAATCATCATAGTAGACTTGAATATAATGTAATTATAACAAATATTTCTCTCCAATTAAAGTCTCCATCTGATCTGCTTGTCCACTTTCAGGATCTAAGTTTGGGACACCCACTGAGTTGAATGGCCTAGATCAGTGGTTCCCAAACCAGTCCTCGTGGCCCAACAACAGTCCAGAATTTATGTATTTCCCTGTTTTATTCCGGTGGAGATAATAACAAAACCTGAACTGTTGGTGGTCTTGAGGACTGGTTTGGGAAACACTGGCCTAGATGACTTATGTGTAGCTAATGGATGACATGCCAATACAGCTAAACAAATGTGTTAATTTACATGCAATAACAAGCTTTCTGCCATTTTCAAATTCTTCATACCTCCACTGCTCCTCATTCTCTCAGAGATCTACTATTCTGAGGGAGTCAGGTGAGAAGTCCATCATAGCCAGTCTGTTCAGAGATATGATTAATTAGCAAAGCAGAGAAACACCAGCTTAACCCCTTAAGGACCAAACTTCTGGAATAAAAGGGAATCATGACATGCCACACATGTCATGTGTCCTTAAGGGGTTAAAAAATTACATTGAATCTGCATAATAACAATCAGAGTGTGGGAGGCAAGGTTGAGTCATAATGTGAAGCATGTTATGGTTTGAAGGGCTCATGAGATGTGGAAGTGCCTTTGTATTTCTCCTGGGTACTTTCATAATATTACATTGTGTACAGGTATTCTCTCATCTAAACATTCTAGACTGTCCTTACTGAGGGTCAACAAAATGACAACATAAAACAGAACTAATTGGTTTTAAGTATGATACTTGTTTCAGAAGAATGAATTGAGTTTTTAAAGCCAGGAGGAGCACGGAGAGCTGAAGTGTGTTTGTGGTCAGGGCGTGTAGTCCTGACAATAAGCTGTGGGTCCAGTAGTCTGTGATGATGTAAAGAATCTAGAGAGGTAGGCAATGATAACAGAAAAAGATAGGTTCCACCAAACTGATCTTCACATACAGTGGCACCAGAGGATCAAAACACTGTCTGGACCTAAACAAGACAATTTATCTGGTGTATCAGGGCTAGGTTGCAGATACAACAAAAACTGCTGCTTTTTTATCTTTACTCAGCATTGGATGTGCAGAGTTTGTGTTGTGTTTAGACATAGAATTTCACTGGAATTCACACCTTAAATAATTAACCCTGAAATATTTGGTGTCCGCAGGATGGTGAATACAGTATATGGATACATTCAAACATTAAACAAGGGTAATTTCAGCTACACAGTGGCTGACATTCAAATTAAACAACCTTAAACTGCACTTAAATATCAGAGAATTTGCCACCCGTGTATACTTATTCTTGTTTTCCGATGTTTTCCTCTTTTCTTTGTCAGTTAGATCATTAGAAAGTCCACCATAGCCACTATTTGAGTTACATGTTATCCACCTGCTCATGCTGTTGTTTTCTGACTGCCAATTTCCATTACATGCACTTTGCCTCCTTTCTATGTTATCTCATATTACTGCAGAATGGGGGGGGGAAATGAAATCTTAGTTAAAAGCAAGACTCAACAAACTGAGGTTCAACAAAAACTTAAAGGGACACAATAGTCACCAGAACAACTACAGCTTAATGTAGTTGTTCTGGTGAGTATAATCATAGTATAGTATAATCCTTTTCAGATAAAATGCAGTGTTTACATTGCCCCTAGGGACAACTCCAAGTGGCCACTCCCCAGATGGCCACTGGAGGTGCTTCATGGCTCAGTGCTGCACAGTAGGCAGCTCTGCCATTCAGCATCCCCACGCTCTGCATGGGGATGCTGAGTTTTCCTCATAGAGATACATTGATTCAATGCATCTCTATAAGGAGGTGCTGATTGACCAAAACTGTGTTTGGAGCTGTCCCTTGCCGGATTTAGCCAATCCAATGCTTTTCCCATGGGAAAGCATTGGATTAGCTAAAGATCGACAATTCTGATGATGTTACCAAGGGGGCGGGCCCAGCACTGCCAGACCCACACGGTGCTGGAAATTAGGTGAGTTTTTCATGCTTTTAAGAGGGGGGCAAGTCACCTTAATGGTGGGTTTTGCACTATAGGGTCAGGAATACATGTTCGTGTTCCTGACTCTATAGTGTTCCTTTAAGCGCCTATGTTGGCTGCTCTAGATCCCAAGATTTCCAAACAGAGTGTTCTTGTCCATGTGACAGCTCTTGCATGTTTTTTTTACTTGGATCTCATTTTAAATACAAAGTGTACCCTTAATGAATCCAGCATTGCATGAGTTAATTAGTCGGGGTAAGTGCTCTGCAGTCTCCGTTCCTTCTCAGGTCAGGGAAGTTTTTTTGGATGGAGCGGTTCACTGCAATTCTCTACAGGATATCCTCATTTTACTTTAATGGGGAGGAAATTAATGAAACATACATTGCCTGGGGCGCTGAATCCTATACATTAATATTACCTTGTCCTGTTTCAGTATGCGCTTCACTCTCTCCCAATGCTGCCAAAACACAGAAACAAGAGAGAGACTTTGCTAAATCTTTCAATAGACGGCGCCCCACAATGTATCAAAAATTATTGTTGGATGGAGGTTTCTTAAATCCACTGTCAGATTTCTTTTCATTTTTTGGCTGAAAACCAACTGTTTTAAAAAGCCATTTTGTAGCTAAGGACTTCCATTATCATTACCCAGGGTATAAACAAGAATAAACATTTTTATCTTCTCCATGTGTGAGTTTGTGTGGCAATGTCTGAACATGTTATATATGTTATGCACGTAACTATTTAAAAAAAAAAAAGAAATGTCTATTTCAACAACACCATAAACAAATAAGTGTGAGATGAGAGTGTTTAGCATATTTTTTATAATATATATATATATATATATATATATATATGACACATTTACTAAAGGAGCAGAAAATATGTTTTTAGATGAGTCAAGGGGGGAAAAGCATGAATTGGAATTCTTGCAAAGTTTCTCCTTGTAAATATTGTTTACAGTCCCATTTAGCGCCAAAGTTGGAAAAGCTAATTCTGGGACCTAAGACAGTGGAGGCAAAATTAAGTCAACTGGCAATGAATCATGGTAGTTGTAGTTCTCCATCTACATCTGTTGGCCATCCTTCTCTTAATATATTCAAGGGATGTAAAACATTTTCATAGCTTTGCTGGTGGCTTTTAGGGTTAAACTCCCGGTTTAAATTATGAGCCAGGTGCATTGATCATAGAACGTCATAACTAGGGACTGTTGGCTTATTTATTTTAAAAGAGGCCAAATACAATGTGATTCCACTCTGATCTACATTCCAAGCTTTTTTTACATTTGGGCGGAAGATAACCCATGTTAATTGAGCTCCTTTTTGCTTTGTCACTTTTATTCCATTAGAATTATTCTGATGTGTATGTATATTTCTATGCCCAAATTTATTTGAAGTATTTTCAATATTCCGCAAATTTTCCACCAGACCTGACATTCTCTCCATAGCACGGAGCTGCCTATTTGATTCTAAACGTTTTTGAACTCCTCATATTTATGGAAAATAACCCACAGCTTGCATATGACCACATTTTGAAGAAAGAGAGGCTGGCCTTGCCTCAGGATACTGCTCCAATTTATTAGTGGAAATATCTTTAATTAATTTGTGCATGAGTTCGTGTTTTCTTTAATTTTTCTCCCCCGGGCTCTTGACCCAAGAATAGAAATCCGAGAGCTTTATTGAAAATGACTTTCTCAGCAGTTTTTACTCTTTTTAAGTTAAGAGTATCACATAATGGCCATAAAATGTTCTACTTTATTAGGAACATATTTCACTTTGAGTCTTCAAGTTCGAGTTTTGAGTAGGGAAAATGTGTTACCCTGGGTGGTTGGAAGCTGTCCGCTTCACATTGACCCGTATGTTCCTTGTACTCGAAAGCAACAGGGCAGAGATATGATTTACTTCTAATCTACTGAAAGAAAAATATTCCTTGGGAGGTGCTTTACACAAAACTCACAAGAACATGACTTATTGCTACTAAAGCTTCCTTGCTTTTACATCTGTAGTCTTTCATGCTATTTAGACAGGACTAATCCAGTTTGCCCCATATGTCAGTAACTGTCCATTTAGTGAGGTGATACAATATATCATTCATTTATTACGGCTTATAATTCTTGTGGGTTATCTGCAGTAGTTTACAGGTTTAACTATAGGGAATAGTTATACCTTAGCACAAGTCAAAAAGTGTACCTTTTCTCTCTGTGGAGCCGCAATACTGTTGATGATGGCGTCTGGTTATGACATCATAACAGCACCTTTGGCAAACTTCCGATGCGAGGTAGGAGAGGAGGCAAAATCTTAGTAGGCACAATGCTTATTGCACCAGTGGTTGTGTCTTCCATAAATACTTAGTAAAAGGGTGGAGTTAGGAAAGAATACTTGATACATGTGTTAATGAACTCCAAAAATGTTTAGCACTAAGCTCTCATTTGGTGGTTACTGTAACGGATTCATCCGCACATAGTAATGTTTATGATGGTATTTACCGTCCTGACAGGAATAGTTGTGCCCATCTGCAACCAGGCGCCCGGATACCTGATAAACCCAGCATGTCTAGGGACGCCGGCTGCTGCGGATCTATGTCACTTTATAGCCCCATGACCGCCCATGTTGATGATGATGGCTTGCGAGTGACATCACGCACGCACGCGTTTTCGGGTCAAAGGCCGGTTACAACCAATCGGAATAACAGGAGGGTTATTTAAACTAATTTTTCCATTCTCTCATTGCCCTGTCGTGGTTTCTGCCTGATGGTAATCCGAGAGTGCGTTCCTGATCTTGATTTTTTGGCTTCGTTCTGACTTCCCTGATTTCCCTGATTCCTGGTATCCTTGACTTTTGGCTTTTTCTAATCGCTGAATCTGATTCTGTATCCCTGACTGCGGCAAGTATTCTGACTATTCTTGGATACGTTAAGTCCGGCCACTCTAAGGTCCGGTTAGACGTTATCCTTAATCCTAGGTGTGATACAAATTCTGTGTGCTGGATCTGAAATCTGAGATCGTGCCATACTTCTACATAGGGCATCAAAAAGTAAGTCTTATTGAGAAAATATGGATATCCTAGCTCCAAACATGGACAGTTGCAAGTAAAAGAGGGTAATGCTACTTATTAAGTACCAACCCTGAAGTAGGCAGGATGTTACCACTTTATGGCATGCTTACGCCACTCGGAGTATCTAGGCAGACCCAACACTTTCTCAGGTATGGCTACTGGACAGATAGTTGAGTAGTTGGCACACTCTCTGCATTTTTCTTTGATTTTAATACCATACAAGGGTAGCTAGAATTGTACCATAAGGCTGGAATTCGAAGGTGTTTAAAACAAATTAAATGTACAGTAATAAAAATGGTATATCTTCCAGTGTCTGATTGTGAGATTAACAAGCTGATGAGGTAACAGTTATAACAATGTGCCAGGGGATCACCAAAACCTTGGCTTGTGAATATGCCCCTGTTCCCAATTCTAACCCCCAAACATGGCTTTGTTCCAAGCGCTATGCAAACCTGCTGGCCTAAAACCTGTAAGCTCAAACTAGATTGCTCAACTCTTTCTTCTAAGTTTAACACAGATAATATTTACACAGCAGATTCACTGACTGGGTAAGTGGCAGATATTCTAAACTCACTGCCCATTCTCCTTAATTCTGTTGTGGAATAAAAAAGGAAATATAGCGCAGGCCTCTGGACCCTCTATCTGTAAAAACAGCAAAAGTTTCAAAACCTAGAAAGTTATGTATACTATGTTCCTCTTTCCACTAATCACTATTTTTTCTTTCTGCCGCCACATCTCTGCCATCACCCTCAATTAACCTCTAATGCTCCTTTTCCTTTATCACTTCCTACATGCATAACTGTCTTCATCTTGAGTTCTTATCCTAAATTAGTTGTCTCCGATTAATCAACCTGAATTATTCTTCCCTCCCTGTTCTCACCCTGAATTTCTCTGTCATCAGAATTCTCACCCTGAATATTCTGTCATCAGAATTCTCACCTTCAATTGCTTCTCTCTCCTTGTACTCACCATGAATTACTCTGCTATCGGAATTCTCACGCAGAATTACTCTGCCTTTAGAATTCTCACCCTGAACTACTCTGCCACCAGAATTCTCACTCTGAATTACTTTGCCGTCAGAATTCTCACCATGAATGACTCTGGATTACTTTGAATTACTCTGCCATCAGAATTCTCACTCGGAATTACTCTGCCATCAGAATCCTCACCCTGAATTACTCTGGATTACTTTGAATTACTCTGCCATTAGAATTCTCACCCTGAATTACTTTGCCATCAGAATTCTCACCCTGAATTACTTTGCCATCAGAATTCTAACCCTGAATTACTCTGCCATCAGAATCCTCACCCTGAATTACTCTGCCATCAGAATTCTCACCCTGAATTACTTTGCCATCAGAATTCTCACTCTGAATTACTCTGCCATCAGAATTCTCACCCTGAATTACTCTACCATCAGAATTCTCACTTGGAATTACTCTGCCATCAGAATTCTCACCCTGAATTACTTTGCCATCAGAATTCTCACCCTGAATTACTCTACCATCAGAATTCTCACCCTGAATTACTATGCCATCAGAATTCTCACCCTGAATTACCCTGCCATCAGAATTTTCACCTTGACTTAATGCTCACCCAGAATTACTCTGCCATCAGAATTCTCACCCTGAATTACTCTGCCATCAGGTTTCTCACTCGGAATTACTCTGCCATCAGAATTCTCATCCTGAATGACTCCTCTCTCAGTATTGTCACCTGGGATTACTAATTCTCCTAACTGTTCTCTCTATTTTATTACCTTAAATACTCCTCTCTCTATTATAATTTTGAGTTATTCCTCTCTCTGTAATCTCACCTAGATTAATATATCCTCACTGTGGATTACGTCTCTCTATGTATTTTCACTCTTAGTCATTCCTCTATCCATGTCCTCTCCATGAATTAGTTTTCGCCGGCAATCTCACCCTGAGTTATTCATCTTTCAGTAGTCTCTTCCTGAGTTACCCATCTCTAGAAGTATTAACTCCTCGTGAAGGTGCCAGCAGATAACTTGATGTAAAAATTTGGACAAAAATTGCCGTTGCTAATGTGGAAGTATAGTTTCTGAGTGACCGGCTGTGAGTGCATGGAGGAGCCACAGTTTGCGCCACACTGCTTGAAAACAGTTTGACATAGAACTGTAGGACACTACAATACGCTGTAGTGGTTATGGTTCTTGGGATCTTGAGATAATTTGGCCTTTTGATAAATCTCAGTTAGGGCTAGCTGTGATTATATGTATTCAGCACACATACAGACTCACCCTCAATCACTGTTTATCAGGGGCTAATACAGAATGAAGTGTGAGAGAAAAAAAGAGAAAGTTGATCGTGAGATCGTGAGAGAAAGAAAAACCCCAAAGTTAATCTTATCTGTGGGTTTAACTGGTATCTTGAAGGTCAGCGATCTTGTGATGCAAAAACTGTTCACAACAGCAATTTCTATGAAAACAAATCTATGAAAACTTTATCTTAGATAGTCCTGCGCACTGTATAAAACAGGCCTAGAAAAAAAGAAAGAAAGAAAACATAGATATTTATATTTGAATTTTAAGTTTTTAAAGGGACCACCAAATGTCCAAATTTGTACAGGTAGTCCTTGTCCTCCCATTGATTTCAGAGGGAGTGTTGGGCATGGATTTTCATTAACCCTGCAAATCCTGGGTCATATGGGACATGTTGTTCAGGCAGTTCAGCAGTTGTGAGTAGGAATTAAACTCTTTGGCAGTGAGGATGGGGAAATATCTGCTGTGAATAGCTGCAGCTATAATTAACCAGATGAAGAGAGATAGGAGATTTCTTGCTCCATAAATTAGGCAAGAATCTTATGTAACTGTAGACGATGTATGACAGAAACTGCCAACCTATAGCATGGAGTGCACAGAATACCTTCTTTTTTATTTCTGTGTACAGTCTTTCATTCTTTTTTTTACTTGTGTCAATAGCCCTTTCTTTTTATTTATACTTTAATACATTTTATTAATTAGGTTCTTATCTTGTAAGAGTCATTTTGCTTTTTGTTTAATTGGTGGATTTTTTTTTGTTTAGGTTTTTTTTTACTGTTTTTCCACTTAAGTACAGCATTTACAAAACAATTTGTGAAAGTGAATCTTGAAATCCCAGTGTATCTGTCTATCCCTCAAGAAAAGAGTTCAACTTCCCATCACAAACTCCTCTCTGCGCCATTTATATTGTCACAAACCATAACACCAGCATTTCTCGGGAGCCATATGTGGCAAGGACAGCATGAAAGCAATGTGCGAACCCACATAACTAACTCACACCAAATGCGTTAGATGCTGGATGGCATTTCTGAAATCTAATCTGATGGCGTATCATAGCATATCTATTGACAGCCATAGAGATTGTGTGCACGCACTAAAAGGCAAATTTCTTTTGTTGCACAGTTCATCAGTTCATTCAATGGACCAGTGACATCACAGAAAGAGACAATCACAATCCCTGAGCAGTGAAGAAAAACATCAATTTTATTTATTAATTCCTAAGGATAATAATATATCTCCTTACTGCCCCTTTAAATATCAGATTATCCTGGAACCCCTTTTTTCTTGTGGACATTCATAATACATTTCAATTTTTTTTATAAACATATACAAGCTGCTAGCTGTAAGTGAGACCCTTTATTTAAACCAAGCACAGGCCTGTCAGATCGGAAATCTTAATAGCACGTATATTATCGATCCATACTTTGGTTTATTGTTATAGGGACATAGACGTGTGGACGGAGGTCAGATCAGTTGGAGTTACTGATCATGAAGTAAAAAGTAAATACTGTTTATCAGAGATACTCAGGGCTGTAGATGGCAAAGAATGAGGCCACCAAGATAGCTCTAAAAAAAGCCATAATAAAGAGGAAAAAAAACTGTCAACTTTCTTATCATATCTGGTCCTGCTGCCTTTAGAGATAAAGAGAAGAGAGAGAGCATGTGGGATTCTTATCACAAGACAGATTTGTTGGATGATTGCAAGACAATGTAGATTTAGGGACTATGGAATGTTTCTGAAACAAAATCAATAAACAAGAGAAGCCTGACAAACGATTTAGACACTTCAGGGGGCCACGTGTAGGCATTGGTACCATGATACATTGCCAAGATCATTACTACTGTTATTGGCCGTCTGTCATGGAAATGTTTGGTACCTTTAAATGTATGGCTCTGGCATAGTAAATATAAGAAACTGATTTTTATTCATCAGGAAATTACTGTTTACAGAGAATCATTTTCATCACTTTTATGTTCTCCCCCTGCTGTACACAAGCGACAATATGTAGCTCTGGCTGGTCATATTCCTTGCCCAATAAAAGGATCAAAATCTTTTTCTGCCAGTTAGGCTGTCGTTTAATGCCAGAGAACATGGAGTCCTATGGGCGCATAAATATGGCTAATGGCAATGCAACTCATTTTTAAAAAATGCTATAGGAAATATAAATACTTATTAGATGTGCTCTCAGCTTCCATCAACCTGGGGCAGCAGAATTTAAAAAAAAATGTTACCCGTGACCTGTCAACTGATTGTATAATAAATGAATGGGGTTTTTAGTTCAACTGTGTGGCCATAGAGTGTAGTCTCCCCTGGTTTTATTTGGCAGTTATATCAGCCACAATATTATACAATATACTGAACTACATATGTTTTGAATCTTTTTAACCCCTTGAGGACCAAACTTCTGGAATAAAAGGGAATCATGACATGTCATGTGTCCTTAAGGGGTTAAAGCTCTGGGATGCAGAAGTGCCCCTTGCTATTTATAAGGCACTAACATGTTCCACAGCGCTGTACAACACTTTGCATTGGAGGCTCCTATATGAATTCTATGTTGGTGAGCAAGCCAGGTAGCTCAGTGCACTTCTGTCTAAATTAACCTTATGGCCAGTCCTTTTCATTGTCTCACACCACTACGGAAATCCAAAAGAAAGGGCATTCCCAAAGTTACCAGTCATATTGAGGGGGTTAAACTGAAATATAATTAAACAGGGACAAGTCCTAGTTAAAACACGCTTGCCAAATGTTCTGTAAGTACATTGTTTTTACTGCCGTCTGCAGATGTTCTCGCTTGTTTCCTTATGATTAGCTAGGATTGTTAGACATATCTGCATTTGCCATTCTGAATGTGGAATTATTAATCATTTAACCATATCACATATTACCCTTTTATAACTGCTCCATGCAGAACATCCCGGAAAATAACATCAATCCTAACAAACTATAATAATTCACAAAATATGCAGTAGATCCAAATTCTGATGACCCTCTAACAAAATTTTTCAATTGCTTTCAAGCTCACATTTCCAGGATTCGCACTGCGTTAGACAGAGAGAGTATCTGGACAAATCCATGGACCTAGAGGAGGTCAACGCAAAGTGCTTACCTATATAGCTCTATTTTTGCTAAACCATGGTGCTGTCCCAGGTTATGTTTTTTATAACTCTATTCAGTTGATTTGTTTGCTTTCCTTTTAGATTCGTTCATTGATACATTAGTAGTTGGACCTTGTTTTATGGACAACAGATGGAATAACATAAGTCATTTTATCAAGAAGTGACGCTACATGTGAACTATAATATTTGCCTCAAGGTTTACTTATTTCATCTAATCTTGTGCTACTCTTTGCCGAAGGTTTTGTCAATATTGCTATGTGTAATTGCTTTATTTTTACTGATGAACTGCTTCTGTAAGCTTTCAAACCATTCATATTGGTTTTAACACTCTATAGAGCACAGCACTAAGGGACTGTAGGAACTATAACCACTTCAGTGAAATTAAGTGGTTATTGTGGCTTGAGTTTCCCGTTTGGAATTACACCCACATATTCATTAGAAGTAGCGCGTACATTAAAGGAAAGGAATTTGATGCAGTTTAAGCCGAACATATTGTTAATCTAAAATTAGATTAGCACCTTAAAATACTGGGGTACTTTTAAAGTTTTGTAACGATACTTTTTCAGGTAGATTTACAAGCTGCAAATGAATAAATGAGCATCTGAAAAATACAAGTTAAAAGCTCGAAATTAAGAAAAAAGGATCTGTCGTTTACTAGCACAGCTCACTGTCTGACATTTGAGTGTAAGTAAAAAAATATGCATTTTATTGGTCTACAATGTAGTAAGATAAGGACTTTTAACAGACTGAGATAAACTAAGAGGTTTTAACACAGTCCGAGCCAATTAATTTACAAATCGTGTGGATAACAAGTTTATATTCAAGTAGGTAATCTATTCATGATGTCCTGGTGAGGATGGGCAGCTGCACCTCATCCCCAAATTAATTTATATGCTTTATACTGGATGGTTTAATTAAATGATTGGTTGAGCTCATTGTGTGTAACAACTGCATCCACCTTTTACGATTCATGCCATGTAAATCACTCACTTACATACACCTCCAGGTTTTAGAAGTTTATCAGGATTATTCACTGAAGTGAAAAGTTTCAGCTAGCCAAACTGGAAAAAATCTCCAAGTCAGCTATGCTTCCAGTTTAAAAACCACAAATCCAAAAAAAAACTTTTTTAAAAATGAAATTACTTGTTCTCCTGGATTGTTTTGACCATGGTTTACTTTCTAGTTTTGCATGCTAAACTCTGATTACATGCAAAAAAGTCCTTATTTGTTTTACATTTTTAAGATTATTTTCATTTGAACTATTCCTTAACAGTTCTTTGTGACTTTTGACTAATTTTTTTCTGGAACCCCTCTAGATATAATTCTTGGTCTAACGGTAACAAATTTGACAACGTTTTGTCCTTTTTCAGGAGGTTCTTATGTCATTTCAGTATTTTCTTTCATTGTAATTTTTTTTTAAATTATAATCCAGGATGATCGGAGTTATTTCCTGCTAGTTTAAATCACTTTTAGCTTGTATTCTATTCTTCAATTATAGAGACCCGACAATGACTTCTACTCTTGTGCTATTGTTAGTTCCTCTTCATTGTAATTATTTTCCCCCCAAAATTTTTTTTATGATTCGTGCCTGTTCATTGTATGTCTTTACTTTTCTACAGTTTCGTCTCACTCTCCTGAATTCATTCACTGGGACATTTTGAAGCCAGACAGGATAATGACAGCTATCTTTTAGGATGTAACTGTTAACATCCACTTCTTTGAAGATGGTCTTGGTCTTGATGGCATTGTCTTCTGGATGAATAACTTATGTTTGCTACATTTGGTGATGAGGTGTACTCCCGATGCATTGACATTTGATGCGGCTCAAAATTTCTCTAGGAGGGTGGCAATACCATGCCAAATGAAGACTATGTCATCTATATACCTCTTATATAGACAAATGTTACTATTTTACTTGTGTTTATTCCAGATGTGATGGTTCTCCCAATCACGCATGAATAAATTAACAAAGCTAGGGGCAAATTTAGTTCCCATAGATGTGCCCATCTTTTCTATATAATACTTATCTTCATACTAGAAGTAGTTGTTCGTGAGGATTAAAAAAAAATCACTTTAGAGGAAACTCTATTTCAAGGTTATTAAGCTCTTCTGTCTTTTTTAGACCATTGAGATTGGCATCATATCCTTTAGCGTGGTCTATGATGGTGCATATAGAAGACACATCTGCTACCATGAGTTGACAACTATCTGACCATTCGTAATCAGATAAAAAAATCCCTTATGATGTTGGCGGTGTCCTTCAGATGTGACCTTACACTGCTTAGGTATGGCTGAAGGAAATAGTCAATATATTCTGACAGGCGTGATTTGAGAGAGTCAATTCTGGAAATAATAGGTCTGCCTGGTGATTGCTTCAAGTTTTTATAAATCTTCAGTAATAAATAGAACACTGGAGTTTTCAGATGTTTGGTACAAAGGAAATAATAATTTCTCTCTGTCAGTATCCTTCTTTTGCCTCATCTAGTGGTGTAACTACTGCAGTCGTCATCTCTTTTGGGGAATTTTCCTTTAAAATTCTATATGTATTTTAGTTACTAGCAATCTGTGTGCTTCTTTGTAATAGTGAGATTTGGAGATCACAATCCTGCCACCCTTGTCCGCTGGTCTGATCACAATATCTACATTGTGAACCAAATCGTTCATGGCCTTCGTTTCATTCCTACTTAAGTTGCCCTTAGATATATTCAAATCTTCATATCTCTAATATCCTCAGTTACCATTTCTTCAAACAATTCTATGCTTCCTGAGATTTGGTTGGTGGAAAAAAAAAGAAGACTTAGGTTTAAAATAACTGTGGACATACTTACTTACCTTTGTGCAGTGACTTATTGAGTTACATAGGGGCGTTGTGTTGGAAGAAGTGTTTTTCGATACACAATTTTCTTATGAATCGCTTTAAATCAGCTATGTTGTTAAATTTATCCATATGGGCTGTTGGAGCATATTTTAGACCTTTATTGAGGGCTGTGATGCATTCTGGGGATAGAGGGATATCTGCTAGATTGAACATGCTCCTCAATCTCTCCTCTTGTTTCTCCTTTTTCTTATTTCTTTTCCTCCTTCCTCCTCTATCTCCTCTATACCTGAACTTTTTCTTTTTTGTTTTCTGGGTTGTAACCAGATGAGATCACGTAGTTTTTCTTGAGTTTTTTCCATAAAAAAAAAAACAACTCTTCTGGTATAACTCCACTCTTACTACTAGGTCTCTATTGTCAGGGATGTGATTTTCTACTCCTCTGTTGGAAGATGTATTTTAAAAATGATGTTCCTATATGAATGGTTTTTCATCCTCACTGGGGTTAGATTTGGGTTTTCTGTTGCACGGTTTGAATCATTGGTCTTAAACCTGTTGTTATCCACTCTGTCATTGTATGTAGTTTTCTGTTTTGTAAAGTTTCTGACTCTATTGTTTTTATAGTCTTCTAGCTCTCTTGGAATGCTATTTTCTTATTTCTTTTAATTTCTCTTTCCAATTTGTTGTACATTCTCTGTTATTTTCTTAATTTTATCTTCCTGATTTTGATCTTGCAAGGACTGTTCTAGTGTGTTTTGTATTTGATTTATCTCTTTGTCCAGCTCTTTGAGTTGTTTATTCCTGTATTCAATTATTACATTGATGAACACAATTGAGCAGTCTTCCATGGCCTCATCCCACCTGATCTCCAGTTCTTGCTGCAGCGTATCCACTTTGTTTTTTATTGTCAGCTCTTGTTTTACTAATCTTTTTTAAAATAAACAGTTGTTATTGTGTTTTACGGTACAATTATTATATAAAACATTTAGTGGCATATATAGAAAGTTGTTTTCTTAATTCCCTAATATCAGTTATTTAAAAAAATAAGAAAAATACAATATTCTCAAATACAGCTTCAACACTCAGAGGTTCTCTATTTTCATAGTCATATCTGGCTGGAAACCACAAGAAATGTGAATTAAAAGTTGCAATTTACCTGCTATTACCCTGAAGTGGATATTTTATATCCACTTTCATTGTACATTGTATATACATTGACATACATTGTATATTTTAAAGTGTGGTTTTTAAGAGCTTTTTTTTTTTTTTTTTTAGCATTTAAAGAATAGGTTAGAGGTTGTTTGCATGTGATCTAATTGCTACCCCTAGTGAAAATTGTAATTTATTTTTCCCACTCTCCATTCTTCCTGTTCTCCCACGGATGCGTTCTACCAACATTTACAAAATATGCTTCCAGTTTGGCTACTTTGACCTACTTTAAATTCCCAAATATCTGCTCTTTAGTAAATAATCATGTTGGTTAGCCTGTATTTGTGGGGATTGCTAGATTTCAAACTGAGTCTCACAAGACCTAGTGTCCCACCATAGTCCACCTGTCCTCTGGAACTAAGTGAAACTAGCTAATAGCAGCATTTTTGATTGGAGGAGAGTGGTGTTTTGCCAATCTAGTTCAATGTTGCATGTCTTCTCCATTCCATTGCAGTGGATTGGAAGAGATCACGGGTGACGTCAGCTTGGAAACTGACATCTCTAGAGGAGGAACTGGAGACTGCAGTGGAGGAGTAATCTGGAAGCTTACGCTTTGATTGACTTGAGTCTTTTTCTTACATAAATTACTATATAACTAACATCCAACTGTCCCACGTTTCATAAAATGAATCAAATAAAAATGTAAATCCTTTTCACATTAGAACTTTTTATAAATATAAAAAAATATTAACTGCTGTGCAGTCATATGTTCCTGCACCAGTGTAGCCTGGCTGTTAACTAAAAAAAGGCAACTCTGTCTGGGAGATAACTGGATCAAACACTGCTAATCTAATTAACTTTAACCCTAGCATATCAGGATTAACAGAATATCCCCCAAAACATACATGTAAACATCATAAAACTGTGGATAGTATGCACAATCATAGATACACATACAAACAACTATACACTCACAAACAGGGCTGCCATCAGAAATCTCAGAGCCCCTTTAAAAATATTGTCTGGATCCCATAAACAGTATTTTGCCACACACAGATATACACACTTAAACTGTTATACACACACTCTTTCAGAATACATACACATTGCCATGCACACAAACATGGTCACATACACAGGTATTCATTGTTATCAACACGCATAGATTCCCGCTGTCAGACACACATGCAACACACAGATGTGCACACACACAGCATCAAAGAGTTAGATATGTACACAGGGCCGCCATCAGGAGGTGACAATCATAATGGTTGTCACGGGCCCTGCGGTCCTGGGGGGCCCGGAAAGCTCTGGCAGTCCCGGGCCCCACTTTCTTTCTCTGCACACATAGATAGCGAATATCGCTATCTATGTGTGCAGCCACGGGCCCCCGGCTCCCTTTTACCGCAGAGGGGGCCCAGCACACAGCGTCTACTCCCTTCTAATAACTCTCGGTTACCATGGCACCTTGTGCTTTGTCAGGGGCCCCAAAATTTCTGATGGCGGCCCTGTATGTACACATAGTCAAAAATGGTCAGACACACACAGACAAACACACACAGCCAGAGAATCATGCAAACAGGCATACAGCCAGGCGTACACACTCACACACAGTGGCGTATATACTGGGGTCGCAGCTGCGACCAGGCCCGCCCCACCAGGGGGCCCAGCCGCCCTGCGACCTGGTATGTACCCTGGTATGTACCCACTGTGGCTGGCCCTCGAGGGAGCACTCATCTTCCGGCTCCAGTATCAGTGCGGCGCACGAGGGAGTTGAAGAGGAAACACTCAGGGGAGAGTACTCCCTCGTTCGCTCGCCCGCCAGACAGACAGCCTGCAGGTCCGGCCGCCCAGGAGCCCAGCAGCACCACTGGACCCAAGGAAAATCCCCTCAGCACTCCAAAAGGTAAAGAGGCTGGGGGATTAAATTGAAAAAAAAAACATGTATGTGTGAGAGTGTGTTTGTGTTAGAGTGTGTGTGTGTGTGTGTTAGTGTGTGTGTGTGTCTGCTAGTGAGTGTCAGTGAGTGTGTTACTGTGTGGGTCTGTTAGTGAGTGTGTGTTTGTCAGTGAGAGTGTGTGTTTTGTAAGTGAGTGTGTATGTATGCCTGTCGCTGAGTGTGTCTCTGTCAGTAAATGTGTGTGTCTGTTAGCTAGTGTGTATGCATCTGTTCGTGAGAGTGTGTGTGCCTTCAGCCAGGGCCGGATTAACATAGGGGCTGATGGAGCTGCAGCTCCAGGCCCAGGCCCATGGAATAGGCCCATTGATTTAAAAAAAAAAAAAATTTTTTTACATTTTTTTTTAAAAAAATTTTTTTCACACACTACTCTTAGGGATTCCACCTGGCTTTTATTGTATTGGCACAGCCAGTATTTGAGGCTGCCTGGCTGGTGCCAATATAGCAGTGATACTGGCAATATAGGAAGTTCCAGCATATCCCTCCCTGCCTATCTATACTGACTGATCTGCAGGGGTGCAGCTACAGAGAGTCCAGACAGCAACTCCCACCCTGCAGAGACGGCCTACAGCTCAGGGAAGTAAGGGATGGGGGGAAAGGCAGCAGGGAGACATGGGGACACTGAGACACTAAGGGACATTGGGAGACATTATGACACAGACACATGGGGACACAGTGTCCCCATGTCTCCCAGCCAGTGTCCCTGGTGTCTCAGTGCCCCTAGTCTCCCAGTGACCCTGGTCTCCCAGTGCCCCCAGTCTGCCAGTGTCTCACTGTCCCCATGTCTCCTAGTGCCTTGATGTCTCTCAGTGCCTCAAGTGTCACAATGTCCCCAAGCTAGTGTCCCTAGTGTCTGTGGCCCTGGTGTCTCAGTTTCCCCATGACTCCCAGTTCCCCCATGTCTCAATGTCCCCATGTCCCCTAGCCAGTGTCTCTAGTATCTTTGTCCCTGGTGTCTGTGTCCCCATGTCTTCAAGTGTCCCCTATTTTCCCATTGTCCCCATGTGTCCCAGCCAGAGTCCCATAGTCTCCCAGTGTCACTGGTGTCTCTGTGTCCCTAGGTCTCCCCATCTTCCTAGTGTCCTAGTGACATGGGGACCCTGGGATACATGGTGACACAGGGAGACATAGGGCATTGAGACACTGATACATAGGATCACTGGGAGACCTGGGGACACTGGGAGACATGGGGAACTGAGACACTGATACATAGGAACACTGAGATCTGGAGTAATCGACACATGGGGGCACTGAGTCATGAGGGCACTGGGAGACATGGGGGCACTGGGAGGAATCCATCTTTACAGCAGATTTAAACTAAGTAGTTTTTTGGCGATTTACAGCATTTTCTCTTATGTCACTCCTTGTGATTTACATCATGTGATGTCACCCACACATAAATTAGTAAGGCCGGTATGTTTTTCCAAGAAAGGTGGCAACCCTAACTACTTTTCACATACTCTTACTTAAGTATGGAAACTTAAGAGGGATGTAAACTTGTGTGGACTGGCTGACAATGACTATAGTTAAAGGGACACTATAGTCACCAGAACAACTACAGCTTATTGAATTTGTTCTGGTGAGTAGAATCATTACCATCAGTCTTTTTGCTGTAAGCATGGTCTTTTCAGAGAAAATGCTGTGTTTACATTACATCCTAGTGATAACTTCACTAGCTGTTAGAGATCCTTCCTGGGTCATGGCAGCCTAAAATGCATCCAAACATCCAGTGTCTCCTCCCTCTGCATGCAGACACTGAACTTTCCTCATAGAGATTCATTAATTAAATTCATCTATATAAGGAGATGCTGATTGGCCAGGGCTGTGTTTGAATCATGCTGG
Organism: Pelobates cultripes; assembly: GCA_933207985.1. NCBI lineage: Eukaryota > Metazoa > Chordata > Amphibia > Anura > Pelobatidae > Pelobates > Pelobates cultripes. Next base: position 80,845,899 of record OW240919.1, on the reverse strand, counting down.
CTCTGACCCTGATCTGCCTCTTTGTCAGTCTCAGCCAATCCTATGGGGAAGCACTGTGATTGGATCAGGCCACCACTTCTAATGATGTCAGCAGGCTGCTTGTTTTTATGAGTCTAACAGCATGCAGAGTTACAGCTTCAGGCTTGAATATAGTAGGATTTTGCTATATTTATGGAGGCATGAGGGGCCCAGGGGGACTAGATGGTGGTGTTAACACTATAGGGTCATGAATTCATGTTTGTGTTCCTGACCCTATAGTGGTAATGCTGACTTTGGTCTCTCTAACACTGTGCATGTTCCCTTTCTTCTACACTCACTACATACAGCTTTTCTCTGTCCCAGACCATATACCAGGAGCTTCTGCCTGCTAGTAAGAAGGTAAGGAGACAAGTGGACCAGCGAGTGCTAGGGGACAGTCCTTAGAAAGCGTTGAGTGAGCGCATAATTAGATGCATTTATACCAAGCTCAGGGTGCTGTCTGCATAGTATGCCCTTAGTTGGCCAGCTGCATGATTGGCAGGCAGCCTGACATGCATTCATGCCAGGCTGGCCTTCTAATTCTTTGAGCAGACATGTCCTCTTTTTGGGCATGTTCGCCCCTTTTGGCATGTTATGTGATTTGTGTCAGTGGCACACCCTTTTACCATGCCCATTGACTTCCTGCTTGACTGGACACTGCTGTTAGGGGTTATGGATTTACTTGAAAGATGAAAACATAAATTAGAGATAGATTAGCCTAGGGTATGTGTTTTCTTATAGCTGCTGTTTTCTTTCTCTCCAGCACCATCTCCATCAGATACATGATGCTTGGGAGTGTTTTACTGTTTTTGGTCGATATGATTCTGTAATTAGGCCCGTCATAATTGTCAGCACCAGGCCCACTGGGCTCTTAATCTGGCCCTGCCTTCAGCACTTACCTTTCTCCAGTGCCGGACTCCCTTGGCGCTGGGGATCCCTCCGCCTCTCAGCTCTGAATGCGCATGCGCAGCAAGAGCCACGCGCGCATTCAAACCGCCCATAGGAAAGCATTACTCAATGCTTTCCTATGGACGTTCAGTTTCTTGGAATCGCGGAAGCTCCTCTAGCAGCTGTCAATGAGACAGCCACTAGGGGCTGGATTAACCCTCAGTGAAACATAGCAGTTTCTCTGAAACTGCTATGTTTTCAGCTGCAGGGTTAAAACTAGAGGGACCTGGCACCCAGACCACTTCATTGAGCTGATGTGATCTGGGTGTCTGTAGTGGTCCTTTAAGTGTGTGTGAATCTGCATGCACTGGCGTACATACAGGGGTCGCAGCCCTGCAACCCCTGCGACCAGGTGCCCACCGCCATGTGTTGCTGCCCCGGCCCGCGCAGAGTAAGCGCGGGGGGGGGCACGAATCAATTTTCGCACCGGGGCCCCATGGGTCATGTGTACGCCACTGCTCACACACAATAGATACACACCCATTGTCAAACAGACACACAGCCCGACATACACACACTGTGAGTGTGATTGGGTATGGATAATGTGGCAACATATACAATATACATAGGAAGATATATACACTAGCACACACAACTGAAAACTGAGTGCATATTGGACAATGTATAGGTGAGAGGATTATTATTGTTAGGGAAAAAAAGTGAATGGGGTTAATAGCAATATATCATCAGAACTGCTGTTCCCTATCTCAATTTCTGCTCCTCCTATGATTCAAATAAATAATACACATTTCTTTTATCTTTTGCATTTATTTATATGAAATTAAATTATTAGCGAATATACGTTTTAAGTGCTATTAAAAAATATGCTTCTATGTTATCTTTTTTTTTCTGTACCGTTCATTTATAATGTTTTATTTGTGAATTTGGTACGTTTTGAACAATTTATATAAATTATACAATAAAAATATATATAAATCTAAAAACCATGCGGAAATATAGAAAAAAAGAAAATAAATTCTAACTCAGTTAAGAACGGAATTAATTACAATTCCCAGTGAACCGCTGTTCAGGTGAAACATACATACAGTAACGGTTAATATGAAATCCCGCACAATCTAACGTGTCCTGTTTTTGCCTTATTTATTTGCCCGTAGAGATTGCTCAGAAACGATTTATTCTGTTATATCCCTGACATTTCCTGCTCTCTCATTCCCCTGCAAGAGAAGAGGTAATAAGCAGAGATATTAATCTGAATAATAAAAAATGTGATATATTTTTCCCCCTCATATCTCCCACTAGCATCATAAAAGATGAAACCCTGGCCTGTCTTTGATCATCTCTAAGTGAAGACAATCCTTCAATGTGGAATGCCACACTCTCCTCCTCCGGACTTCTCTCCACTGAGGTTCTCAGTCCTTTCACAAACCTGCATTTCATTCCTTCACTCGGACTTTGATCTGTATATATTACATTTTCTTTGCTCCCTTTTTATGATGTGGGGGTTTGTAATCGGAGACTTTAGTTCATAAACAAAGTATAGTTACTTGATCGAAGGCTTGATAGTAGATATAATTACCTGCCATGTTTCTGTTTTTCTGTGTATGTGTGCATTTGTATGCACACACACACACATACATAACAGAACATCCCCCTTTGTTTTATACATATATACATACATAACAGAACATACAGAATCCAAAGCATTTACTTGCTTACTAAACACCAACTTCAATTCTTACAAAATGTAATTAATACTTTTTAAAAACGCCTCACTTATGCAAAAATAATGGAGGTGTAGGTACTGTAAATGATCGTATAAGGCATAAGTGTGCCACAACGTCAATGTACCCCATCTCTTGCAGGTCCTATACGAGCAACTTTATGCTTGGTTTTATGAGATTAACCAACTTACTTGGGAAATGCTTTCTCCTGGGGCTGTCTGCAGTGCAAGGTTAAATAGGGCCCTGGAATAAGGCACCTGTGACAGAGAGAGGTGCAGAGACAATGTTGTCGGCCTGGACTCCCAAATTCATTTACATACAAAAGGGATGGACTCGCCTGAACATGCAAGCATTATAAGGGTGCTGCTGGGGCTAATTATTACATAATACTGCGTGGAAGGTGACAAATCTGTGCAAATATTCACCCGTAATAATCAGGTAATAATGCATGGATCACTTTCTTGCAGTCTCAGCCATAATCTTGTATTGAATGGGTTATACATGCACTGGTTTGCCCAAGATTAGTGGGAGTTAAATTCTCAAATGGTACTTGGTACCATTTTAGCGACGGCGGCCTAAATAATGACTGCTTGGCACTCTAACTCCTGCTAATCTCAGACAGCACTAGGATATACATTACTGTAAAGTCAATTTAACCCCTAAACTACCATAACTCCATCACACATTATCCCGTCCATTATAACAGATCAAACTATCAATAAATATTAACCTCTACACTACACATTAACGGGACACTAATGTTAAAGATGAATATATTTCTTTTTAAGACAGAGTAGTTCCTTTATCGGTTTAGAATCAGTCCCTCCCTTCTTTAAATATAACTTTTAAAAAGCCATGAAGCGGGGGTGCAACATGACAACCATGCTGTGTAGTCGAACTTTGTTGAAGCTCCGGGAAGAATCTTACATTTTACTTATAAAGTAGGCAATTTATCCCTTTACGTTTATTTGTGCTGTGAAAGCATCAGTAATATACACTACTGGTACAGCATATACCATGTGGAAATTTCTCCTGCTCAGCTGAATTAAAATCCAGAACAAGCAGTTCTGCATCCTACCTGTGACCCTCTGGGTAGCATTGTTTTTTTTTAAAGTGGCCAGTATCCCTGACTCTGGCTTGCCTGGGATAGCGCCTCCAGGGTTGAGCCCTTTTCCCCCCCTATGGCCGGTGAGGGTTATCCCAGCGCCTATCATTCTTGGGCCCAATGGGGTACAAGATGGCGCATACCATGAGTCAACCGAGTACTCAAGGCCTGCAGTCCTACTATTTGGACAAGCTGGACAAACTATTTGAAACCTCCCTTGGAAGATAGCCAGCAGAATGCAGCCCCCTTACTCAGACAGGAGGCTGCTCACTTACTCCATCATGGTTCTTGTCTGGCAGAGTATTATGCTCACAAAAGGGGCTGGCAGTAACCCGAATGCCTCTTAGTTCATCTGGAGTCATGGCTATCCTGGAAACCCAGGAGGCCGCCACCAACTCCACATCACTCCAGAGTAAATATTCTGGCTTAGCTAACTTGGAAGGCAAGAAGGCTGCATTTATTCTCAGCACCGTAGCGACTACCCTGGTATGAAGTTTAAGGGCAAGGCCCTTGATGGTGGCTATACGCAATTAAGAATGTAGAAGAATGGAAGTCGGAGAGCTTACTGGGTCTTCTGTTGGAGCCATCCAGGTCTGAAATTGCAGTTCGGAACTGTGATAAACCTCCAGTAGGGATGGAATGATCACAAGCTGGGGCCAAGTAACATCTCTCCAGAAAGCTGCACCGCTATTTTGGAGAATGCTCCCACAAAAATGCCTTGTTTGCCCTTTAATGGGACCCAACGATCTTTAATTGCAATTGGTACTATTTTTGTTTAACTATATCAGTGATGGCGAACCTTTTTGAGCCCGAGTGCCCAAACCGTAATACATGCCAATTTTTTTCCCCTCAAAGTGCCAAAACAGCATTTAAACCTGAATACTGAGGTTTAAGTTTCGAAAAAACAACTCATACAGTTGTCCGAACTAATTAACATCTCTGTGTGTGTATTTAGCAGTCTGTCTGTGTACTTAGCAGTCTGTCTGTGTACTTTAGCAGACTGCTGAGTACACAGTCTGCTGAATACACACACAGACTGCTAAATACACACACACACAGACTGCTGAGTGTACACACACAGACAGACTGCTGAGTGTACACACACAGACAGACTGCTGAGTGTACACACAGACAGACTGCTGAGTGTACACACACAGACAGACTGCTGAGTGTACACACACAGACAGACTGCTGAGTGTACACACACTGCATTGAGGGGTACATTGTATGTGTTTGTGTGTGGGTGGGGTGATGTGTGGGTGTCTTTGTGTGGGGTGATATGTGTAGGGCAGGGGTGCTGTGTGTATGTCGTCCCCCCTCTCCCCCCGTCCCACACTCAGTTTTCTCCCCCTATACCTCCCTCAGTTCCCCCCCATAACTCTCTCCCTCAGTTTCCGTCCCATCTCTCCCACTCAGTTTCGTCCCCCATATCTCTCCCACTCAGTTTCCCCTCCCATCTCTCTCCCACTCAGTTCCCCCCATCTCTCTCCCTCAGTTCCCCCCCATCTCTCTCCCTCAGTTTCCCCCCATCTCTCTCCCTCAGTTTCCCCCCATCTCTCTCCCTCAGCTTCCCCCCATATCTCTCCCTCAGTTTCCCC
>OW240919.1:80779192-80840448 GCA_933207985.1 Pelobates cultripes | reverse complement strand
ACTGCTATTCAATCTATAACAGTGAAAAAAGTTGTTTTTTTTTAAATGCAAGCTATTGTGACACCAGTGAGTGGTGGCACTGGGCACCGTATCCACTGTGAGCTTAACACACCCGCTTTAAGGACACTGACTGCTTCAATCTATAACAGTGAAAAAAGTTTTTTGTTTTTAAATGCAAGCTATTGTGACACCAGTGAGTGGTGGCACTGGGCACCGTATCCACTGTGAGCGTAACACACCGGCTTTAAGGACACTGACTGCTATTCAATCTATAACAGTGAAAAAAGTTTTTTGTTTTTAAATGCAAGCTATTGTGACACCAGATATGAGTGAGTGGTGGCACTGGGCACCGTATCCACTGTGAGCTTAACACACCAGCTTTAAGGACACTGACTGCTATTCAATCTATAACAGTGAAAAAAGTGTTTTGTTTTTTTAAATCAAGCTTTGTGTCACCAGATCTAATTGGTGGCACTGGTCAGCGTATCCACTGTTAGCGTAACACACCCGCTTTAAGGACACTGACTGCTATTCAATCTATAACAGTGAAAAAAGATTATTTTTTTTTTAAATCCAAACTATTGTGACACCAGGTCTAATTAGTGGCACTTGTCAGCGTATCCACTGTTAGCGTAACACACCCGCTTTAAGGACACTGACTGCTATTCAATCTATAACAGTAAAAAAAGTTTTTTGTTTTTAAATCCAAGCTATTGTGACACAGGATCTAATTAGTGGCACTTGTCAGCGTATCCACTGTTAGCGTAACACACCCGCTTTAAGGACACTGACTGCTATTCAATCTATAGCAGTGAAAAAAGATTTTTTTTTTTTTAAATCCAAGCTATTGTGACACCAGATCTAATTAGTGGCACTGGTCAGCGTATCCACTGTTAGCGTAACACACCCGCTTTAAGGACACTGACTGCTATTCAATCTATAACAGTGAAAAAAGTTTTTTTTTTTTTAAATCCAAGCTATTGTGACACCAGATCTAATTGGTGGCATTGGTCAGCGTATCCACTGTTAGCGTAACACACCCGCTTTAAGGACACTGACTGCTATTCAATCTATAACAGTAAAAAAAGTTTTTTGTTTTTAAATCCAAGCTATTGTGACACCAAATGTAATTGGTGGCACTGACTGGGGAAATGGGCACAGTATGCACTGTGAGCCTGACACAGAAGCTGGCAGCAGTGGCAGACAACTGACTGCTATTCAATCTATAACAGTGAAAAAAGTTTTTTGTTTTTAAATCCAAGCTATTGTGACACCAGATGTAATTGGTGGCACTGACTGGGGAAATGGGCACTGTGAGCCTGACACAGAAGCTGGCAGCAGTGGCAGACAACTAAGTGCATTTACATTACATAGAAAAAAAAAATAAAAAAAAAGCATACCCTTATCCCTAACCTAGCTATGCTTTTCCCTATCTTATGAACAGCAGCTACACTTTCCCTCCTCTTACTAAGCATGCAGCTTGAGAATGAATCTAAAATGGATGCTGTCCAGTAGGTGGGAGGGTCTGCTAGGGAGGCTGTGCTGCTAATTGGCTGGAATGTGTCTGCTGACTGTGAGGTACAGGGTCAAAGTTTACTCAATGATGACGAATAGGGGGCGGGTCGAACCGCGCATATGTTCGCCCGCCGTGGCGAACGCGAACATGCTATGTTCTCCGGGAACCGTTCGCCGGCGAACCGTTCGGTACATCACTATTCACTATACATCTCCTTTTAATCAGTGCAGTGAGTGCCCGTACAAGTGGTAATAATCTACTTGGCTGTTACCAGTAGCTCAAATGCTGCATTCAGCAGAACCTGTAGGCCAGGAATGTTAAAGTCTGACCTCCCCCTTCCATGTGTTTGGACTACAATTCCCATAATTCTCTTTCCATCTTGTGTATTCAAAGAATTTTGTAGTCCATTAATATCTAGGTGCCGGACTTTGACAACCCTATTCTAGTCCTTCCTGACTGGTTGGTCCTGTGCCATTGGTGCTTACGTTGGGGGCATGTTTGGGGAAGCTTCATGCTGCAGGCAGGTGCTGTCCTAATGCATATAGTCAAAATCCAGCAGTCACGTTTTAAATTAAACATGATCAGAGGCTGAACATGGAACAAACGCAGACTGCTTGGGCTATGTTTACTTTCCTGTTTTATTGTTTGTGGCTGTCTATTAGAGATGCTTTTAAAACTGGAAGAAGCTCTTTAAAGATCACATTTAGAGGGCAGTGATGCCTCAGTGTATGTCACTTCTCTTTGAAGTTTTTTTTTTGTATATACATTTTTTGCTAGCAAGATGAAAAATGCTCATGTTAATAAAAATGTTTTAAAAAGTTGCCTGCAGCTAAATAATTTTAACTGGAAGGATGAAAAAAAAAAAAAAAAAAGAGGTTAAGGGGGCACTCCAGGCACCCAGACCACTTCAGTTATTCTGGGTGCTGTGCCCCTATTGCACTTAGTGCTGCAATGTAAAATATTGCAGTTCCAGACCATTCAACCGTAATTCACCTCTTTCATATTAAGTGCACCCACACTTATTATATATAATTTTATTCAGGAGAAATAGGGCTTTCATTTAACATCAAATATTTAGCTATGAAACATAATTTAATATGAATAAAATATAAAAACAATTGAGAAAGTAAGACATTTTGTTATTTTTTTAGTTCTGCATGACAATTTAACTGTGAATGTCATCATACTGTTAGCTTTTACTGCAATGAAATACACATATTTGTATTCAGTGATGTCTCACGTGTAAAACAGTACCCCGTATGTACAGGTTTTATGGTGTTTTGGGAAGTTACAGGGTCAAATAAAACATGTTACATTTTTCACATTGAAATTTGCCAGATTGGTTACGTTGCCTTTGAGACCATATGGTAGCCCAGGAATGAGAATTACCCCCATGATGGCATGCCATTTGCAGAAGTAGACAACCCAAGGTATTGCAGGTGGGGTATGTCCAGTCTTTTTTAGTAGCCACTTAGGCACAAACACTAGACAAAGTTAGCGTTAATATTTGTGTGTGAAAAATGCAAAAAACTAATTTGAACACCAATTTTGGCCAGTGTTTGTAACTAAGTGGCTAAAAATATTACATAAATATTTACGTAGAATAAAAAATATATATATATGTATAATTTTTTAATTATTTTTATTTATATATATATATATAAATATATATATATATATATATATATAGGTATATATAATAATAACAAATTATTTAACCAGGAAAGGTACATTCAGATTACTCTGGTTTTCAAGTATGTCCTGGGGATGTTACCGTATTCCAACATCCAGGTGTTGTTACTATTACCCAATTTAATGGTACTCATTTTATCTACCTCGGAAGGATGAAGGGCTGATTCAACCCTGCCGGGATTTGAACCTGTGACCCATGATGCATTAGCCCACTGAGCTATCTCACAAGCCTGTGATATATACATATATATTTATGTACAGTGACGTACACACAACCCATGGGGCCCTGGTGTGAAAACTGATCCGTGGCCCCCCCACTCCCACCCGCACGCGCGGGCCGGGGCTGCAACACATGGCGGCGGGGGCCAAGGGAGTCCGGCGCTGGAGAAAGGTAAGTGCTGAAGACACACACACACACTCTTACGAACAGACGTATACACACTAGCTAACAGACACACACTCTCACGAACAGATGCATACACACTAGCTAACAGACACACACATTTACTGACAGACACACACTCAGTGACAGACATACATACACACTCACTGACAGACAGACACATACACACTCACTTACAAAACACACACTCACTAACAGACACCAAACAGACTCACTAACAGATGCACACAAACTAACACACTCAGTAACACACACACAGTAACACACACTAACACACACTGACACAAAAACTAACACTAACACACACACTCTAACACACACACACTCTAACACTAACACACACACACTGACACAAAAACTAACACTAACACACACACACACTTTAACACTAACACACACACTCTAACACACACACTCTAACACTAACACACACACACTAACACAAAAACTAACACTAACACACACACACTAACACAAAACCTAACACTAACACGCACACACTCTAACACTAACACACACACTAACACACACAAAAACTAACACACACACACTCTAACACTAACACACACAAAACCTAAACTAATATTAATATATTAATATTAAAATACACTTAGAGAGTGTGTGTATGTGTATATATATATATATATATATATATATATATATACTTAGATCATATATATATATATATATATGATCTAAGTACATATTGTTTTATTTTACACTGTTTTTAACCTCTATTTTACTTTATTACAGGCAGCAGGGAGACTACCTGTCATTCCAGGCAGTCCCCCTGCTGGCACTGCTATGGACGGCTACTCCGTCTATGTGATCGTGAGGTCCTCACAAAGACCCAGGAGGGCTGGATCAGATGCAAGGGGATTGCCTGGGATGCCAGGCAAGTCCCCCATCGCGATCGCCGAATACCCTGGACGGCGGGGACGTACACTGCCGTCCACCGGCATTTAGAGTCAGGTCCCGAAGGACGGCATAGCACGCCCGCCGTCCTTAAGGGGTTAAACTGCAATAAATGTGTTTGCAATAAATGTGTTTATAAGTCAGTCTGTGTAAATAATATACATTGTTCTTATTCTAAATTATGTTTTGGTTCCACAAGTCACCAACATTTTTTAGAAGGGCCATGAATTTGAAAATTTAGGAAGTATGTTCCAGGTTTCCATGGCTGGTACGTAAATAATTATAATGAAAAATGGCAAAACCATTTAATATAGAATTTTATATATTGTGTGATACAATGCAACCTGCCCATGGAGGTATCAAAGGACTTGGTGCTTGAATTGAGAAAATAAATAAATTGGCCATCTGGAACAAGAGTTCAGGTGCATGCTGGAACATATGTTCTAAGCATGTGAGTAAGTGTTAGTACAATTCTGCTACTAAAAATGTTTTTACAACTGCTGAACCATAGAATTAACACAAAATATAGACAGTCTGTTAACCCCTTAAGGACCAAACTTCTGGAATAAAAGGGAATCATGACATGTCACACATGTCGTGTCCCTAAGGGGTTAAGGTGTACTGGTTAATGTAAAGTAATATTTTTCAGCAGACAGCTCTGCTTTAACTCTTGCCCAGTGCTGTGCTTTTTTGTACCTTCTTTATTTATTTTGCATATTTTACACATGATGTTGTTTCTATCTATTGAAATAGTTCTAAAGATATTCTATTATTTCTGGTAAATATGTTTTGGTAGGTATAAAATGACATGTATGTATAATACAGACAAATTGCTGATACTTCAGTACGGAGAGAGTTAATCTCTTCTTGTTTCGGGCCAGGAGAATGAGCCAATCCATGTTGAATATAAAGGCCGCTGTTTCAGCCAGCTGCAAAGCATTGAGGCTGCTGTCCCAGGCAGACTGTCTCTACCCTTTCAGGCCAGAAAACCCATTAAGCTTAATTCTCTTAATTAAGTACATGTATTGCACACAAGGTGCACCTTTGCTCTCAGTTCATTGGATGTAAATACACGCTAAACTAATTACAGAACAACATAACGTACACAGCCTTGAGCAGGCCAATTCCTGTCCTCGCAGGGTCGTAAATTAGTACATGTCCCTTTTCCAGGTGTTGTTGGAACCATTTTCTGAATGAAAAATGACTGTAAACAAACGGTGATATGGCAGGACACCAGCCCCGGGAAGGCCCAAGGCTGTTGTATTGTATTAGGTTAGGAAAGGGTCTGCCGTTTTTCAATTGTTTAAAATGATGACAGAATCTCCAGTTACATTTGTTCAGCATAATTATGAATTTTGTGTATTCAGTCAATATTCTGACATGAGCAAAACTCAAGAGAGAAAAAAAATGTTTGGGAAAACGTGCACTTGTGGCTCAGTCAACTGTGAAACTTACTTTGTTTCACTGGTTTAGGCAAAATGTATTCCACAGCAGTTAGCACGCAAATAAGAAGCCACAGTAGGTGTTTATAGATGAGTGGATTTCCTTAGATTAGAATGGAAAGTAACTTTGCAGTTTAGGTACAAATATTGAGAATTCTCTGTGTGGGACAGAATGAGACAAAATGCCCCTTATTGCTGTTATTTTTTACTTTCCAATGGTCTCTACCACCCTGTCCTGAGACAAGCTAACTTATTATTATTATTATCATTATTATTTATAAAGTGCCAAAAAATTCCAAAGTGTTGTACAATGGGTGGACTGACAGACATGTAGTTGAAACCAGACAAGATGGACGCACAGGAACAGTGGGATTGAGGGCTCTGCTCAATGAGATTACATGTTAGATGTTGTGGTGTATAGTCACACAAAAGTTAAGGGGAGAGTAGAAAACTAAGGTTGCTAAAATAGTATTAACTGAGGGCATGTCAGGGTCTTACCTGAGTTGGGAGTCTGTAGCGCAGATATGATGCTCACCCTTGCAAATAGCCACAGGCCAAGGTGGCCAGGTAAGAATTCACCTTGCCTGTGGATCTGTGCACGGGGGCCGTGCAGGCTGAAGTTCCAAACCACAGCACAGGCAAGGACTCAAACAGCAGGATAGTCAAGGGATAGCCAAGGTCAAAGGATGCCAGAGGACAGGAACAATGAGGAATAGCCAGAGTCAAGGGATGCCAGAGGTCAAAGTAAACGATGCCAGGAGCCGGGGTCAAAATGAAGCAGAGAATCAATAGACAGGAACACTGGTACGGAACACACACAACAGGATCAAAAACTTGATCCAGATCACAGGGCGAGGCTGAGTTTATATACCCTGCTGATGTCTGATCAGGGTCAGGTGAAGCACAGCAGTAGTCAAGGTCAATAGGAACACAGGATACCTCAGGTGTTCTCCTAGGAATAAGATCGTAAGGAGGCAACACTTGGGTGTAGCGGTGGTACTGGGTTTCTTGGTTTCTAAGAATCTGGTGTCTTTTGGTACGTGAAACAGGCTTTGACACAGTGGTCTTGCATTGCGAGTCCATAGCAGTAGTGAAGGATTCCCAGCTGACAAGGACAGGACTCTTCGTCATCAACATTTGGTGAGTCCATTCTTTGATGCGTCCAGACAACAGGTTGATAGCCGCTCGGACCTTGATGAAATCTGTGACATATGTTCGAGGCTTTAAAGAAAACAACACCTCGCAATCCATCTTGAAGGACTGAAAGGACGTGCGGCTACCATCAAAACGATTGGGCATGATGACAATCTGTTCAGGTTAAGCAGGTTCCGGGGCTGGGTGTACTGCGCCTTTAAGAAAAAAATTCTCGTTGCAGCTCTGAAACAGTCTGGGCCAGGCTGGACACTTGCTGGAACAGGGGTGAGCTCATTTCTGTGGACTCCATATTGATCAAGTCTTATTTCAGGGTCTTACCTGAGTTGGGAGTCTGTAGCGCAGATATGATGCTCACCCTTGCAAATAGCCACAGGCCACGGTGGTCAGGTAAGAATTCACCTGGCCGGTGGATCTGTGCACAGGGGGCTGTGCAGGATGAAGTTCCAAAACACAGCACAGGCAAGGACTCAAACAGCAGGATAGTCAAGGGATAGCCGAGGTCAAAGGATGCCAGAGGACAGGAACAATGAGGAATAGCCAGAGTCAAGGGATGCCAGAGGTCAGAGTAAACGATGCCAGGAGCCGGGGTCAAAATGAAGTAGAGAATCAATATATAGGAACACTGGTACGGAACACACACAACAGGATCAAAGACTTGATCCAGATCACAGGGTGAGGCTGAGTTTATATACCGATGTCTGATCAGGGTCAGGTGAAGCACATCAGTAGTCAAGGTACAGCCCCCAGTGCTGTAGACAAGCCAGGAAGAACAGGACCGGAATGGCTTAAAGACAAACAAAGCTGCTGTGGCTCAATGGTAGAAAGGAAACCCAGGACCGCCAAGTTTCCAGGTTCGAATCCTGACAGGGCATGAGTGTGGACAGATATACAAATAGTAGTATGAGCCATGAATGATGTCTTGGTGGCTATGGACACCTTCTCCAAGCACAAAGACTAAAGGGTGCAACAACAAACTTGCATATAGCTAATGTAGGGTTATCACTGAGGCATTCCAGGACCTGAAAGTGTATCCATTCTGTTCTAATGCTTTATGTATGTGTCACTAATTAGAAGTTTGCAAATGGGTAGTTATGTATGTGTGGTGAATCATATAAATGTTTGTGTGGAGGGGTTTTGTCCAGGGCTCCATAAACTGGTGACCATGTGTGGTGGCTCTGCCCTGTGTACATATATGTACAGCGCTACGGAATTTGCTGGCTCTATATAAATAATAAAATAATAATTTATAAAAGATTTTTTGTGTGTCATCTATACCTGCTTCATCTTTTTAAATCCGCGTTGGGCTCTACCGTTTACAAAATGTATATGACTGTATTACCAGAATGGAAAGCTCATTATTTATCATTTTAAGTGGTTCTAGTGAAAAGGAATTCATATAAGTGAGTGGGATATTCCCTGGAATCTGACATATCCTGGGTGGTAAATGTACTGTGGCTTCGTTTTCCTATCTAGACAAGCCTGTTACCATAAATGTTTTTTATAAGATGCTTCCCCCGGGACTGAAAGTTCACAACCTCTGTGTTACTCTGCACAGACTCCGCTCATTTGACGGCTGTAGTATAATGATTCACAGCAGGCGTGTATCTAGAAGCCAAAGGGTTAACGCCACACAATAGAGTGATTGCAAATTATTTTGCTTGATGTTCAAAACACTGTCTAGCATGTAAGAAAGTCAATGACTAGAAACTCTTAGAGTTGCCAGTATGATTGCAAGCTCTTTAGGGCACACCAACAGCTCATAAAACTCTATTCCTACTAATAATGTGAAATATTATAAAATATTTTTGGCAAGAGAGTTGTGCACAGTCTGCAGTGAATTTTCATTTTCCATTAATAAGAACAGTTTCATTATTTTGAAGCATTGCATTAGTATCAGCTGTGTGAATAAAGGAGTTGGAGCTGTAATGTAGAATAGCTGTGTATCTACTACAACCGCCATGGAAACAGTTGCAAAATGTTCACTTAGAGAGACACAATTCATTTGGTGCATTTTTCTGATATTTACATGTTAAAATGAACACGTTCCTTATATGAGATATTAGAGTTAAAGTAGGTTATTTCAACACGTTAGCTGGGTTGGTAATCCGTCAGTCTGATGGTACAATGATAATTCATCATAATCGATTAATAAAGTTATGTGTGATAGAATGTTGTGCCTGAGCATTGGTTTCAATGATCAGTTATTAGACATGTGCGAATCGATTCGGGTCGAATATGAATTCGGACGAATTTCGGGAAATTCGGACATTCGGGTACTTCCGAATGTCCGAAGTACCGAATTACCGAGGTCCCGAAGATCCGAAATTACCGAATTTCCGAAGTGTCGAAGTGCCGAAGTTGCCGAAGTTTCGAATGGCCAAAGCACAGTATTGCCTAAGTACTAATATACTTACCCAGTGAAAGAAGAATGTTACACTGTATACAATTTTAAATAAAAAGTATACAAACATAGCCAGGATTCAACTGTAAGCATTTGCAACACTTACAACAATTAAGTAACATACATTCATAAAATATACCGTATTTTTCGCTCCATAAGACGCACCTCACCATAAGACGCACCTAGTTTTTAGAGGAGGAAACCCAGAAAAAAAAATATTCTGAACAAACTGTTCCATAGTGTTTCTTACCATGGGACAGTTTGTTCAGAATATTTTTTTTTCTCCCCTGTCCCATAATGATCTTTAACCCCCCTTTCCTCTGTCCCATAGTGATTGTTAACCCCTCCTACCCTGTCCCATAGTGATTGTTAACCCCTCCTACCCTGTCCCATAGTGATTGTTAACCCCTCCTACCCTGTCCCATAGTGTTCTTTAACCCCTCCTCCCCTTGTCCATTAGTGTTCTGATCCCATAGTGTCCCCCCCTCCCATTGTCCCATAGTGCACCTTCCCTCCCATAGTGTCCCCCCCTGCCCTTGTCCCATAGTGTCTCCCCCTCCCCTTGTCCCATAGTGTCCCCCCTCCCCTTGTCCCATAGTGTCTCCCCTCCCTTGTCCCATAGTGTCTCCCCTCCCTTGTCCCATAGTGTCTCCCCTCCCTTTCTCCCATAGTGTCCCCCTCCCCTTGTCCCATAGTGTCTCCTACCTGTCTTGGAGCGTGAGCCGGCTTCACAGCGCGCTCCGCGGTCCAGGAACTTCTATTTCAGGTTCCGGTTTCCGGCGGGAAGTGTGCACACTGAGTGTGCACTTCCTTTCAGTCCCGCCGGAAACCGGAACCTGAAATAGAAGTTCCTGGACCGCGGAGCGCGCTGTGAAGCCGGCCCACGCTCCAAGACAGGTAAGTAAATCTTCACATTCGCTCCATAAGACGCACAGACATTTCCCCTCACTTTTGAGGGGAAAAAAAGTGCGTCTTATGGAGCGAAAAATACGGTAAGTTACTTAGCCAGTCATGTAATGACAGGAATGAATAAGTAGATAACTCCATAATTCCCACGGTATTAGGGAGCTATCTACTAAAAGGCTGAAAGACCTAAATTGGTCTTTCAGACAAATTTACTAATACTAAGTAAAGATTTTATTATGGCTTTTTATTTGGCCTTTTTTGGGGCTGAAAAAAGAAGATTTTAGAAGAAAGAAAACATCAAATGGTAAGTTTTATTTTATTTTTTTCAGGTACTTAGTTAAATGGTCCCCCCTCATTATTTTTAGGGTGAGGGGGGTAGGTAGGGGTTAATTTTTGGGGAGGGGGTGACTATGGGGTTTGGGGACCCCTAGTCACCCGGGGGAAGGGGGGGGGTTAATTTTTTTATTTAGGGCCCACACCCACTGCTCAGGGGTAGGGGCCAGGGGGAGGACATTAGGTCCCCCCCCTAATTAGTATTTAGGGCCCCCACCCACCGCTCAAGAGTGGGGGCAAAGGGGGAGGACATTAGGTCCCCCACCCCTAATTAGTTTTTAGGGACCCCACCCACCGCTCAGGGGTGGGGGCTAGGGGGGAGGAAGTTAGGTCCCCCCCAATTCGTTTTTAGGTCCCCCCCCCTCATTCTAATTTAGGGCCCCCACCCACCGCTCAGGGGTGGGGGCCGGGGGGGGGAGGACAATAGGTCCCCCCCATTATTTTACTTTAGGGCCCCCACCTGCCGCTCAGGGGTGGGGGCCGGGGGGGAGGACAATAGGTCCCCCCCCATTATTTTACTTTAGGGCTGCAGCCTAGCCTAGTCCTCGCTGGACTAACGCTAGAGTGAACATGAAAGTATCAGAACCAATATTAGAATTATCAGGGACGTGGTATAGGCAAAACAAAGTCACGTACTTAGCAAATGTCTGGTACACTGGAACAAGGGACTAAGCCAAATCATGACCAGGATCAAGCAAGAGTCTGGTACACAGGAACAAACACAATACAAGGGACATGGCAATATCATGGTCTGGAACAAGAAAGAGTCTGGTACACGAAACAATGCAAACAGGAACAAAGTAATGCGCTTAAGGGTCAGGAAACAATGGAAGGGCACAGGTCTGAGGTTTCTAGAAGTTTCTATACGCCTGAAACCGCTGTGTCAATTTAGAGTCACTGAAGCATGCACAGTGTATCGAACAGGATGCCACAATAGGAAAATGATAACAATTGCTAAGCTTGTGATTTGCGTAATTTAATATTACTTCTGGGTAGAATGACAGAACTTGGATCTTTTATTAATAATACTGTCCCTAGTAGAGACATTATGGTCAGGTTCACAACATCTAATTCTGTTGCATTCCAACCAACATTCTGGACTGAATACCAGAGTCGGGAACTCTATAGTAGATTTGCCAAAAACTGCATATGACGCAACCTAACCCAGAAATGAGGTTGCGTTGAACCAACAATCAAAATTAGGCTTGGAATTCTACGAAATCAGCTACAAGATATCGGAATTGCAAGAAGGCATATGAATATGAGAGCAGGCACTAGGAAGTCTACTATAACGGATTGAGGAAGCCAACGAATGGTGAAACGCATTTCTGGACAAGGACTTTAAAATATTGGTATTTTCATATTAAACTAATTTTGTTGTTTTTAATATTATACTAAAGATAAACAAATTTAATACCATTACCTGAGTTCCTGTACTTCTAAAAGAAGGTGGTGTGGTCATTAACCACACAAATCCCCTATACAGAGCCAGGATTTAGGCTCCACGTTTGTGAGTATAATTGGTACCACATATAAAGTCTTCTTCTTAAAGCAATAGTATACTTTTACTTATTCTCTTAATCCTGAGATACACCACTGGAAAAAGGGACCTACCAAAAGAGTCAATACGGGAGAGGGGAAAGGTCGCCTAAACGGATATAAAGGCTATACACACCAGAGCTAGGTTGATTAGCTATGGGACATGTGAGTGTTCCATATACGAGTTCCTGTTTTAATATATGTATTGAGACTTTATACTATTTTCCACAATTTCTTTATTAAAGGTATACTTGCTAGCTCATCGCAGACTGCTATCTATGCCAGTTAAAGGACCACTATAGTGCCAGGAAAACATACTCGTTTTCCTGGCACTATAGTGCCCTGAGGGTGCCCTCACCCTCAGGGACCCCCTCCCGCCGGGCTCTGGAGAGGAAGGGGTTAAACTTACCTCTTTCTCCAGTGGCGGGCAGGGAGCTCTCTTCCTCCTCTCCTCCTTTTCTCCTCCTCTTTGGCTGAATGCGCATGCGCGGCAGGAGCTGCATGCGCATTCTGCCAGTCCATAGGAAAGCATTCACAATGCTTTCCTATGGACGCTGGCGTCTTCTCACTGTGATTTTCACAGTGAGAAGCACGCAAGCGCCTCTAGCGGCTGTCAAGAGACAGCCACTGGAGGCTGGATTAACCCATTTATAAACATAGCAGTTTATCTAAAACTGCTATGTTTATAAAAAAAAGGGTTAACCCTAGCTGGACCTGGCACTCAGAGCACTTCATTAAGCTGAAGTGGTCTGGGTGCCTATAGAGGTCCTTTAAGTAGGGATTTGGCACTTAGCATATACTTGCACATTTGTTGCACTTTAGAGGTATACTGCACTTAACTGTTTTTTATTGACATTTCACTTTTTTGTGTGTTTTTGGAGGTTTGCACATTCAGTGTGGTAGCAGCTATCTATTTAAAAATATTGTGTACAAATAGAAGTTTTTAACACACATCACTTTTTTAGATATCTACACATATATCGTTGACATCATGTGTGGAGTCATGTATATGCACTATCTTGTCATTGACACTCATACACAGTATTCTATCAAATATGACAAGTAATGTAGAGAATGTCCTGTAAAGCATTCAACTTCCAAATCTGCAGTCTCGTTACAGTCCATACACATCTGAAACATTTATACTTCTTACAAACGTCATGTCAATTGGCAAGTTCTGACCAACACACATTAGCCTCCCATATCTCTACATATATGTATCAAATAAGCCATTGCCTGAACTGAAATAGATTATTGGTTGACTGAGGCTATTTATGTTTTTTTGCGCATATTGTCCATATCAAAAAAATAAATCCTATTTCCCCTTACAGCATCAATACTATGTAGAACTTCTACACAGAAATTATACTTTAGTCTGCCAGGTTTTGTGATATTTAATGGTTTTGTCAGAAAAGGTTGTCTACCTTATATCCATGTGATGCTGTGAGAGGGCTGTGATTGATTATCACGTTGGCTTCTAAAAAAAAAAAGAAGGTATTTTTAAAGTTATTGCAGAAAATACGTAACGTATGTAATGTTTCTCGCTTAACATAACAGATCTATGAAATTATGGTTTTTCTAGGTGGAACCACATTATTAAAACGTTAGAAATAAAGTCTATATTGCAGGCTACCAGGTGGAGTTATTGCTGATATTGTTTTTATGGAATTTGTGTTTTGGATGCTGTTACTGTTAACTTTGATAAAAGTAGCATTTTCTTTTATCAACACTGTGTTCTTCTTCATTTGGAAATGACCTAACAAATGGAGTTAGGTTGAAGTTAGTTGAAGGTTTTACTGGAAAACTGAAGCTTTATAATGTTGCATCTCATAGAAAAAATGTAGAAAAGCAAGAATGTTGCATTTTTCTTTTAAATAGCATTCTACACACCAAAACCACTTCAACTTGCTGAGCGTATGCCTGCATTCTTCTTAAATCGCTTTAGTTTTCCAATAAAGGACCACTCTAGGCACCCAGACCACTTCAGCTTAATAGCTATTTTTTAATAAACATAGCAGTTTCAGAGAAACTGTTATGTTTATAATAGGGTTAATCCAACCTCTAAAGCATCTAGTGGCTGTCTCATTGACAGCCGCTAGAGGCGTTTGCGTGATTCTCACTGTGAAAATCACAGTGGGAAGACGCCAGCGTCCATAGGAAAACATTATGAATGCTTTCCTACGAGACAGGCTGAATGCTCATGCAGCTCCTGCCGCGCATGCGCATTCAGTCGAAGAGGATGAGAGGAGGCGGAAAGGAGGAGAGCTCCCCGCCCGGCTCTGGAAAAAAAGGTAAGATTTAAACCTTTCCTCGCCATCCAGCCCGTCGGGAGTGGGACCCTGAGGGTGGGGGCGAGTATGTTTTCCTGGCACTATAGTGGTCCTTTAAAACACTTTATTTTGTTCTGTGTGTAGGACCACCCCTGGAACATTATCACCCAATATGACTGAACTGTGTTTGACTTACTAGGAGCCTAATGCAGTTCTACCAGAAGTTTTGTGGCCCCTGTCACATGGGAAAAACAAAATCGGCAAATACACAAAAGTACACAAACAAAAGCAATACTATTCCAATAGCAGGACAAGAAAGAAAGTCTTATCTTGAATTCATGCATCCTTTCCCCCATTATGTTTCATTAAAAAAGTTTTAAAAAAATAAACAAACAAAAAAAAATTTCAGTCGATGTAGAAGCCTTTCACCTTCCTTGATGTTGTTGCTGCTGGCTGTGATTAATTTTAAATGCACAAACGTAAAACATTAAAATAGAAAATTCACCAAAATAACTTAAAACAACAAAAACTACCGAGCCCCCACATACAAAACTGCATTTAATTTGTTCGTCGTCTGTGAGCTTTATTAAGCCTTTTGTTCCATGTCCCATTTGTTCCGAGAAAGTGTTTTGATATATTCTGTATTTACTTTTAGTAATTAATTTAAACGGCATTCATATGAAAATGTTGACAGATAAAACAACAAGCGTGTAACTTTAATTACACATTGAATGACAGCATTATATAAACCAAAATATTGTCTACAGGATTTCCTATTAGCCAGTCTACTTTGGCTCTATTCAGCGGATTAAGGCTTTTCACGTACAGCGTGCAGATTTTTTTTTTTTTAATGAGAAATTAAAAGATTACAAACAATACCGTGAATTATTCAATATACAAACTAAAGATGAATGGTAATTAGTCTAGGAATGATTAGGAGCTGATAATTTTAAAGCAATTAAATTGTTTGTTTTTGGAAGGTACATTTTACGGTTGTGGGTGGTATATTTTTCGTTATCAGATCCTTTGGAAAATTGATTGAAATCATCCTCTTGATGCATGCCAGTAGATGGGCTTTTATTGCTATTAAGGTGGCAGGAATCAAAAAAGTAGAGAGGTCATAAAAGAGTTTGGTGCCAGAGATATTATACTTGCCGGACATTCTATATCGCCTAAAATGAGTGTCACTATGGTTAAGGTTACTTGTGACACTCATACCAGCCAAGCTAAGTCTTTTGGGTACTGGATGTCTCTCTTGGATTCTACTTTGTGTCAAGGGTGTTCCCAGAGTATGGATATTGGAGGGCCACTGTTGAATGTTGTGTCATATTTTATCTTTAAAAAATGGACACATACACTTGCTCAAACACAAAGTGTGAAAAACAAAAAAATTATTCACTAATAGAGGTGTATAGGTGAAGTAGGAGCTTATGTGGTGAACCTCACAGCACCACTAAAACAAGGTAAAACAAACACTTATACAAAGTATAAGAAAAAGGCAAGCTCCACCCTAGAGATAGTAAATACCACCTGATAGTACAATATCTAAAAAAACCAAATAGTGGGTACGCGTGGGGGATTTAATCCGCACATACGCATGCGCTAGTTCCATTGAATGTGTTCGATGGACATGGCCGAAACCTGGAAATGACATCAACCTACAGGAATTACAAAGATGATTGTAGGAACCGCACTCAATCCCAGCAGCCACCGGTGCTCTGGAACAGGACCAGCAATCCCAACACGTCATGCAAAAAAGGAATTTCCAGACACTCAAAGTGTTAAAGTCGCAGGCAGATTTTAATGGAACAAAAAAAGCAGCAACGTTTCGACCTTCACAGAGGTCTTTGTCAAGCTAAGAGTGCCTGGAAATTCCTTTTTTGCAACAATCTACAGGGTGTGAATTGCGTTCCACGGTGGAATGCACCTGAGCGCCAGCTGATCGAAGGTCTGAAATCAGTAAACATACATAAACGGAGAAGCAGTAACAGTGTCCCAGATTTGGTTACTGTTCCTGCTCCACTTAACCCTTTGCAGTGTGCTGTTCCGGGTCCACCTTGGGTGGAGACATGACTGAACATATAGCTCTCTTGTAAGTGCAATTTTAAGCATTAAAGTGTTTTGTATTTCGCTATTGGCTCTCCTTTTACAGTTTACAGTTGCCAGTTGAAGTACCAACTAACGTATCCATACCCCTTTTCTGGGGAGACAAGCCTGAATGTCCTGACGTCTTGTGTGTTTTCTCATTTCTTCCCCCTTCTCCCTAGCCCCCCCTTTTCTGTACTGTATAACGCTATGTGCAGTTTTTGTTTTTTCTAGATATTGTAGATGGTATTTACTTTCTCTAGGGTGGAGCTTGCCTTTTTCTTATACTTTGTATAAGTGTTTGTTTTGCTCAAACACAGATACACAAACTTACAAACATAGTTACATAGTGACGAGCACCTAGTTCTAAACTCACACATACACATATGCATACATATGATGACCCGACATAAATGCCACTGACTTCTTGGGGGGAGGGGAGTATTTGTCCTGGTGCTCCCCACACACAATTGAAACCTCCACTGCCTTGTATTCCCCTATTGTTTGCAATGTAATTTGCTTGTTGTCTGTATGGCACATCCTGCTGAGAAATTACACTGTTGGGTCACTTATACGTGTGGTCCATCATCACACATCTTCTATGGACACAAATGGTGCATCTCTATATCCTGGTAGCATATCCCCATGGAGTCCTTTTGTGTTTTTTGTTCTTTAACAATACTACGGTTGCTTGGTTCCATTTGTGTTAACTTGTTTATCTGGTTCAGTTGGTTATTCTGTTTGACCACTACCTGTATCAAACTTTTGACTTGTACCCCATGATACTGACCTTGGGGTTCCTGGCCTTTGACATCTGCTTTTTGTTCTCATATTTAATATTTTTTGTTTTTGTTACATCCCCTACCACTTAGAATGTGTTCAGTTAAATCCAGCCAGGGACTGGCATTTACAATCCTATTATTTAGAATTGGACATTTACAATTATATTGTTCTTCCTTTGTTCTGCTACATATACATATCATAGAATGTTGCCTTATATGTAAGTACAAGCATGTAGACACGGGGAAAGGAGACACAGGGAAAGGAGCAATTACCTTCTCCCATCTCCCAGAACAGGGAATGTATATTTATATATTTATTCTTTTGGATTAAGATCCAGCTGGAAATTCAAATTACACAAAAATACAATGAATCGCAGTCACCTTCGAAGGAATAAAAGCAAAACAATAAAAATAACAGAAATGGAAGAGATTCAAGTGGAAAAAAATAACACAGGCATCCATTAATGGGAAGTAGACGGAAAGTTACTGCAACAGAGAATTATATTTCTCCAAGCCACAATAAAATATAATCAAATTAAAAGTCAATGAAACCTAACACTGTGTAAACTCCTCTCGCCTGTCCATATTTACCCCCACCGCACTATACCGGCAAAGCAAGTCACTTTTATCCGCAGAGAATGGCATGGCACTGTGTAAACTCCTCTCGCCTGTCTATATTCACCCCCACCGCACTCTACCAGCAAAGCAAGTCACTTTTATCCGCAGAGAATGGCAGCTATGTGGTAGAATAATTTTAATAAACGTTTACATTTATGATAAGTAGCCCAATTTGTTCTATCCATCCGTCCGTCTATCTATCTTGTATGAAAGAGCAAACTCTGTCAAAACATCATTAAAATTGTTTCTAGCACAACATAATGGACATTATCAAAAGATCACTTCTTTAGAAAGAAGGATTAATAGATTTTCCTCAGTGATAGCAAAACTGAGTAATGTGGGCTATGACTGAGCTAGGATTGAGGGTGTTTCTTTAAACCAAACACAGCTTATTGATTGAGGTACCTGGAGTGGTTAGTTTTAAATTAGGTTAGATCAGTGGTTCCCAACCAGTCCTCATTGCCCACCAACAATCCTGGATTTATGTATTTCCCTTTTTTTTTTATCCCATTTGAGATGCTGACAAAACCTGGACTGTTGCTGGGTTGTGAGGACTGGTTTTAGAACCCCTGGGTTATATGATTTTGGGTTTAGATGGAGATTTCAACCAATTTGGTGACTCCTAACCAAGGTTTGGTGAGCATCAGTTGATGAATGTTAGGGTCATTTGTCTATTTAGACATCATAGCAAGATTTGTTTTCATATTGTCTATGTCATTATTTCAGTTGTTTATCATAAGTAATAATTTTGTCGTTAATGCTTTATCTGGCAAAGGACCTCCATATGGCTTGTTGCCTCCATCTACATGGTCGTGTGATGTAATAAAGGGACCAGACCTTTAGATGATAGGAGTTCCTAAGATATCTGCCTTAAAGTTTTTGGGAACCATCACTAAATAGTGATGATGAAGCTTAGAAGAAGATTTCCAACAAAATGCAGTCAATAAATTAGAGAGAAAGGAGCAAAGGGATGCTTTATCTATGTCTTTAGAATATGTTGAGCTTTCAATGCGTGTAGGTTGAGTAATTCAAAGGGAACCTGTAGGCACCATAACCACTTCAACAGGATGGATGGGAAGTTACATGGGACTTGCCTGGGCTCAACAAGCAGCTAGAGTAGGCGGCATATTATGCAGGCACTGAACAAAGCAGAGGCCTTTGTTGGCAAATATCTGCTTTACCGCATTACTGCACACACCTCTCAATCTAGTGTTGGTTGAAGTGGCCTCATCTGTCCTCTCCAGCCAGGTGTTACGATGCAGAACACTTGGCATCTGGGACAGCCAGGCACTATATTTTTTATAACATAGGCAGCATTTGGGTTGAGTTTTAGAGAATTAGCAATGCTTTGACTCTGATGCTTACATTTTCTTTTATTAAGTTTTTCTTTTTGTGCCTTGGACTTCCATTAGCAGGGCAAACCTCCATGACGCCAACACGCTGACCCTGCCTCACTATGTCTGACCTTACAAGCAGGTGGGGGATTGTCTACTAACTAGTACCTGAGCAGCCATTGCTAATGCTGGCAGCAGTCAAATAAGACTTAAAATTAATATTTGATTGCATAAAAGCATGTGAATGATAATTTGCGCATTTTGATCCTGCTGTTTACATTCAGCTCCAATCTTAATATCCTTGAGAATCTTCCAAATCCTATACTTTGTATCATATTCAGATGCAAAAGCACTTATTTTAATCTGGACACCAAGTGCAGATTCAAACTATTTCCGATCACATTTGGCTTTAGTACATTTGAGAACTGCTATTGCGGTCAGAATTTGTAATTTTCACCAGATTTTGTCCATGTGGTGGGGAATCAGTCTGTGTGTATGGGTCATTCTGTGTGTGTGAGGGGGGGGGGGATGCATGGGTCAGTCTGTGTGGGTTGGGTCAGTCTGTGTGTGGGGAGTCAGTATGTGTCTGTGTGTGTGTATGGGTCAGTCTGTGTGAATGTGTGTGGGGGATCAGTCTGTGTATGTATGGGTCAGTCTGGGGGAGCAGTCTGTGTGTGGGGGGTCAGTGTGTTTGTGTATGGGTCTGTCTGTGAATGTATGGTCAGTCTTGGGGAGCAGTCTGTGTGTGTGTATGGGTCAGTCTGTGTGTGTGTGTGTGTGTGTATGTGTTTGGGTCAATCTGTGGGTTTGTATGGGCCAAACTCTGTAAGTGGTTGAGTTCCAAGAGACACACCTCTCATCTCATGACCTCCCCTGTACCCGAAGGATAGGCAGCCTTCTCAACCACCACGGATTTGATTGTGCCACTCCCTCCCTGCAAGGTAAGATCATGAAATGTGGAATATTCTTTTTCTTATGTAAACAATTATTGAAGTAAAAATTGTAAAGCTCTTCCCTATCCCACTCTCTACACCCTCTGAACACAGTACACCCTCACAGACAGTGATCCCCCCACATACAGTACACTCCCACCAACACAGAGTACACCTTTGCATACACACACAGTGCACCCCTCACACACATCATCTCTTCACCCATATACACACTTCTTCCCCACATACCTTCACCCCCACAAACACATACATACATATATACATGCTCCACCCCATTACACACCAAATTTCATATATAAATAACTACAGCTCCTTGATAAGCACACAATGCAACCCCAATACACATATACTCACAATGCAGCCCCTAGATGCACACGCACACACTTAAGAGGCCCTTTCAACACACACAAACACACACACACATACTGTCTCACAAACTCACAAATTGCTGTTTTTATTTAAATCCACCCAGCCTTTGGGAGAGCTGAGTGGATCTTTCCCTGGCGTCCAGTGTGTCTCCTCCCAGTGTTACTGCAGTTTCTCTCTGCTACCCTGCGCGCCCTCTGTAGTGGTGCCGGGTCCGGAATGACGTCATGTCACCAAACAGCACACAGGCGAGCAGAGAGGAACTGCAGGAAGGTTACTGCTCCCTGCGGCGGCCGGCTTTAATGTTTCCTGCGCAGCTTAGCAAGGGGCTGACAAATACCGGGCAAAATGTCTAGTCGCCATGGAGACCTGGTGCCTGGAATTTGTTAAGCCTTGTGTATGTATATATATATATATATATATATATATATATATATATATATACACACACACACACACACACACACACATATACATACATTATATACACACATATATACACACGTTTTATAACTGCCGCCCTACTTTTGTTTCTGGACCCTTACATGCCCTCTCCCTGACATTACACGCCCTTTCCCTGCCATATAAGATGCAGACACCCTGCCATATTACACATTCCATCCCTGCCACTTTACACTACACACTCCACGGGCTGGCAATAAGGCAAATAAATGCCTTATTCACCTACTAGTAGTGCCGACCCCTTCTACTGTGTGTTCTACAGTGAGTAATCCATTTTGAGATGAATAAATAGATTTTTACAGCTGGAATTAATTTTCCTGCCACAGACTTTTCATTTTAGATTGTCAAGAATCAGGAGGTTTTCTATTAGCATAAACAAAACCAAAAACTTTGGAATTTGCATCAATGGACTTGGAACAAATTGACAGAATGTTGGCATCCATAGTTAGGACCAGGAGAAAAACGAGGAGGGTGAGAAGTGAGCCACAAGAACAACGTGGGGGTTATAATAAAAGCAAATTAACTCTTCTATTGTCAGTGCAGCATGTTAATTTAAATTATATCTATATATATATATATATATATATATATATATATATATAGATCATGTATCATCTATCTATCTATTTAACTCTCTTTTTCGCCCTATTGTTCCTCCTCCACCTACTAACTTGACCGCCTCAGACTTTGCAACTCACTTCACTGACAAGATCTATTTTTCTTCTTCCCCTTACATCTTTCTTCCCCATACTTCCTCTAACCTCACTCTCTCTGCTGTTCATTCACACCCGCTACAGTGGAAGAGGTTTCTGCTCTGCTGCATTCCTCTCGCCCCACCACCTGCTCCCTAGATCCAGTTTCCTTGCATCTGTAATGACATGAAGGGGTGCTGCCCTGAGACAGCACTATCCCTTTAAATGTGGGAACCAATTTAGCAAAGAATAAAGGCAAGGACACAATGAATAGAATAAATCAAGAAATATATATTAAAGGGAACCAAAGGACAAAAGATAAAACAATATGTAATAAATATATACAAAGTCACAGAATAATATTTACAATAAATCAGGATAACCACAAATTGGGCAGGCAGAGTATACTTAAACAGTCCTTTGGTATAAAGAATGTATTTGGGCAGGATTGTGCAGCCACCACAGAAATAGGTGGGACACAGATCCAGAGCCACAAAACAAATATATGGCACCAGGAAGCAAAGCCCGAAGCAGGACAAACAAACAAGGCTGCAGAGTCAGGATCACTGAAAATATGGCAGGAGACAGGAACACTGAACCATAACACAGGATCGGGAGGCACAGGAACGCAGAACCAGGAGGACACGGGAACACAAGACACGAGAACTCAGGACCAGGAAACACAGGACACAGGATCAAGAAGCGAAGAGTCAGAATCTCAGGAACCAGGAAATAAGAACCACGGAACAAGAAACAGGAGACAAGAGACAGTGATCTGACAAGGGGTGAGGGGAGAAACCAAACTATATAGGTGCTAAACAAGGACCAGGTGAAGTGCTTAATGAAAAGAAATTAGGAACAGTGCCAAACAAAGATAGTGGTGTGAATGGGTACTGCAAGAGGGGGCATATTAACTAAGGAGTGTGTCGTGACAGCATCTCATCCGTACTCTGTCTTCTTCTCTTTCTCTACCTCTCACAAAAATTTGCAATCGTTCTCTCTCCTCTGGCATATTTCCATCGCCCTTCAAACATGCAACTGTAACCCCAAGTCTAAAGAAGCCCAACATTGACCCTAACTCCACGTCCAACTACTGTCCTATCTTGCTACTGCCTTTTGTGTCCAAGATCCTTGAAAGAGTTGTGTATGCGAGATTGACAGACTTCCTCGAGTCCAACTCTCTGCTAGACCCGCTTCAGTTTGGATTCCGCGCTCATCACTCTCTTGAAACAGCTGTGACCAAAGTATCCAATGAGCTACTCGCTGCAAAATCTTGTGGTCACTACTCTATCCTAGTTCTCCTTTACCTTTCTGCGGCTTTTGACACTGTTGATCATCAACAGATTCTTCTCATTAACCGCAATATCAATCTACAAGATATTGCTCTCTTCTGGTGCTCCTCCTACCTTTACCAGCGCTCTTTCAGTGTTTCTTTCTCTGGCTCTGCTTCTTCTCCCCAACTCCTCTCTTTTGGTGTCCCCCAAGGTTCAGTCCTTGGTCCCGTACTGTTCTCTATCCATACTGCCTCCCTTGGTAAACTCATTAGCTCTTTTGGCTTCCAATATCATTTCATCAGCTCCACCACGCAGGCTCGCTGCCTAGGTGTTCTCTTTGACTCCAACCTCTCGTTCACTCCTCATGTTCAGTCTATTGCCAAATCCTGCCGCTTCCATCTCAAAAACATTGCGCGCATCCGACCCTACTTAACGCCAGATGCAACTAAGGTGCTGGTCAATTCCACTGTCCTTTCTCGCATTGACTACTGTAATCTGCATCTCAGTGGTCTTACGTGCTCCCAACTTGCACTGTTACAGTCCATAATGAATGCGTGGCGAGGCTCATCTTCCTGTCCGTCCGCACCTCCCACGCCTCATCCTTCTGTCAGTCCCTACATTGGCTTCCTGTAAGATATAGGGCTCAATTTAAAATTCTGGTTCTTGCTTTCAAATCTCTACATAATGCAGCTCCCACCTATCTATCCTCCCTTACACAAGTATGTCCCGTCTAAGCCCGTACGCTCTGCTGAAGACTTATGTCCATCTTCTGTCCGCACTCCCACCTCTGATGCTCACCTTCAAGACTTCTCAAGAGCTGCACCTTTCCTGTGGAACTCACTTCAGTCCTCCGTTAGATGCACACCCAGTCTCCACTCCTTAAAAAAATCATTAAAACCCCACTTCTTCATAAAAGCGTATCAATTAAATTGTTAATAGCTCCCGACTGATTCCTCTCTTGCAACTGTCATTAGTCTAATACTATCTTTACCTTTTGTGTCACTTTACCCACTTTATTTTTAAATACTATCTTTACCTTTTGTGCCACTTCCTCTAGCATGTAAGCTCATTGAGCAGGGCCCCCAACCCTTTTGTTCCTGTGTGTCCAACTTGTCTGGTTACAACTACATGTTTGTTCGTCCACCCACTGTAAAGCGCTGTGGAATTTGTTGGCGCTATATAAATAATAACATAATAATCTGTCTGTCTGTCTATCTATATGTCTGTCTCTTTCTATCTATCTGTGGCGGACCGCCTGGCACCCCCACTGGGTTCCTCCGCCAATCGGGCTTCCTAGTAGTCGCCAAGTACTATAAGCACCGCACCAGACACCATAACCACCGTGCCCCCCTTAGCCGCTGCAGCTTGGCTGGGGTCTTGCTGTCCCTTCCCATCCTGGACCAACACCTAGATCCAGCTCCCAGTGGGAAGACCTCTTTTCCAAGAGAGTGTAATAATCCAAAGATAATAATAGCAATTCCCCCCCCACACATGAGCCATGGCTTAATGCTGGGAAGTAGTCTGTTTAATGGAAGCACAGTCACAGAATTTATACAAGTTACAAACTCCTCCTCTGTGCCTGAGAGATAATTGAGGAACTGTAATAACTCAATTATCTCCAGGTAGAGAAAAACACAAATTTTTCAGATACCCCAAAGTACCCCCAAAACACATGAAAACCCCACAAAGTTACATTCCATGATAGCCCCGATCTGGGTGACCAACATATCCAAAAATCACCCAAATCAGTGCAGGGGTTTGGGATTTCTATGGAACCGACCTAGCACATGGTCCTATGCCCAAAACAATTCCATGAATTCAGTGCTAACAGTTGGTCAAGTTCGGTAGTTTAAAAATGAACAAACTACTTAATGTAGTCAATAGTCATACCGTGGAGCTTGTTCCCCTCATCCAGATGAACGATTCCACCGAACAGTGCCCTTCCATGATGTACTGAACCGAATGCTGGCGATGATAGAAGTTCAGTGGTGTTCGGGAGTTCGAATGTCCGATTTCAGTTCCATGCACTCGAACACTAAACACCGCAGCCTGTGTTTGTGGGAACAAGATGGCCGCCACCACCCAGATGAACAATTAGAGCACTGCGGTTAGAATCGTTATGAGGTGATGATAAGGCTTAACAAGCTCCCGGATGGTCCATAGTTTGTGTGGCTGTTCGGTTCCAGAACCAAATATAAAAATCCCACGAACCAAGTCTGTTCACATCGTTTTTTAAAGGGTCCATAGTCTTTTGGCTGGAAGCTGGCCAGCAGGCCCCTCCAGGAAGACATTTCTTCCACATTATCTATCTATCTATCTATCTATCTATCTATCTATCTATCTATCTATCTATCTATCATGTATCATCTATCTATCTGCCTCTTTCTATCAATCTATCTGTGTGTCTATCTCTTTCTATCTATCTATCTATTACAAGATGCCAAAATGCCAGAGTATTGCAGTATGCAATGAAACTTTTTTTATTAAACCAACATAATTATTTTGTGAGTTATCCTCTTTTCCTCAGGACTGAATCAATACTGATTAATATTGCTTCAGATCTGAGAAAGAGAGGAAAATTCTGAAAAGCTTGTCTTTTAAGTATTATGTTAGTCTAATAAAAAAGGTATTATTGCATTGTGCAATACTCTGGTATTTTGGCATCTTGTCTACTGCACTAATATGGCTAATCCAATATATAAACTAAACTATGCATTATTTATATAAATAGAATGAGGACAATTGACGATAATTAATTGACGTGCAAAATATAAACAGAGACAAGGGGTAAAGAATGCCTGGCTGAAATTAGCTTACAAGAGCAATAACCACATGTCAGGGGGAGTGTCAGGATTACTGTAGATGCCCAACACGCAGAACTAAAGTAGATAATAAGAAAATACCCAAGACATATTACTGGGCCTTAGAATGGCCGGATTTAACGTATAAAGGTAAATAGCCACAAGACAGGGAAAAGACAAGATGTAGAAATAACGTAAACGATTAACAAGCCACGGGTCAAGGAATGGAGAAATCAGAATATTGAGGAGCCAAGCCAAAGGTCAAGGAATACAGAGATAAGATAGTAAAAAGGAAAGCCATTGTCAAATACACTAGAATCAATACAAGGAACGCGCTCTCGAATAACCAAATGGAAACCACGACAGGGCACAGAGAAATGAACAAAATAGGCTTAAATAGCTTAAGGTGTAACCTGATAGGCTGTAGGGAAACATGTGACCATGGGTGTGTAACACACCCACATCATAATTAATGGTCTAGCCCTTTAAAGGTTAAACTGGAAATCCTTAAGTTATTTAAAGCTGCAGCGGCCTGCGTCTTTAATGATTACAGACCGGGCCGCTGAGAGAGGAGGAGCCACCACCATGGGTGAGTGGCCAGACAGAGACATATGAGCGGACCCGGCGGGCGAAGACCTAAAAGGTAAGAGATCGCCGGCATTCCCCTTAGTGTGTGCGGCGTGACAGGGAGAATGGATTGATGGATAGAGCCTGTGTCATAATAAGCTAGTTTAAATGGTGTCATATGAATTCCGGCTTCTGAATTTTCACATTCCCGGAGCGCGACTGGGCAGGGGCACTGCCGATTGGCTTAGAGTGGCCAGCTAACGCTCTCAGCCAATCAGTTACTCCCTATTCACTAAACTGGCTTGCAAAAGGTAAGTTTCTTTTCAAGTCAGGTTTGTGAATATAGAGTCACTAATTGGCTGAGAATGTCAGCTGACCGCTCTCAACCATTCAGCGCCCCATGTCCGGCTGCACTCCACGCTTCGTAAATGTGAAATTTCAGAGGCCAGAAGCCACAGTGGTGGGAGTGTGATTGTTGCTGGAGGCAACTCTGGGGTTAAACCGTTCAAGAACAGTTTAACTCATCAAAGTAAGAGTGCCTCCAGGGCCCCTCATGGCACCATAACAACTTCACTTAGATTGTTTTGGTGTCTGGAGTGTTCTTTTAACTGCCTGTCCTTCATCCGAAACATACATGGCCCTGCTCACCTGTGGTAATATGACAAGGGAATTACAAACTTTAGCTCATAAATAGATGGGCTGGAAAAATACAGGAGTTGGAAAATTTTTACAGTTTGACTATTTTGATTTACAATGTGCAGTTCCTTTTTTGATTCTCCAGAATTCATAGTTTAATAGATAAAACATGTGAATTATATGTGTGAAAGAGAGAGGGATAGCAAAACTAAGCTTCTAAAAATTGACTATTGATTATTATTGTAAAGGTTTTTTAGGTGCACTAGAAATGGTAGGATGCAAGTCTGATTCGGATGAGAGTTTCCCTTAGTAAGCACTCCCTATTTTTTTTTACTATTATTTTTTTATCGCTCAAAAAGCCAATCTTCTCATATTTATTAGCAAAATCACCCTCGTTAGATTGAATCGAGCATCCATTATTTTTAGCTGCGTTCCTCCACTAGCGCTTATCTCTAGTGAAAAATAAATTACTTAATTTTTTTTCTGATAACATTGTTGTAAAGTGTTGCGTAAACAGAGAGGAAGCTGATTTTAGTTAAATCCCTGTTGAAAGAGTGTCCTCCAATGAATGGTATCTCAATGGAGATTAAGTGATTTATTCCTCACTCGAGATAATAGCGTTTGACTGAGAACTGCTAAAGAGAAAGAATGGTTTCCTTCAGTCTGATTTTTGATGGCTTGCTAATTAAGTGCAAATTGTAAATAGATAATTGAGATTTCTATCGTTATTAATATTTTGGGCTATGTTGTTCCTTTAAAAAAAGCTAAAAAGTTTCAATTTAGTCTATTTTTTAAAATAGCACACCAACTATTTTAATGTCAAAAAGTAACAAAAACAGAACAGATATCTTGCTGGCTAAAGCTTTAGTGCTGGTAAATTCCCTGGAAAAGACACCTAACGTTATATATTCACTTTCCTTAAATACTTGTAGATTGTAAGCTTGTTGGAAGAAGGCCTTCTTTAGAGGGGAATCAAGACCGACTGAAATGTAGAGAGAAAAGGATCAGGAAGGATAGAGAAAAACATAAGCTAATTCTATAACTTTCCTCCATTTCAGTGTTGAGGCTAGTTTCAACAGACTGATCCTCCTATGGTGATGTCACTCTTTCTCACTGTAGGTAGAGGGAAGTCTTGCAGCACTGGGCAGCATGGAGTGGGGAGGCCATGTCACCATTGGTTGTCCATCGCCAGCATGCACAGAATTAGCATTAGCCAGCCATACTGGGTGCAAATGCACACCAAGATGACATTATTGTCCGTGATGTCCGCTTTATCATGGAAATGTCCTCCTGTAAGCTCCTACCTACTCACATCTTCCCTCTTGCAATATCACACCTAATAAAGGTGGCAGATCTGGAGCAGACATCCCTAGGGTGAATAGGCGGATTCTCAGGGAAGATGGGCAGCTTTTCAGATAATCAGAGTGATTCGTAGATTCACAGGGCCTTGGTGTGACTCCTGAGGTGAACAAGCAGATTCTCAAGGTAATAGGTATTATCTTGGGGTTTCAGGGTGAATAGGCAGGTACCTGGGATAAATCAACAGGGTCTGAGTGTAAACTGACAAATTTTCAGAGTGAATAGCTCTCATGGTGGATGGATAGAGAATCCAGCTTAACAGACATATTCTCGGAACCTTGTGTGTATGAGCAGATCTTCAGGGTGCATGATGGATTTTCAGGATATCAAGATAAATGTACAGATTCTTGGGGTGATTGTGCTAATGGACAAATTCTCTCGATAAATGAGTACAGAACCTCAAAGGGAGCATGCAGATTGTCATGGAGACTGAGTCCTATGCACCACACAATTGTACAGGCATTTTCCTGTTTTCGTTTAATTAGCTTTCTTAGAGTTAAGCTGTTGAGGTTGTTGGTGGCGGTTGGCAGTATATTTATTGCCGACTGTACAATCCATTTGCACTTTATCTTGGGGAGACTGGACATAGTCTCTGGGTTAATGGTTAGATTGCAGGTTGACTGGATCTCAGGGTGCAAACCTAAAAGTTATCAATAGGCCATGATGCCACATAACTGTTGTAGCCCCTGTCACGTCTCCATCCACTCTCTAAAAAATTAAGAAGCCTCAATGTAACCATTTATTATGGAGTAAATGAGCTGATTCTAATTCTATTTCTACAATATTCTAAATTAGAAGGTTCCTGTATCTAGGAAGGTTGGTGTTTTGGCAATGCTTTTATCTATAAGACAGGCCTGCAGATTCTGTTTGACCAAGCACATTTGGTGTCTTCTAAGTGTCTGGGTCTCACCCCAAGTTCCATCAGCCAGTCCAGAATACAAAGCAGATACAGAGTGACCAACAGCAACAAAACTGCTTACCTTCTCTTCTACACATATTTAAAGGGGTTTAAGCACTATCACTATGCTTGATAATTGTTTCTCTCAAAAACCGCAAACCCATTACGTTTCTACCATAAAAATATTATATCAAATTAATCATAATTCAGTTTACTTTTTGGTTTCTCCAACTTTAATGTGCGCCTTAAAGTGCTGTACTGTATACCTACAACATTAATACTCTTACTCCACGAACATTGTTTGGAAATGTATATTCCTCCACCTGTTACCAGGCAACTACTCTCATCACAGTCAGTCAACCATTTGTTAAACAATGGCCACGGATCTGTTTGTTAAGATGAATTATACATTGTTATTCTCAACAATTCTTCACAAGTCCAGGTTTAGCGAATGAACTCTTAATATGTTAAAGCACTTGATGCACTTGATGAGTTATGTAAAGACGAGAAGCACATTTTTTATCCACATAAACAAATCTATCCAGTCAGTATTCAGTAATTACAGACCAGCTGTCTTGAATTCTGTTTTATGAATGGGCCTTCTATGTCTGAAAAAACTTGTTGAAGAAACTAGCTTTTAAGACCAAAATAATTAACGTTGAACCATGTGCAGGCGCCCTATCGCAGGATCTGAGCAGATTTTTTTTTTTTTATCAGTCGAAGTAGCATCTTCTCTGGGCATGAATCTGATTGAATAGATGGTTACCATAATAGCACTAATTCTTATCTCAACTCTCAGTCTCTCTCTGAACACACCATGATCTCCCTTTCAGATTCAGAGCAGGAGAATCGAGCCAGAGATTATCAAACTAAGAGAGGGGCATCTCCTTATCTAATAGAGCAGCTTTAATCTGATCCTGGACATGCTGTCTTGTAAGTCAAAGAAAAACTGCTTGCAGCACTTGTTATCCACTAATCATGACTCAGGGCTACAGTGAATAATTCTATGGGTTCCTTTTAATGTGATTTTTTTTCTTTTTTACTGAGAGGGGGGTATAAGCTATATATCTTAAAAATACAGGAGATAATTGTTTATTGTTTTTATAATTCTTTTTAGAAGTCATAAAATATGCCTTTAGTGGCATCTGCTTTTTCTCTTCTGTCACGACACAGACATCACGGCAATTATTATCAATTACTTCTAAAGTACTAATCTATTTTTCAGCGATGGGCAGGAGATGTTGTATTCTTAAAGAAGCAGGCGGGGGACTTTTTTTAAATGATATGTTTTCATTAATTAGAGGATGCTCTGTAGAGTTTGTTGCACAAAACAGAATATATCTTTTTCCGAAATAAAGTTCTCAGTGAGCCAGCAACATTGCCAATTTTCTTAATAGCAATTATGATGCTTGTGTATTTAATTTTGAAGATATTTTACCAAGAAAAATTTACATTGCAATGTCCCGGGATAGTTAAACAATACAATCAAACAGAAAAGTACTTTTTGAATCTGTTTATTTAACAGAATTAATTTATTCAATGTATTATAATTTAAGAGGTTAAATAAGAGCTATGTTTATAAATAAAAACATCTGGGAAGTACTTTAAAAGCGCATATTTTATTAATTCAACTGTGTGGTCCTTGGGTGCAACACAGCTATAGCACATAAATCACCTGTGATTATTTGGACAGAAGCGTCACATGAAGGGGGGCTCATTCTCCTGCCAGTTGCTCACTTGCCCCAACTTGTTTACTAGTGACCTGCTTAAAACTCTAATTTATTAAGGGGTTAAATATTTCATCTGTCAGTCGTGGTGTTTGCATAGATGGCTCATTTATTATTTTCATTAAAGTGTTGTAACTAAACAAGTATAAAAATAATAATCACAGCACTAATTTATGGATTCCAGCATTATGAAACACACACGCTGATTGCATTTGGTCGTTGTGATTTTGCAAGAAGTATGTTTTGGAGGTTTGTGATTTCTAATGGAGTAGCATATGTACCAAAACAAATTAAGAATTTATAGAACAGGTCATATCCAGGGGAGTATTAATGAAATGTGTGATTGATATTTTCCGTTTGCCATAACAAGTTTACTGTCTGGTTAAAGGGTCACTCTATGTACCACAACCACTGCAGTTTATTGTAGCAGTTATAGGGCAAGCAATCGATGGATGGAGTTCCCTGGTTTTCGACAAACCATTTTCACAGCCTGTTATTGCTGTCTAAATTTGGATGGATAATGTGGAAGTGAAACCGTCACATTACCCTTGAAGTCACGTAAGGGCTGGCCTTTTGAATGCTTGAAAAAAGTTTGCTAAAAGCCAGAGGTACTGCACTCACAGGCACCCTGCTCCATTCTCCTGCATACATTTCTCATTTCTTCCCTTTAGAAATTCAGTATTGCATGTGCAATGATGTACCTCGCATGTGTGACAATGCTTTCTAATCTCAGCTACTTCCCATAAGACGATGTGAGGACTGGAGCAAGTAATTACATTTTTTTATTTAGCCCCTTCACTATGGGATTCATGTATACGTGATTGTTTAATATTGCAAATGAAATGTGTTTTATGGAAATGAATTTCATTTGCAATTTGTCTGGCTGGGTGCAGATCGCTTCTGATGCTTCCTCCTGGTCACAGGCTGGAAAGGAGCATTCAGACAGGTCTGCACAAAGTCTATAGTGCAGACCTGCAGCTAAGCACCCTCAGACCATCATGGATCTCACTGTTCCACCAGGTAAATGAATAATTGCCCCTCTCCAGGCCTAAAACTATATATATATATATATATATATATAAATTGCCCCGGTGCCACCCGCGTCACTATATAGGCAAAATTATAATCAAGGGTGCACTCACAGGACTTCAAGTGAAAAAATGTGGTTTAATGAAATATAATTACGTATGAGACAAAAATCAATGTTTCGACCCTGGCTCACCATGATCTTGAAAAAGACCCGCCTGGGTCGAAAAGTCGAAACTGTTTTCTAATCTGTAACTTGAATATTTGGTGAATGATTTTTTTTTTGTCAAACCAAAATGTTAGTTTTGTTTTCATTAAATACCCTATTTATGCATATTGCAGTGAAAAATACATTTAAAGTGTCTCTGTCACTGTTAGAGGTCTTTGTATAGTTTGCCAAGACTCAGGATGGTGATTGCATGCTGGGTGTCTGGGGACCAGGCACTGCAGGAGAAAGTGTCCCTCCTGGCCACCACCAAGCAAGTTCTGCCTTTTGTCATGTTTTGCCCAGTGTAGGAAATATACTAAGATCCTACATGGTATTAGTAAATCTTTTTACTGCCTTAAAGGACCACTATAGGTACCCAGACCACTTCAGCTTAATGAAGTGGTCTGGGTGCCAGGTCCAGCTAGGGTTAACCCTTTTTTTTTGTATAAACATAGCAGTTTCAGAGAAACTGCTATGTTTATATATGGGTTAATCCAGCCTCCAGTGGCTGTCTCTTGACAGCCGCTAGAGGGGCTTGCGTGCTTCTCACTGTGATTTTCACAGTGAGAAGACGCCAGCGTCCATAGGAAAGCATTTTGAATGCTTTCCTATGGACTGGCTGAATGCGCGCGCGGCTCTTGCCGCGCATGCGCATTCAGCCAAAGAGGAAGAGAAGAGGGAGGAGAGGTGGAGGAGAGCTCCCCACCCAGCGCTGGAGAAAGAGGTAAGTTTAACCCCTTCCTCTCCCCAGAGCCCGGCGGGAGGGGGACCCTGAGGGTGGGAGCTCCCTCAGGGCACTAAAGTGCCAGGAAAACGAGTATGTTTTCCTGGCACTATAGTGGTCCTTTAACATTTCAGTGAAATTGCAACACAGTCAATACTCATTCGGGGAGAGGGGAAGGGGCGAGACTTTCACCATTACTTTCCAGACACACAAAATCACCCAAACCATTTGGTTAAAGGAACACTCTGTTAACACAGAATATGAAAAGCCTCCGGAAACATGAAGTGGTTTTGGTGCTTAGAGTGTCCCTTAAAATTAAATGCTATTTTTCAAATGCATTAAAATATACATTAAACTTCCCTGGCAAGTCCACTGATGCTGAAGTAATGGTACCAAAATTTATAGGGTTAGTATGTAGGAAATGCAAAATGATTAGTATTCATTAAGGAATCCCATGGGTTTGGATTCTATAGAACACTGAATTGTTTGTGTAAGAGCATTATTATTTTTGTTTTTTTAACTAGCTGCAGATTACGAGGAACTTCAACATTCTTAGCCTAATTAGGAAAATACTCTTCTCATTTTCAATTGTAGCACGTTTTTACATACCCTATAAAATGCTTGTTTAGGCGCCAATGTGCTATTGCCTCATATCTCACTTAAAAGAGATGAGATAAATTGCATAATCCTTTGTATTAATACCTTTTTTAATATTTGAGTTCATCTCTTGCTAAATGGGTAGAAAGTGGTCCCACTATCTGATAAGCCTTACATGGATCAGCCTTTTTTTCGTTTAAAACCGCAGATGGCCTGCATGCTGTCTCTTATCCATATCTGAGATTAGACTCGGGCAAAATGTGTTATCTGGTAGCAGCAGGTCAACCAGGAATGAGATCAACAACTCTGTGGTGGAATTAAGGCATTTACATATTCACAAGGGACGACGCGATAACTAAACGTCAGGACTGGGGGATGACAAAAAAAAACTAAACTTAAAATAAATTCATATGTAGAAAGAAAGATTATTAAACAGTTGCTAAACTAATCTATTATCTAAAAAACAGCAAGGTTAAAAAACATGATTGTAGCTAATATGTGTTTAATATTAGCTTTTTTTAACAGTGGTAGACCCTGCCACTTTTAATACAGTATCTCATTGTTACTAAAGACTACTGCTATGGAAAACCTTGAAACCAACTGCGTGCGTGCATGACATCACAGGCTTGACATGCATATACTTGTGATGTCACTCATGCTATGCTACTGTCATGCATTTGTATAATTAAGTGTTCTTGCATAGCAAGACCACGTATTATTATCTCACAAATATATTATTCTTATTCTTATTATAGCCAAATTTACCACCCTAACACCTCCCACAGTTTTTACACTACATAGACAGTAATATACCGAAATGGTTCACGGAATATCGTCGTTTTTGTGGCGAAATTGGTCCCATAGGAATGAATGGCGAAATGTTCAAAACTAGAGTGGGAGTTGACAAAAGCTGAAAAATCAGGACATGATTTCTAAACTGCCACCACTCCTTCATTTTCAAGCCCACCTACACAAATCTATATCAAAACGTTCAGCTATCCCTGCTGTCACTAAAAAAGTCCACGGCTAAGCCATAGTCCTGATAGTTTTTACAATATGACCATTTGTTTGCAACTCACGCCGTCCATTGACATTCATTGAAACTCCACTCTAGCTACCTCACATTTGCAGGGCAATATCTAAACTGCGACTGTGCATTCATTTTTAATATTTCAGAGAAATACTATGCATCAAAATGTAGGTCTGGGTCTTGTGATTCTCACAATATAAAGCTCTTCACTGTAGAATTTATAGTTTTTAAAATACGACCGTTTGAAGATGGCAACCGCCAGTGAAGTGAGCAATTTGGAACAGTTTGTTTTTAAC
Source organism: Pelobates cultripes (assembly GCA_933207985.1). Lineage (NCBI taxonomy): Eukaryota > Metazoa > Chordata > Amphibia > Anura > Pelobatidae > Pelobates > Pelobates cultripes. Next base: position 80,805,441 of record OW240919.1, on the reverse strand, counting down.
CGCTCTTCTCTGTCCTATTTGAAATCTATTAGTTCCTGTTGGCAGTTGGTGGAATGTTCGAGGGATTTGAAAGATTTGAAAGTTCTTCTCTGCCCTTGCTGTAGAGTGAGTGAACCACACTCCAACCTTTCCACAGTTACTCCAGCCACTCCAACCACACAACAGTTACTCAAGCCACTCCACCTACTAGTTACTAGTACTAGTTACTAGTTAACTGGATGTTGCTAATGGCTATAGTGAGAATACAACTTGACTTTCAGATTTAAGGCCAGAGTAGCTGAACTGCAGCACAGCTAGCTTAGAAAATTTTTCCAGTTTGGCTATTTCAACCATAAATCAGAATTTTACTTTGAAATCACCTTGAAGTCTCACTTTAGTGAGGAACTCTGTATATGTGTTTATGGCTGCTAATCAGGGCCAGATTAACAGCCCGTTGGGCCTGGTGCTGACAATTATGATAGGCCTAATTACAGAATCTTATCGACCAAAAACACTAAAACACTCCCAAGCGTCATGTATCTGATGGAGATGGTGCTGGAGGGAAAGAAAACAGTAGCTAAAAGAAAACATATACCCTATGCTAATCTTGCTCTAATTTATGTTTTCATCTTTCAAGTAAATCCATAACCCCTAACAGCAGTGTCCAGTCAAGCAGGAAGTCAATAGGCATGGTAAAAGGGTGTGCCATTGACACAAATCACGTAACCTGCCAAAAGGGCGAACATGCCCAAAAAGAGGATATGTCAGGCTGCCTGCCAATCATGCAAGCTGGCCAACTAAGGACATACTATGCAGACTGCACCCTGAGCTTGGCATAAATGCGTCTAATGATGCGCTCGCTCAACGCTTTCTAAGGACTGTCCACTAGAATTAGCTGGTGCACTCCTCTCCTTACCTTCTTACTAGCAGACAGAGGCTTCTGGTATATAGTCTGGGACAGAGAAAAGCTGTATGTAGTGAGTGTAGAAGAAAGGGAACATGCCACAGTGTTAGAGAGACAAAGTCAGCATTACCTTAAAGGACCACTATAGTGCCAGGAAAACAAACTCGTTTTCCTGGCACTAAATGGTCTTTAGGTCCCGCTCAGCCTCAGGGTCCCACTCCCGCCGGGCTCTAGGGGAGGAAGGGGTTCAATACTTACTTTTTCCCTCTTCGACCGAATGCGTGGCAAGAGCCCCGCGCATTCAGTCAGTCCATAGGAAAGCATTCTCAATGCTTTCCTATGGACGCTGGCGTTTTCTCACTGTGAAAATCACAGTGAGAAGTGCGGAAGCGCCTCTAGCGGCTGTCAATGAGACTGGATTAACCCAAATGTAAACATAGAAGTTTCTCTGAAACTGCTATGTTTACAGCAGGCAGGGTTAACCCTAGATGGACCTGGCACCCAGACCACTTCATTGAGCAGAAGTGGTCTGGGTGCCTATAGTGGTCCTTTAACTAAATTCATATTCAGCCAGTCCACACATGTTTTGTTCCTATACATCCCTCTTAAGTTTCCATACTTAAGCAAGAGTATGTGAAAAGTAATTAGGGTTGCCACCTTTCTTGGAAAAACATACCTGCCTTGCTAATTTGCATAATTAATTATGTAAGGGTGACATCACATGATGCTGTAAAATTACCAAAAAACTACTTGGTTTGATTCTGCTTTATAGATGGATTGCTTCTAGTGTCTCAAGTCTCCCAGTGTCCACATGTCTCACAGTGCCCTCATGACTCAGTGTCCCCATGTGTCGATTACCCCAGGTTTCAGTGTCCCTATGTATCAGTGTCTCAGTGCACCATGTCTCCCAGTGTCCCCTAGTCTCCCAGTGTCCCCTGGTGCCATGTCCCCAGGTCTCCCAGTGACCATATGTATTACAGTGTCTCAATGCCCCATGTCTCCCTGTTTCCCCCAGTATTCCCATGTGTCTATGTTCCCATGTCTCCCAGGGTCCCCATGTCACCGGGGACACGGGGAGACCTGGGGACACGGAGACACCAGGGATGCTGGGAGACTAGGGGACACTGGCTGGGACACATGGAGACACTGAGAAATTAGGGGACACTTGAACACATGGGGACACAGACACCAGGGATGCAGACACTAGAGAAACTGGCTGGGGGCATTGAGACATGGGGGCACTGGGAGACATGGGGACACTGAGATACCAGGGACACAGACACTAGGGACATTGAGACACTTGGGGCACTGGGAGACATTGGGGCACTGGGAGACATGGGGACACTGAGACACTGGGAGACTAGGGGTTACTGGGAGACATGGGGCACTGGGAGACATGGGAACACTGAGACACCAAGGCCACTGTCTGGGAGACATGGACACTGGGAGACATGGGAACACTGTGTCCCCATGTGTCTCTGTGTCCCCATGTCTCCCAATGTCCATTAGTGTCCCCAAGTGTCTGTCATAATGTCTCCCAATGTCCCTTAGTGTCTGTGTCCCCATGTCTATTTGCAGCCTTTCCCCCCATCCTTCACTTCCCTGACCTGTAGGCTGTCTCTAGAGGGTAGGAATTGCTGTCAGGACTCTCTTTAGCTGCTCCCATGCGGATCAGTGAGTAGAGATAGGCAGGGAGGGATATGCTGGAACTTCCAATCCCTGCCTCTCTCCACACACAGCGACACCTACTGGCCAGTGCTGGTTTTGCATCGTAATCTCTGTTAATACTAAGGAAAATACCAGCATTTGTATTGCCAGTATGACTGGACTGCAATATCGGCACCGGCCAGGCAGCCTCAAATACTGGCTGTGCCAATAAAATATCAGCCAGGTGGAAACCCTAAGTAGTAGTGTAGAGTAGTGTGTAAAAAAAAATAATATATATTTTATTTTAAAATAAATCAATGGGCCTATTCCATGGGCCTGGGCCTGGGCCTAGGCCTGGAGCTGCAGCTCCATCAGCCCCTATGTTAATCCGGCCCTGCTGCTAATTAAGCACTATTATGTAGAGAAGCAGTAAAGGATCATAGATACATGGAATAACCTTCCCAAAGAGGTGGTAGAGGTTAAAAAAGCCTTCTAAACATCTGAATGGCATTAAAAGAACACTATAGCGTTAGCTATACAAACCTGTGTTTCTAATGCAATAGTGCCCTAATCTACAGTTAGTTCCGAGGGCCCCAAAACTACTGGCTGCTAGACAGCCACTAGACGTGTGTGTATATAACATTGCAGTTTGTACTTCAATAGAGTTAAAACGACAGGGCCTCTTCTACCAGATCACTTCATTAAGATGAAGTGGTCTGGGTGATATTAGTGTTCCTTTAATGCTCTAATATTTAAAATGAACGCTATTATGGTTATGGTTAACAGATAGCTCTTCCTTGCACAGGACACAGAGTGCCTAGTTGATTAAATTTACTAAACTATCCTGCATGTGCAATGCTACTGGGAGAGTGTTCATTGAACTAATTTTGAAACACTACAAATAATACTGTCTTCGTGATTTCTGTTTCAAAGCTTTGTAATTTGGTGTGTACACACAATGGATGTACAGAACATTTCAAACTCCCCTTATTTGTTTGCATCAAAGATCACCAACTGATTAAATTTGTCAACTTTGTGCTCAAAGAAAATTCATCCCAGGTCCCATAATTATTGTATAATTTTATGCAAATACAGAGAGGAGGTGTGCAGTGGCAACTGTTTCTTTGTGGTTTGGCTCCTTATATCGAGGGGCACCAGAGCACTCCTGGAAACATAACCACTACAACTCACTGTAGTGGTTATGGTGCTTGGAATGTACATTTAAACATAATTCTCAGACCATGAAACTTGCAAGTGATTGCTGTTCTTTGACATGCTGGGCCTATTTTATGCAACAGTCAGGCCTTGCTCTGGAAATATTTTGAGACTCCTTCATACTGAGGGTCTCCCATTTATACTAAACTAACAGAATTAATTCTGAATCCCCTGCCATTAATGCTATAACTCATTCACTCCCAGTGCTGCACAGATTTTCCTCTTTACTGAAACTCAAACAGCTCTCTGCAAATGATCAGCGACAGGTACACGTGAAGGGAATCTGAGATTTTACGAGTGCCGTTTGCACTCTGTGGCATCAGGACATAGGTTTCAAGGTAGGCAGATGCTCAGTTGCTGGAGCCAAAGCTCACCTGCTTTTTGGGATTAATTTCTTATCCTTTCCTTCATACAATGGGAGATTTATATGCCTGATACAGACACATCTACTATGTTACTCTATCTCCCCCAAAGGGCACAGCCCGCCTTTCTTAATGTATTTCAAACCGCAAGCCTTGCAAATGCTGTCTGAAGGCGCAGTGTAGTCTTGCTTAACCATTTCACTACCAAAGGGCATTTATTGAATAAATTATGAGTAGTGGTGAGCTTAAAAGGAAATGCCTAATTTTGAGGGAAAAAATAGTTGAATTGAAAAAATTCCCCAAATCATTCTAAATAGCATTTCCCCCCTATCTCTGCTATTTTGGCTTATATTTGGATTTCAGTTAGAAACCCTCGCAGCTGGCTATTTAGTCTTTAAATGCCAGATCTGTAAACCAGACAGGTTAAGACACAACTGTGTACTTCAACAATGGAATGGAATTATGTTTCAAGAGAAATTATAAGGGGTTTATCCACTAAATATAGAACTACGACAAATTGTAAACAATATTGCAACATTTAGACTAACATAGCTGAGTTTGAAAAGAAAATGTATTAAATCTATTTTATCTTAATACTATCATTAAACCATGGGGCTGCGATAAGGCAGGTGTGCAGGGTGACCTTCACCCAGGAAGGGCGCTGTGAGAGATTTTACATGAGCAGCGCCATTAAAGGACCACTAAAAGCACCCAGACCACTTCAGCTTAATGAAGTGGTCTGGGTGCCAGGTCCATCTAGGGTTAACCCTGCCTGCTGTAAACATAGCAGTTTCAGAGAAACTGCTATGTTTACATATGGGTTAATCCAGCCTCTAGTGGCTGTCTCATTGACAGCCGCTAGAGGCGCTTCCGCGCTTCTCACTGTGATTTTCACAGTGAGAAGACACTGGCGTCCATAGGAAAGCATAGAGAATGCTTTCCTATGGACTGGCTGAATGTGCGTGCGGCTCTTGGCGCAGATACGCATTCAGCCGATGACGTCGGAAGAGGGAGGAGAGTCCCCAGGGCCGAGGGAGCCCGGCGCTGGAGAAAGGTAAGAGTTTACCCCCTTCCTCCCCTAGAGCCCGGCGGGAGGTGGGGCCATGAAGGTGGTGGGGGGGGGGAGAACGACCTATTAACACTATAGTGCCAGGAAAACAAGTTTGTTTTCCTGGCACTATAGTGGTCCTTTAAAGACTGAGGAATGCTGCAATTGGATTCTTCTTAGGTTGATGTAGAATACTGGGGCTGAGGCTCCTGGGAAATTCTGGGGCTGAGGCTCCTTCACTTCTCCCACTGCTTAATATAAGACATCATGAAGTCAAGTGCCAGCTTCCTGTAGTACACACAGGAATGAAAGATAATGCAATAATTGGAATACAATAATAATAAAATAATATTGTTATATAATATATTTAATGTTTTGGTTTGAGGCAGCACACAGATCTCTCTATCCTTGTGACCAGTGGGAAGAATGCCCTCTTGCCACCCTTGGTAATCCTCCCCTGTAGACCAAAGAGGACAGACAGAGCGTGGCATACAGGTAGGGGTGATAGTTCCAACTTCACTGCATTTTCTACTAGTAACATTTTATAAATTCCCTCCAGTCTTTCATAAGCAAAAAAAAATGGCAAATTTTTCTGCTGCACTTGTCAAAGTCTGTCTGTCTATCTTTTTGCATGCGTGTGTGTGCGTGTGTGTGCGTGCATGTGTTATACATTTTTTTTATTTTTTTTTATTTTAAGACAGCACAGAAAATTCATTTATTTTGTATTGAGGACATTCTTATGCATCCATAAAACTATTTTGACCTGTATTTTTCCGAATCACTCCAAAACTCTTAAATGTTCACTGTGCAAGGAAATTAAAAATTAATCTTTATTTCCATCTTGGGGTGAAGAGAATCGTTAATTTTCTACACTGAAATTATATGGGTAATGACTGGTAATAAATTCTGGGTTTTGCACGCAGCTAATCATGGCTGGTTACACGGAGACACCTTTCATTTTTTCTCCCGTCATTTTGCTCCTGTAGCATGTAATTTATATGGCAATCTTTCTGCGTTATGATAATGTAAAATCTGTCATAGGGGAAAGTAAAGTCAGCGCTGAGGGAGGGGGGGAGCAAATTGTTTGTGTAACCCTTTCTGTTCAAAATAACTTTGCAGCAACTTGCAGTGTAAACATATACAAATTTACAAAAAAAATGGTAACTGTGAATTAGATTTGTTATTTCCATTTATACCTGTATGAACGGACAGTAAAAGATGAATTAACCACTTTTAGTGGGTGCTGCTGTGGCAATCTCAGCGACACTCCATGACTGCAGGGGTTCAAGCTGCGATGCTGAGGTAAATATCTCGAGGACCAGGATGACCACCGCCGGTCCAAATGGGGGGCAGCAGAGCTGCTGTGGGCTATGGAAGACGAGCGTGTCCTGTGCCGGAGGATCGGCTGCCTCCCCCAAACACCAGACCACACTTGGAGCTAGGCTGCATGGCTGGACAGAGCGCTCTCGTGGCGTATCAATTTGGGAAGGGTATCCCTTTGGTCCCTGCTTGTTTCTCCTCTGTCCTCCAGGCACCCAGGGCTGCTTTCGATGGTGATTTGGGGAAAAGAGGCTTATTTTTGCTCACTGGTGCCGGAACTCTTAGAAAGCACAACCGGCCATCTTGGCTATCACAATGACTTATTTTATAGTATTATACATTTCAGATATATTTTCTGTCACATTTTCTATTTCATTGTAATATATGATAGGACTTTCCAAAGACATGGATTAAGAAAACAGTGGTTAAAATTTATTATATTATATAGAACTTTATTGATGTATCTCATTCATGATTCCTAAGGGCAACCAGCTTGACTCCATGAGATTTGTCAACCCCGGCTGAGCAGCGTTACAGCACGATTTGTCAGATAGCTTGAGCCCCTCCATGGGAATCCGCGCCATAAAACAAATGACGCTCCTTGTAAATTATTATTAACATTTATACAGCACTAACATATAAAAAAAGGGATATTTACAGGTACAATTTCTGCTCAGATGAGCTTGCAATCTAAAAGGATTTAAGGTAGGTGGATTAATTGTTAGTTGTCTTTTCCAAGAACACTTATAGGTAAGGTGGTCTGACTGGGATTCAGACCTAGGTTTCCTAGTTCTAAGGCAGTGATATTACCATCACTGTTGTAACTAGGCAATATGTTACCCTTTCTTCATACCTTCCAATGTCGGCACCCCAAGTAGTGGTAGGGGAATAAAGGGGCGGGTCCGCTTGAGTTATGGCAGGTAGGCCTGTTCTGAATGCATGGCAGGCTGCTGGCCAATCATTTAAGACCAGCCTGCTGAAGGCAGATCTTGGTGCCATGAACATAGCGCGAGAGTGTCTAGTGATGTGCTCATTCTATGCTTGTTGAGAACAGTTCCCTGGTGTACCCAAAAACAGCACACCTGGAAAATAAGTCAGGATGGCAGCACAGGACCCATAAAATCTGGACAGCACTTCCAAAATGGGGGCTTTTGGGAGGATTGCTTTCTCTGATTTAAATTGTGAACGTTTCTGGAACATTTTGGAATTTGGATAAATATTCTATGGTTATCCTTGGGCTACACTCTTTTTAAATTGCCTCAACAAAACCGCTAACAGTAGGCACTCACATGGCCTAAAACTGCCATTGTTGCATTCAGTCATCAGAGTTTTTATTCCAATGCATGTCTGCGAACGCGCTCCGATGCATGTGTGTGTTTATGCTCTGAAGTGCATGCATTTCCAGTGGCCTAATTTGCCTCAGTAAGAAGGCACAGTCTCTGACAGCTGTCATTAGAGGCATCAGTAGGGTAAATACTAGAATAGCGTTTCTGATTGAAACGCTACACAGAATCTAAAATCCTAGAGTTTCTTCACTGATTCTACACAGTAATTTTGGTCTCACTGCTTTATACATTTTCTGACTGCAAAGCCTGTTGCCTGAGCAGAAATTTAATTTGGGGCTGAAAGCTGTATGTTAATTTAATGCATACTTAGTGCATCCCAGTATTTTCACCATAGGTAGATTGGAAGTCAATATTAAGGATAAATGTTTACATAAAACAATAGCAAAGTATATAACTGGGTGACATACAGTTTCCAGAAAAAGAAGGGTTAACTATCAATATGCCATCTTTACATACACTCACAAAAGGAGAAGAGATAAAAACTATGGAGAAAGAGAGCAACCGCAGCGGATGTGGCTACTGTACATGGAACTTGCTGTATTGGTCCTGAATTGAGGAAGGACAGTTAGCAATTAATTGCTTTTATAGTTTTGTTTTCTAAAATTAAACTCTTGTTGTGGCCAACCAGCTGCACATTAATAGGTCTTCTCCCAGAACCCTCTACACGCTTAGCCAGCCTAAAATAAACCTGATCACAGCCAGGACTCCTGAATGATTGAGAACAATTGTGCAAATACACCAACTGCCTATGAATGCCTATAGGCTAATAAGATTTTGCCTTTTTATACAATCTTAGATTATTTTTTTCCCCTCAGTTTTTGGCACTACTAATAAATGGATTTAAAAATTTGAATTTAATACAGTTTTTTTTCTGATGATGTGCCCACTGGACCAGATATGGGCCTTCGGAGCTTTTGTCCTGTTCTGATGTAATGTCCATCATTTGCTTAAAAAGATATAAGTGCCAAGTTTATCATTGCAATGAATGCAAGCCCCACTACTTCCCCCACCTTCCCCCCCAAAAAAACACAAATATATTTTTTACAAACACTGAGGTATGAAATTAACAGATGGGATAATCGTGGTTCTGACTAGCACTCTGACAAGGTAGAAAGGTGACTTACCCCAATTTTAAAATCAATTCGCTGTAAGTGCGACAATTAATATACTTAATGTTCTTCTCATTTAAATATATTTACCCAGAATCCTGTATTCTAGGAGACTCACGTGCCATTTTTTTTAACCTGTGTGGGCCATGGAAATGATACCAGAACAAATTTTTATTTCTTTATATTTGGAACAAACACTAAAAGACTAGAATAATAAGTAATTATCAAACTATACAGTGTTAATGTTCCTTCTTTACAGCCATCCCTCTCTGTCATGCATCCGATTGTAAAATGTGCCCACGGTAAGAATTTTGGATCAAAAGGTCTGTAATTAGCTGCGGGTAACTGGCATCTTCCTTCTGAATTGAGACTCTCTTCACCTACCTCCAGAAGCCGGCACTTTACACGCAAATAACATCATAAAAAAAGATGTAATTATTACCATTTTTGAAGCTCCCTTCTAATGAGAAGATTTTTCCTGCGGCATTTTTGTTTCATGTAACGCTTCAGTTTGAAATGTGCAGGGGTATGGGATCAGTGATAAGACACAGTGCCATGTTTATATTTAACAAACTATGCCCAGCAGACCGATGAGATCCTAACTGTATTCTGTTTAGAAGAGCTTGCACTCTAGTGACATCACCTCAATAATAATAAGCAGTAAACTGGATTATTACTTAACCCTGTTCAGTAACTGCTGACTGCAAAATGATGTAACTTAGCCAACATGTTCAAAGGGTGCCACTTCCTTGGAACTGGAGCCAGGGAAAACAAAGGAGTATGTGTAACATAATACCCAATATGCAGAATGTAAATTCTCCAGAGGAATAGAGACAAAGAAAAGGTCCCTAAACCAGTCCTTAGAGTGGCCAGGCAGACAGGATAAATAACAGTAAAATAGGAACGTCAGAACAAGCCAGGGTCAAGGAAAGCCAGAAAATCATGAAAACGAGAAGCAGAGCCAAGTCAAGGGATCCAAAGAAACAGAGTAGTCAAGACAAAGCTGGAGTCAATACCAAAATACAATCCAAAAACCAAGGTACGCTCTATTGGGACACTAGGAACCACAACAGTGCACTGTGCATTGGGCTGATTGTGGTTTTATATGTTTAGGGGCGTGTTTATCGTAACCACGTCCCATAATGTGAGAGTTCGTTGGTCACTAGTGGTTAGAGCCCCTCTGAGGTTATGATGCCGGCTCACCTGCACAGCATCATGGAAAGGGGTGGGCGCACAACTGCTGGTGCCCAGGAGACTTACTGTAGCGTCTGGATGTGCAGGAGCGGAGGTCCGCCAGATCGGCTTAATAGTTGATCAGTGGACCACCAAGGTAAGTACGGGAGACCTCACAGTATGCCCTTACATTTCTACTGATAATGTTCAAAAGTTTGTGTTGTTCTGTATTGATTTGAATAGAAGTGAGTCTTCCTGGCTCCTAAAAGAAACTTGCTCTGTGAAGGAATGTGATAAACAATAGTGAAGTGCCTATCGTTGGAAAATCCTACCATATACTATACTATATAATCCTACATAATAATATGTTATTCTCCCCCCTTTCCCCCTCAATTCTTGTTAGACTTTAAATTTGCTTTAAAATTTTACACTGATGAGTCACAACACCAATGACAGGTGAAGTGAATAACATTGATTATATAGTTACAATGGCACATGTCATGGGGTGGGATATATTAGGCAGCAAGTGAATAGCCAGTTGTTGAGGTTCATGTGTTGGAAGCAGGAAAAATGGGCAAGAGAAAAGATCTGAGTGATTTTGACAAATGCCAAACAGTGATGGCTAGAGGACTGGGTCAAAACATCTCCAAAACGGCATGTCTTGTGGGGTGTTCCTGGTATTCAGTGGTTACTACCAACAAAAAGTGGTGCAAGGAAGGAGAAGCGGTGAACTGGCGTTCAAGGGTCATGGGAGCCCAAGGCTCATTGATGCATGTGAGGAAGTAAAGGCTGGCCCATCTAGTGCGATCACACAGAAGAGCTGTAGTAGCTCAAATGGATGAAAAACATAGTGCTGACCATGAAAGAAAGATGTCAGAACTCACACTGCATTGCAGTTTGCTGCGAATGAGGCTGTGTAGTGGCAGATTGGTCAGAGAGCCCATGATGACCCTGTCCACCTCCAAAAGCACCTTAAATTGGGATGTGAGTGTCAGAAATGTACCATAGAGCAATGGAAGATGGTTGCCTGGTCTGATGAACCACATCAGATCAGGTGGATGGCCGGGTGCATGTGCATCATTTACCTGGTGAAGAAATGGCAGCCGGATGCACTATGGGAAGAAGACAGATGGCAGAGGTAGTGTTATGCTCTGAAACATTGAATCCTGGTATTCTTGCAGATCTTACTTTGAGACGTACCACCTACCTAGAGATTGTTGCAGTCGTATTCCCTGATTTCAGTGGCCTCTTTCAGCATGATAATGCAACCTGCCACACTGTAAAATGTATTCTTGAATGGGGGGGGAGGCAGAACCTGACACTCAAGATGGCCAGACATGCTTTGTAGTAGCTCTGGCTCTCTACACACTATTTTACTGCTAAATCGCCTTACCTTGCCAGCAGACTGATGGTATACCTGCCTGTACTGTTTGCTGTACAAATCATCTTGGTTCAATGGGCTATTATCTTAACTCTGATCTGAGGCCCTCAGTGACCGCTGTCTCGGGGAATCAATCTCCCAAACCGGTGAGCACAACATGCAAAAGCCTCTCAATAGCCTCATTTTCTCCACCTCTGGTCCAATGGGGGATATTCCAGCTCTGCTTGCAGTCATATCATCAAACAGGGTCTGCAAAGCTAATATCCTACTGCGTGCGCCCCAAGATGGGCACCGGAGAGAGGCTTGCAGCACAACAACCACCCGCCACAGGGCCTCATATGAGGAACGTCTTGACAAAGCCTTTGAGAAAATCTGAATGAAATTCTGACACTCAATCAAACTTCAAGCAGCAACACGTCCTGTGACATCAGAGGCCCAGACTGGCCCTCCAAGAGACCATGTAAAGGCATGTCCTGCTGAGAAAAGCCTAGCAGTCATGGAGCCGACATTGCGGAAGAAGAGGAAGCTGTTGGGAACGGTGACTGCCGAGAGCCCGATCCAGAGGTGACCCGTCACTCTCCTACATTGCGGCCTACAAAGGGGTATCCCCCCCCAAGCGCTGTTCATCTGCTACGAAGGCCAACTATTATCCTGATGGAAGGCATACTAGCCGAGGATTTCGAGCGAAAGTCCGGATCACAGTCACTGATTGGAGTGTGAGTTTGTGGTGCTGGACTGTCCAAGAGTCTGGGGCTGGTGGGGAGCCTCACTATGGGACTCTAGTTTCTACACATTCCGGAGCAGATATTCTGTGCATGGGCTCAATCAGTATCATCTGCCCATTATCTGAGGTCCGAAGGGCATCAGTTGAGCCACTTTACTACTAGGGAGCGTTACTTACCTCCACATGTTTAGTATATGCCTCTTTAGATACTTTATTTTGCTCTTTGCTACTACCATTTTCTTTTCTGTTACTGTGCCCTGTCAGGGTATCTGTGCTGATTGTAACAAACCAGCATCTATGTGCTTCACTCATTTATACCTCAATAGTTCTATCTTAACGTGTTTCTTTTCCATTCTGTGACTAACCTAATAGAATTGGGATTTTATTCATCTATTATTTTCACATTGCCTGTTTGTTACTTGTTTGATATGATTTTTCCTAAAGAAAAGGGTCTGCTCATCATGACAATACAATATTGTAACCATATCTCTTATCCTTATGCAAAACTGTCATTTGTCAATGTCTACTCGTGTACAAGCTAATGCCCATCAAAAATAAAGAATGTTAAAAAAAGTATTCTGGAATCATTTGAAGAACATAACAAAGAGCTCAAGGTGTTTTCTTGGCCTCCAAATTCCCTAGCTCTCAATTCGATTGAGCATCTATGAGAACAACAAATCTCATTCATGAAGGCCCCACCTTGCAGAACTTAAAGGATATGCTACTAATGTCCAGGTGCCAGATACCACAGGACACTTTCAACCCATCAGAGCTGTTTTGGCAACACGAGGGTGACCTACATGATATTAGTCAGGTGGTTTTAATGTTGTGGCTGATAAGTGTAAGTCCCATAATTTCATGCAGGACCTTTACATCTGCCTGAGGATGGTGGGTGTTACATTTATGATCATAGAAATTTTAAATTGACTGCAATTTCTGCCTGATTTTGTAAAGGGTTTCTAATACATCTTGGGATCTTTGTCATTTGTTGTACATCTATTGTCCCCTGACAGTGGTCCCAATGAGGACCTAAATAAGGAGTTCTATGCCACCAAAAGCGGATGTCTGTCTTCTGCAACCATCTAATTTGCTAACATTTATACAACTTACATTTTAAACCCAAGTTGTAAAGAGTTACTTTATAATGCTTTTTGTGCTACATTTTCGAGCTAACCCTAACTTACTCTAAAACACTTTGGGATTCAGGTAAGGTGTCAGAAAAATTAAATTCCACTTCTAGACTGCATGCTTTATTTTGCAATTTATGTATCATCTCGCCAGAATTCAACGTTTAGTAAAAAACAAAACAAAAACAAGTTTGTATACCCACTACAAATTTAATAGCGCATATGTGACTGTTTTAGGACCTTCCACCCCTGTCCAGTCCAATAAAGCCCCTGGTTTCCGAATATAGCGCAAAATGTTATTTTCCTCTCTCTTCTGAGAAGTGGCCCCCAAGCTGGTAGGTTAAGGGTCCACCTTTATTTAGCCATTAGATGTACTTGTTTATTCCCACACAATAGAAGAAAAACATATACTGTAACACCCTCCTGACTGATCACTATGAATTGTGACTGTAAGGTTGGAGAGTAGCAGCAGTCATAGTCTGGGGTGGAATGAAGGGATGAAGCGAGTCTTAAAAGGCTTGTTCAGACTTTGAGTGACATGGCCACAGAGTAGCAAAGAGCTAATGGGTCAGCGAGAAGGTTTCCTACCTGGGGAAAGGATGACAAGGCGTCAGAGACATGCAGACTAAAGTGTGGGATTCAATTTCAGTCAAACCACTGGCTACTGAATGCAGCCAACAAGTCGACATTAACCCCTCCAGTACTCCTCACAGAGTTTAAGCTTTTCCATGATTGAGAGAACCCTTTCTTACTCTGTAAGAAAAATATGTATTCTCTCTGTACAACCGAGGGCAAGATGGGTGTACTGAAAGGATTAATGGTTATAAACTTTTCCTATGGCCCTTACAAAGGATTCCTGTAGATTTTGTTCTACAAAAACCATCAACACACTCAAATTATAAATAATGTGCAATTATTTAAAAAAACTATTTTTTTTTAAATTTATTTATGGGACTATTAAAGCAAATTGCTATTTTTTTAAAACAGTCCTGTAGCTCCTGGAAACGTATTCACTAATTTGGGACTTACTTGTGATGAATTGACATTTGTGAATTGGAAATTTTAAATGAAAACAGCCAAACTGGAAAAATGAACCAGCTCAGCTATTTCGGCATAAACTTTGCAACTATTTTTTCTATTGTCTACAATTGCATTATTATTGCTGTATCACGTTTCTGTTATTGTCTACTTCACAGCAAGAAGATAGTTCAGCATAACAGGAGCCGGTCAACGAAACAGGAAGCTGTGTATTTTAAGGAAAACAGATAATAGGGAGAAATAAAGGGGATTCTACAGGCACCATAACAATTTCATTGACATGAAGTTGTTATGGTGCGAGGAAGTCCCCAAGTGCTGGCTTACTTCAAGGAGTTGAATTGTTAATGAATGGTTTAATTATAATTCCAATTATTTATATATTGTCAATATATTCCAAAAAGCTGTAAAACAAGACAAGCAATTAATTAGAACAAAACACGTTTGACATTCGGGAACAATATTTGAAGAGGACCCTTCTTAAACGAGCTTACAATCTTAAAGGATGTGGTACCTGATAGGATGGGAGAGGTATCTGGGAGGAGGGGCACAATGGATGGGAGACAGCAAAGGAAGGTTATCAAGGTTGAGGAGTTGAGGGGCAAGCTGATTCGTCTTTAATTCTGTAAAAAAGTGTTTTTAAGGATTTTAAATGGCCGGCAGCGACCACAAAAAAATTTACATATATTTCTAACTCTGTTTTGTGAATGAGTTGCTACTGATCGAAACCTCTGACTAAAAGGGAAGTTCAAAGTTTGTGTGTGGTCAGGGCCGGGGATTCGGTTTTTGGAGTGTTCTATTAACAAACATTTTGCTTATAGTTGTCACACTATTATGATGTTTAATCACAACAAAATGTAGAGTTTATATTCACAAATATTAGGCTACAATACCAAGGTGGTGTTGGATAAATAAATGATTTAGAGGTTTTTTTTTTTCAAATCTAGTTTAGCTAGCTAGTTTGGTCTAAAATTTCCAATACCCTTGTCAATTTTCTAAATTTTGTGAATACTTGCCTATGAAAGTTTTCAAAGCACCAAAACAACTTTAAATTAATTTAGGGAATTTGATATATAGATTGTGGCTCTCCTCAATTCTCTGGCATGTAGGAGATAAATCACTTTGTTAATGTAGCCATAGCTACACCTCCCTGTATGTGACTTAAACAGCTTTCCTAAACAGTTCCAGTAAAAAGAGATCTAATGTTTACACTTCCTTTATTGCAAATTCTATTTATATCTAAAATCTCCTGATCTGTGAACAGCCTTTTAGACCACTAGTGGGCGTTTCTGGATTCCAGGTGGGCGGTAGGGATTTCCTCATTTTGAGAGACTGGGCGGGTGGGCGGCCCCAGCCCGCGCGGCAAACCGCCTGGGCCGCCGTCCAAGGAGTTCATCGGGTGGCCCATGCTGTCAGGGCCACCCGATGGTTATGGATTGTAAGGGGGCCCGGTCAGCTCTGGGAGCTTTAACAGTGCGACCGGGCCCCCTGTGATTACATTCCACAGAGCTGGGAGGAAGTGACTACACGTCACTCCTCCCAGCTAACACACAGACCACGCGGAAGGAAGTAGAGGGAGTCAGAGTGGGATCTCTGACTCCCATCCACCTGAGGCACCACTGGATCCCAGGGAATGTCACCCTCCTGCACCTAAAAGGTAGGAAACAGGAGGGTGACTAAAATATTTTGTATGTGTTTGTTTGTGTGTATGTGTCTTTGTATGTATGTCTTGTGTGTGTGTGTGTGTGTCTGTCTGTATGTATGTGTGTCTTATGTATGTGTCTTTGTATGTATGTCTTGTGTGTGTTTGTGTCTATATATATATATGTGTGTGTATGTATGTATGTATGTGTGTCTTGTCTTCGTATGTATGTGTTGTGTGTGTATGTGTCTTTGTATGTGTGTCTTATGTATATGTGTCTTGTGTCTGTCTGTATGTATGTGTGTATGTGTATTTGTATGTATGTCTTATGTGTGTGTCTGTATGTATGTGTCTGTGTGTCTGTATGTCTGTGTTTGTGTGTGCCTGTCTATTTGTATGTCTGTGTGTGTGTGTGTCTGTATATGTGTATGTATGTGTGCCTGTATGTATGTATGTATGTGTGCCTGTCTGTTTGTATGTATGTGTCTTTGTATGTATGTGTGTCCTGTGTGTGTGTGTGTGTGTCTGTCTGTGTGTATGTGTGTCGTGTCTGTGTGTCTGTAAGTATGTATGTGTGCCTGTCTGTTATAGTGGGCTATAGTAAGTAATAGTAAGTGGGCTACCTAGCTCAGCCATCCTACTGGGCATTGCTATAAGAAAAATAGAAAAAAAGGGGGAAAAAAGGTGGGGAGGGGAATTGAGGAGGGGAGCTGACCCACAGATGAGAAATCATATTATGAGCAAATAGAGAAGTCATCTGAATATCACCGAAAGAGGAGACCTTTGTTTGTTCCTTACGAAAATCGAACCAGATATCAAATATTTAGTCTCGCAGCATCAAGCTCAAGGATCTCATTAATCACTAGTAAAGGTAATTTCAATTTACTTTATTGTTTTCTCATTAAACTTTATAAAGTTAAAAACATTATAAACATGCATAAAGTAGAAATAAAAAGATAAATGTACGTACATTTTTTTTTTTTTTTAAAACAGCCTTCTTTCTAAAAAATATTCCGCAAATGTGCGAAAACTGGTGGGCAGTAAGGAAATTTTTCCATCAAGAAAGATGCATTAGTGGGCGGTAGGTAGAAAAAGGTTGACTACTACTGTTCAAGACCGTTCAGGGGCCTCCAGTGTGTGATTAAACTTCACTTTACAAAGTAGGAGATAAAAACGCAAATTAACAATCAAACGCAAGTTGATTGAAAATAAAACAGTTTTTTCATGACTAAGAGTCACAGCCAGGTGAGGTGTGGCTAGGGCTCCATGAACAGAAACAAAAGTGACTTAACTCATAAATGGAGAGAATTGACCAGTGAGACTGCAGGAACATGATCTATACACCAAAACTGCTTTGAATCCAACTCTCTGCTTGACCGGCTTCGATCTGGATTCCGCGCTCGTCACTCTGTTGAAACAGCTGAGACCAAAGTATATCTTATGATCTTATCATTGCAAAATCCTATGGCCACTACTCTATCCTAATTCTCCTCGACCTTTCTGCTGCTTTTGACAATGTTGATCATCAACAGCTTCAGTTCATCCTCTGCAATCTCAGTCTACGAGATACCACTCTTGGTGCTTTTTCTACCTCTTCCAGCGCTCATTTAGTGTTTCTTTCTCTGGCTCTTCTTCTTCTTCCCAATCCCTCTCTGTTGGTGTTCCCCAAGGGTCTGTCCTTGGATCCCTATTACTCTCAATCTACACTGCTTCCCATGGTAAACTCATCAGCTCCTTTAGCTTCCAGTATCATTTCTATGCGGATGACATGCAAATGTATCTGTCCTCCCCTGATTTCTCACCACCCCTCTTGACTCAAGTCTCTAAATACCTCTCTGCTATTTCCAACTGGATGGCTGCCTATTTCCCTAAACTGAACTTGTCCAAAACAGAACTTCTGGTCCCCCCTCTCTCTAAGTGTTCCTACTCCCTGTCTGTTTCCCTCCAAGTCAGTTGTGCTACCATCTGCTCTACCTCTCAGGCTCGCTACCTAGGTGTTCTCTTTGACTCTGACCTCTACTTCAGCCCTCATGTCTAATCAATCGCCAAATTCTGCTGCTTCCATCTCAAAAATATTGCATGCATCCAACCGTATTTTACGCCTCATACGTCAAAGGTGCTTGTCCATGCCGTGGTCCTCTCTCGCCTTGACTACTGTAATCTGCTTATCAGTGGTCTTACGTGTTCCCAACTTGCCCTGTTACAGTCTATAATAAACCGTCAGCGAGGTTCATCTTCCCGTCTGCCCGCACCTCCCAATCCTCCCCACTTTGTCAGTCCCAATATTGGTTTCCCGTAAGATATAGAACTCAATTTAAGAGCCTGATACTTGCTTACAAATCTCTACACAATGCTGCTCCAACCTACTTATCCTGACTAATACACAAATATGTCCCGTCTAGGCCACTACACTCTGCCGAAGATAAACATCTACTACCTCTGATGCTCACCTTAAAGACTTATCTAGGGTTGCACCATTCCTATGGAACGCTCTTCCCTCTTCTCCCCTTAGACTTTCACTCAATCTCCACTCCTTCAAAAAATCTTTGAAAACATACTTCTTTAGAAAATCATATAAGTTAAACTGTGTACAGCTTTCCCTCCCCGCACCCTGATTCCTCTCCTGAAACGGTCATTAAAACAATACATACTATGCTAGCAACCTACTTTTCTACCCTACCTTTACCTTTTTGTGTCACATTACCCCACTCCCTCTAGCATGTAAGTTCATTAAGCAGGGCCGTCAATCCCTCTGTTCCTGTGTGTCCAACTCGTCTGGTTACAAATACGTGTCTGTTAGTCCATCCATTGTACAGCGCTACGAAACTTGTTTGCGCTTTATAAATAGTAATAATAATTAAGCTAAAGTTGTTTTGATGCCTTAAATGTCTCTTTACCCGTGAAATAGACCAGGCCCCTAGTTTTAGGTCCAAACCCAAAGTTTAAAAATAACTGTCCACAGGAAGAACACCTTTCCTGCTGCAACTGCTGTCAATGTAGGCCTTTTGTTAGATTTTGGAGTCAGGGAAGGGGTTACTGAAAGTCTGCTATTTGTGGTTTTAAAATCACCCAAGGCATTTCATTACTGTATTGCAACCCACTGCCTGTCATGTCTCATTGATCCTGTATTTCATGTGCTCACACACTGTGCCTGCAGCATACTCAGAGTGTGGCCCTGTTCTCTGACAGATCTTGCATGGCTCAGTATGTTAAGAGCTGGTATGATTTTACTGGTGATAAATAACTCTCTTCGGAGCATTCCATTAGAATGAGCAGAATCTATCTCACTGGAAGTAGGGTTAGAGCACTTGTATATTTTCAAAGAAGTACTACACATGTGTGAAAGGTAGAGGCATGGCATGTAGGCAGTCAATTTATTAAAAGGGACTCCATACACATACTTCACAAGTGTCCATATTTAAGAGGAACAGTCCTTGTTTTGGGCCCAAATTCCTCTGTCCCTATTTTTTATCCTAACGCCCGTCTCTTCTAGGAACACCATATTGTTGGTGTGTCTGAGTGTATCACAGAGCTGCACAGCAATAATACAGTAATGTGTCTTTAAACTAAATATAAATCAGTTTAGAAATCAGTTGGTGTGATTAAGATATGTTGTTAATGTTCTAAATTACATTTTAGTTGTATAAATAGATTTGAATAAGTTTCATTATTTGCATCTTAACAGTACCACTTTTGGATACAACCCTAATTACATCCCTCACATGACATTTGCACTGTCGTTATTCGGCATGTGCTATAAACTTTAACTTTAATAATACACGGACACGTTTAATACTGTTGGAGTATAACGTCCACAGCTTTATTAATATGAATAAATTAACATAATTAGGGTCATTGTCATAAATGACATTATTATCCCCCCGCACAATCCCCTGACAATGACCCTACCACATGAACAATAATTAACATAATTAACATCAATTACCAATAAACTTGTAAACATCCGGCCTACCAACGAGGCCCCATATCATAATGATAACTGTAGGGGTGTACCCAGACACCCCTACACCCCCAGGTTCGTCGCCACCGAAGAGCTAGAACCTACCAACCATGACTCCGTCTGGCCTACTTCAGCCTAGGCCCTGGCCTGTACAGTTCCAATTCCTTGATAACTTCCAACTTAACCACGCCCTGTTCCGCCACAGCACTTGTCTTGACCCCTTAAGACCATGTGCGACCCCCACCACACTGAAACAGGGCTCGGGCTATGCCCTCCTGGAACCCCAAGTTCAGCAAGTCACACCCCACCTCTGACAGGTGTACTCCATCCCTCCTATAATAACCTGGCAACATGCCCTCCAGTTCCCGATGCCTCACCACTATTCCCCCCATCCTCTTAACAAATACTGCCATAGCTCTATTAACCTTCCCCCTGCATCGTGCCACCGCAGCAGGGTCCCTGGTGTGACGCCATGTAAAACGAGGCACCATCTCGGACCACACCACCACCACGTCAGGGACCAGCTCCCATAGCCGATCCATGTCCCTCTTCATTCGCCGCAACAGTTCCCGTTGCGGAATCAGCCCTAAGTCATTCCCCCCACCGTGCACCACTACAACATCCGGAACCGGACCCTTGGACACTTTTGTAAATAAAACATTGCTCAAGCTCTGCCAACTAAAACCTCGAAAACCAAACCAGGATAAGACCGCCCGTTCCAGAGGAAAGCCCAGTTGTGTTCCTTGTCTCCGAACTGCGGCCCTCTTCTGTGCCCAATATACGAACGAGTGTCCCAGCAACCAAACATTCCAACCTGAAAAGAGACAAAATTAATTACACCGCAGAGCCAGTGTCCCCCAGTCCCGGCCATTTAACCCCTCAAAGCTCCACCATCCCGTCGGGCCTCACATACGAGCGAAACCGCACGGATTCCCACCGTCCGATCCTCTTGATCCGCTCGTCACCCAAACCCAAGCGTGCCGCCTCTGTAGCCGCACCGATACGGAACGAATGCGACCCGAATTGCGTGGGCTGCAGGCCCAGCTTCACTAAGCCCAAACGAAAAATCCTAATGAATTGAAACCGTGACAGCGCCGTGCCGTCAGCGTGCAGGAAAAAACAACCGCTAACGTTAGGACGGATCCCCAGGTACCCTGATCCGCAGGCCACCGGGCACAACCCTGACCCCGGCAACTCGAATAGCACCACGGAGCAGCCTTTGCCGAAAACATCAGTTTTCGATCGGCCCAACCTAATCTGCACGCGATCACTCTTAACTTCCACATCCTCGCGCTGCAAGCCACCAACTCCCACTTTGTTTGCGCTAACCAGCTCCCCGATCCGAAACGCCCCGAAAAACGCCCAGACAAACGCACCAGAAAAAAGGACCACCTCAAATGGCGAGGAACATAACTCCGGTAACTTTCCCACCAAACCTTGTAAGACCGCAAAAGACACCGGTCTCCTCACGTCCGTCGACGTCTTTCCCCTCCGAAAACCCCGAACCGCCTGTCGAACCAAGAAATGCTTTGTCAAATCTTCCCACCCATGGAATTTAAACCAGAAAGCCAAGGCGGACATATGCCTGTCCACCATGGCCGGCGAAGCCCCCTTTGCAAACAACCGGCACAACAACCATAGGAAGACATCCAGCCTATGGCCCTCCGAAAGGTCCCCACCTACCTCCTCAACCGTTTCCTCCCATTCCTTCCAAACCTTAGCATAAGATGACCACGTGCTCGGTGCCAAGGATTTCTTTATGTATTCCCCAAGCACGATGTCCCGAGTCGCCACATCTCGTCTGGGCAGGCCTGCCCACATTCCCGTGCCTCTGGAGCCGCTTCCCGAAAACGATCCCACTGAAAACGAGAAAGCGCATCAGCCACCACATTTGAGAATCCCGGAATGTGCCTAGCCCTGAATACTAAATTGGAAGACATGCAGAGGAGCACCAAACGCCGCAGTAGGCATAAGACCGGAAGCGAAGATGCCGACAAACTGTTGATTGCCTGCACCACGGCCATATTGTCCGAATAAAACACGACTCGCTTGTTTGCTAGTTCAGCTCCCCACAATGCTACCGCAACCACTACAGGAAAGAGTTCCAAAAATGCCAGATTCTTGATCAATGGGCTCGCCCTCCATGCCTCGGGCCATGCCTCGGCACACCACCGTCCCGCAAAATAAGCCCCAAACCCCACGCTGCCCGAAGCGTCCGTAAACAGCCCCACTGCTTCCGAAGACACCACTTGCTCCCGAAAAAAGGCCTTGCCATTGAAGTTCCTCAAAAAACGATCCCACACCTCTAAGTCCGCCTTCATGTCCGCGGAAACCCTGATATAGTGTGACGGCATCCGTATCCCGCTCGTCGCCCGCGCCAATCGTCTACAGAAAACCCTCCCCATGGGTATGACCCTGCACGCAAAGTTCAGGCTCCCTACCAGAGACTGTAATCCCCTCAGCGTCCCCTTCCGTGCTCTCCCAATTGTGTGCACCAAGTCTTTCAGCTTGTGCAACTTGTCCTGTGGTAATCTACATTCCCCGATCTCCGAATCGATCTCCAAACCCAGAAAACTGAGACACGTGGCGGGTCCCACGGTCTTGTCCTCCGCCAAAGAAACCCCCATCGTCTGCGCTACCCATTGGAACACCCGTAGTATCTGCTTGCACCGGTCTGAGCCTTGAGGGCCGACACATAAGAAGTCGTCCAGGTAATGCACAACCGTGCCCCCCTCCGATTCCCGTCGCACTACCCATTCCAGAAAAGTGCTAAACTTCTCGAAATAGGCGCACGAGATGGAACAACCCATCGGCAAGCACAGATCCACAAAGAAGCCCCCTTCAAAACAACACCCCAAGAGGTGATGACATGACGGGTGTATGGGAAGCAGCCGAAATGCTGCCTCCACGTCCACCTTCGCCATCAGCGCTCCCCGCCCAGCTCTCCGTACCAACTCGACTGCCCTGTCGAATGATGTGTAAGATACTGAACAGAGTGCTGCGTCGATGTCATCATTCACCGATGACCCTTTAGGATACGATAAATGATGAATCAACCTAAACTTGCCAGCCTCTTTTTTGGGGACCACTCCAAGTGGGGATATCCGCAATTCCGCTATAGGAGGATACGGGAACGGCCCCGCCATCCTCCCCAAAAGGACCTCTTTGGCCAGCTTTTCCCGCACTACCTCCGGGCGTTCCCGCACCGATTTAAGATTGGCACAAACCGCCCCTGGTTCCTTAACCGTGAAGGGGATCACGAAGCCCTCCCTAAAACCCGCCACAGGAACGCTGCATCCTCCTGGTTAGCGTATTGCCTTAGCCAAGGCAACATCGCGCCTAACCTCACTGGGGATGCCCCCAGTTGCAGCCGAGGTGGCCGCCACCCCTGCGGTTCCACCCCCTGCATTGAGCTTACCTTTCTTGAAGCATCTGCTGGCGCCGTGATTCCCTCCGCAGCCCGAACACTCGTGCCTAAATCGGCATGAAGTACCCCACTTGCATTGACCCTCGTTGTACGTCCAGCACAGGCCCTTCTTTTGTCCCGCTGGCACAGCCACGCCTGAGGCTGTCCCAGCTGCCCCGAGAAAGGGCGCAGCATTCTGCGCCATCATAATCCTCATCCATAGCGGCAGGTCCATTTGGTCCCACCGCATGGTAGGGTTGGCCGCCAAGCGTTGCCGAAACTGCTCATCATATTTCCACCACGCTAGGCCCCCATACGTCCGATACGCATCGCCTATCCCATCCAAGTAGCAGAACAGTTGTGAACAGTTCCCTGGCCTTTTTTCCCCTATCACACTAGCCAGGATGCAGAACGCCCTCAGCCAATTCCCAAAAGTCTTCGGTATCTTGCGATACCTCCGCCTTTTTTCTTCTTCCTCCTTCTTGGCGTCCTTCTTATCCTCCTCCTTCAAGTCTAGGAATTCCTCCAAAGGGAGCAAAGAAAAAATTTACATGAACTCCCCCTTCCAAATCTTTTCTTTGACCTCTAATTTCAGGTGACAACCTAGGGGGCCCGCAAAAGATACGTGTACGTTTTGACGTGCCGCGTCCGAAATGTCGCCACACCCGACTGCCGACTCAGCCCCCCCATCCGCCGCACCGGACGCCACTACCGCTTCGCTTACCTCGCCTCCGCTCGCCGGTTGGACCCCCGCCCCTATTGCCTTAACCGCCGTGTCAGGGGACCATACCTTTCCGAACTGTAATGGTGATTCCCCCTTTCCTGACCATGCCTCCAATAGTGTTTTTAAATAGCCCAATAACTGTCCGGAGTGTTGTGCAGATATGGACTCACCGTTGGAGACCCCAGCCGTGCCAGGCCCCGGGGTTGCCGACCTTCCGTCCACCCGTTCAGGCTCCGGAGCATCCGGTTGACGCCGACTCCCATCCGCCTGATCCCTCCTCAGGACCGTAGGGGTAGCGCTCCGCGACCTGTAAGGAGAAGACAACCTGGGTAGTCTGTACTGCTGGGCCCCTACCCGTCCTTCCTCCCTACGCTCTTCTCCGCAATTCCAAGCTTCGCACCGCCTTGCCGGCCTAACTTCCCTGTCCTGGGGGCCAGCTGCTGTCCTAGCGCACTGTCACCCGAGGACCCAGATGCGCTGCGCCGCCTCCGCCCCCGCCCGTCCTTGGACGCGGACCTCCTTCTCCCCGCCCTGCAGCTGGTCCTGGAACCACTGCGCCTGCTATGCGATGGACTCCTGTCCCTGCTCCACTGCCGATCAGCTGACCTCCTGCTGCTGCCGGGCCTGGCGCTACCGCTGTGCCGCTCCCGTCTGTACTCCTCCCGCTCCCTGGTCCCGCTGCGGTGCCCCCCGTGAGAGCAGCCTGAGGGGCCCAACCTTCCACTGCTACTGCTCCTGACTTCCCTATCCCACGCTGTACTGCGTGTGTCCCCTTTCTCCGCTGTACCTGGCCATCTGTTGGCCGCTGCGCCTGGCTCAGATGCCCCTTGCACCCCCTGGCATCCCGCTGGAACCTCTGCCGCTCCCTGTCCGATCCTGCCGTCTTCCTGCCGCCCCTCCTCCCTATGCCTGGCACTGTCGCCCGTCCCGGCCACACCTAAGGCCGCCCGCGAGCTGGTCCCGCTGACCAGGCCACCCCTGGGTTGCTGGGGGGCCGCCTGTGCCGGAACATCCCGCGTCCCGCCCGCCCCCTACCCCTCAGTGACCAGAGTGGACTCACCGGGACGCCTCACTGAAGTGCTGCCGACCACGTGTTCCTCCGCTCTCCCGGCCGCCATTCCCGCCGTGCTGGAGCCCTCCTCTGGGGTTCCTGTGCTGCCTGCCGCCATCTTGGATGGGGCGCGTTTACCAGCAGGCCCGCGCTTTGCGGCCGTCCTCGCCTGACCGGCACCACGGCGCACCGGCAGCGCCGGCCGCTTCCCGGTGCTGTCCGACCCTCTTGCCTCCTGGCTGGGTGCCGACGGGCTCCTCCGCCGCCGTGGAGCGGGCGCCATGCCCGGACTCAAGCGCTGGGGCGGCCGTGCTCTTCGCGCCGTCCTGCGCTCCGCTGGAGCTGGAGGGGGAACTGCAGCCCCCAGTTGTTCATGCAGCCAGGCCAGCCCTCGGTCCTTCACTGCTGCTTTCACTCCTGCCAGGATCTCATCCAGGGAAGCCATGAACCTGCAGCAAAAGAAAAAAGAAAAACCCCACAGACCTGACACAACTGACAGGTAAGTGAAGTTCTGATTAAAATGGCCACTCTCTAAGATGGCCGTTATTTCAACCCCCTTTGATCCCGCACCCAAGCTCCATTAGCTTAAACCAACCCCTAACTGAATGCACCTGCCCACTCCTGGCTCTGTCAAGGCCCACTCCCCTTACTTCGTTGTTCCATGGGCTTCAGAGGGGCTGACTTTCACCTGCAGCCGTCTTTGTGAATCAGTGCATTTTAAAGATACTATTAAGTTAATTGAATGTAAATCTCAAATTTTAGACCGGAATAACCAAACTGGAAGCATAGCTGACATGGGACATTTTTTATGTCCACCTATTTAGCCTTCAATTTGAAATTCCCTTTGAATTCCCAACAATTCTCACTTTAGTAAATAACATTATACGTATTAGGGACACAGCGACATACAGGTTGTCATGCTACTTGGCGCGTTTCTTTAATGATACTCTGCATCCACTGCAAAGTGTTTCATTTTATCTGTGCTACACATGAGGTCAGTTTACTGCATGCACACATTCACTTTCCCCAAATTAAAGAGCCATATATATCTTTAAAAGTCTTATTTATGAACACTTAACCATAAGTAAGTGAGCT